>CM055742.1:1388621-1476121 GCA_029465975.1 Dallia pectoralis
TGCTGCAAAATCCACAACCTTCAACAAAAACCTCAAACTTTGTTTTCTTTTGTCGTTGAGATTAACTGTTATTAAACAGCTCTATTGACAAAATAAGTTATTATTACTATTGCTGAGAGGATATTTAATAACTAACCTGTGTCTTCAAAATGCCGGAAACAGTCTGGTAAACTGTAGAGGACTGGTTGGAGAGATCTGAGGTAAAAGTGCTTGGCAAACCTCCTGGGATATTCTGCATTTGTAGAAAGCTCATGAATGTAGTCTGGTTGAGACTGAACTGAACATCCAGGCCTCCATAACTGGAAGCTGAAAAATGAGTGTGAGTAGTTAACTGTGCTGTTCATGGAAAGTTTAAGACATCTGGACCGGTTGTTATTATTAGTATTATTAGCTAGCCAACAGCTTTATCAATGGCAGTTTCAAAATGACTGATTAGACTGCCAGGGAGAAGACAGTGAGTCAGAATGAACCTCCTGAATTAGCCGTTGGATACAAGTAAATATAAGAAAACAGATCTGGTTGATTAAATAGTGAAAGTGTATTTTTCAGTTCAACTGTATTTAAAGATGTTTTTTTAACAATAAGCAATCTACAGACAAAATTCAGTGTGAGCCAATCAGGAAAGAACTGTCTTTATAGAAGTTTAATAAGATGAGGAGTTATTGGCCCTGGTATTTATTAAATATATTTACCTCGAGGCCACCAATTACAGTCCAACATATAAGCCTGATAGTTAGAGACAACAGATCCGCTCAGACAAAAATGGATCTGCTCAAATGGCGTTTGCCTGAAATGCCTGATGGTCAGTCCACCTCTGACAGTAAATACTTACCAGTGGCGCTGCCAGGTACAAGGTTCAGGGTGGTGTTACTGTTGGTGAAGGTTGACACAATGATGGCAGAGTCGGGAACCACAGATGTGTTGGCAAATACCAGAGTCGTGTCAACAATGACAGATCCATTCCTACACAGAAGAAGAAAAGGACAACGACAATCTTCTATAATCATATTCTTCATTTTTAACTCTTCATTTATTGACAGGGAAAACGTTTTCATATTGCCATGGAAAGTGAAATAACCAATAAACATTTTACGAACAATGAAGAATGTATGAATTATCACAACCCCATAATTAAATTCAAAATTAATTATCAATGTTAAATTGTTCACACACTTACTTGAATGAGTTGACATTGGAATGAAGAAATCCTTTGGTTTTGTTAAACGCCCTGTTTACCTGCATTAAATTATTACCACATAAATATTAAACATCATCATTATTCACATACAAATTAACACAGAGCCATCAATCACCTAATTGCAATGTAGCATTGTTTTCCCCTCGAAACATTTGAATTTAAATGCTTTAAAAGTAGTTGTTTTTTAGGAATGGTGTCAGTGTACCCCAAAACCAGAATGGTGGGTGTACCCCAAAACCAGGATGGTGGGTGTATACCAATATTACAAAAATTCATTCATCCATTTAAATAATCTCATTATTTTCTATACATAATGGCGTAACAGAATGTCAATAGACCATACTTTTTCCTAGAGTGATATTTTTTAGGTTTGGGTTCCAATCTACAAACATATAACTAAATAAATAAATGAATAATACATTTTCTTCATTTAAAAACAAAACTGATAATTGTAATTTAAAGTTACTGCCTGATTGAAAATTCATGTTATCGATCCAGATACTAACCTCTGTGACAACTGAGTCAGTCAGGTTCTTAAATACAGGAGAGGACGTGTTGGAGAGATCTGAGGTGAAGGTCTGGTTGAGACTGAACTTCAGACCAGCTGTTCCTTAAGTAGAAAAAGGGGGTTGTTTGGGTTAGCTGTGCAGTGACATGTTAACAAAATATTTTGTTATTAAGGAACATGAAGTTGTACTGATATTACATGGTATTATTATAACACAACAGACAGGTTTTCATTGTGGAAAACCAGAAACTGGAGTGACGTCTGAAACATGCATGGGTTTTGGTTGGCAAACACAAAAATCAGGTCGTAATATTTGATGACTCCTACTCTAATTAATCTTCAATTAATGTTGTGGCAAGACAAACATCTGTTGACATCAGCAAGGCGAGTGATATCAGAAAAAAAAAATCATAAACAAAAATAAATATCTGAGGACCAGTTGGGTTAGACATCTGATATATATGAATTACCAGTTGTGTTAGACATCTGATATATATGAATTACCAGTTGTGTTAGACATCTGATATATATGAATTACCAGTTGTGTTAGACATCTGATATATATGAATTACCAGTTGTGTTAGACATCTGATATATATGAATTACCAGTTGTGTTAGACATCTGATATATATGAATTACCAGTTGTGTTAGACATCTGATATATACATGAACTAGATACGGTACAATTCCTGCTGAAATTGTGATGATGTGTGCTTGCGGCCACCCGTAGTCGACTGTGTACTGATATCAATGGCCAAACTGAGGTGACACTGCTGCTGCTGCGCCTTAGTATGCAATGTGTTAAACCTATCAGTCAATACTCATGAATACACACTGCTGCTGCAAGCACCATAGTATGCAATGTGTTAAACCTATCAGTCATTACTCATGAATACACACTGCTGCTGCATGCACAATAGTATACAATGTGTTAAACCTATCAGTCATTACTCATGAATACACACTACTGCTGCATGCACCATTGTATGCAATGTGTTAAACCTATCAGTCATTACTCATGAATACACACTGCTGCTGCATGCACCATAGTATGCAATGTGTTAAACCTATCAGTCATTACTCATGAATACACACTGCTGCTGCAAGCACCATAGTATGCAATGTGTTAAACCTATCAGTCATTACTCATGAATACACACTGCTGCTACATGCACCATAGTATACAATGTGTTAAACCTATCAGTCATTACTCATGAATACACACTACTGCTACATGCACCATAGTATGCAATGTGTTAAACCTATCAGTCATTACTCATGAATACACACTACTGCTGCATGCACCATAGTATGCAATGTGTTAAACCTATCAGTCATTACACATGAATACACACTGCTGCTACATGCACCATATTAGCATATGAAACAGCATTATAAACTGCTATATATATATATGAATTACCAGTAGTGTTAGACATCTGATATATATGAATTACCAGTTGTGTTAGACATCTGATATATATGAATTACCAGTTGTGTTAGACATCTGATATATGAATTACCAGTTGTGTTAGACATCTGATATATATATATATATATATGAATTACCAGTTGTGTTTGACATCTGATATATATGAATTACCAGTTGTGTTAGACATCTGAATTACCAGTTGTGTTAGACATCTGATATAAATGAATTACCAGTTGTGTTAGACATCTGATATATATGAATTACCAGTTGTGTTAGACATCTGAATTACCAGTTGTGTTAGACATCTGATATATATGAATTACCAGTTGTGTTAGACATCTGATATATATAAATTACCAGTTGTGTTAGACATCTAATATATTTTAATTACCAGTTGTTGTGTTTTGAGCTGATGTTGTCCCCACTAGTCCTGTTAGAAAACAAGATAGTAAATGTCAGAAAAAAATTAATTCCAGTACAATATTCTGTATATTCAACATAATTCATAATTTACTATCATCCTAATAGAAGACTGACAGACATCATTTATATTTGCAAACAATATATTGACAGCATTTGATGCTATGTTTTCAATAACATTTCAAGGACTCATAAGGAACCAATTAGCACTTTAGAAATTGTTCTTGGAAAATTCCTGGCGAGTTCATTAGTCAGCTAGGAGAAGACCGAGCAACAGCGCCCCCTTCAGGGGAAGTCTACAAACAGCTAGTTCCACTGATAGTTGTGTCTTCTGTTTTAACTGTCTGCAACGCCAAAACATGTTGTGACTCAAAATGTTGTCGTCACTTAAACTCTGTAACCCTACTCTGTTACCCTGTGGATGATTCCTTCTGTTTTGTTGAAAAAAGAAAGTACACGTGCATTCACTTAACGAAGGTAAAATTTGGTTTTGCAACACGATGTCACACACACACGCACGCACGCACGCACGCACGCACGCACGCACGCACACACACACACACACACACACACACACACACACACACACACCACCTACACACACACCTACACACACACACACACACACACACACACCCTACACACACACACACACACACACACACACACACACACACACACACACACACACACACACACACACACACACACACACACACACCTACACACACACACACACACACACACACCTACACACACACACACACACACACACACCTACACACACACACACACATTGTTTACCTGCCATCAGGATCAGAGTCATTAGATGCTTCATATCCATCATAGAATGTTATGTCTCTGCGGAGGTGTACATGTTAGAAATAAATACAACATCAGTTATTATTTATGTCCTAATGGAGGTGTACATGTTAGAAATAAATACAACATCAGTTATTATTTATGTCCTAATGGAGGTGAACATGTTAGAAATAAATACAACATCAGTTATTATTTATGTCCCTGTGGAGGTGTACATGTTAGAAATAAATACAACATCAGTTATTATTTATGTCCCTGTGGAGGTGTACATGTTAGAAATAAATACAACATCAGTTATTATTTATGTCCCTGTGGAGGTGTACATGTTAGAAATAAATACAACATCAGTTATTATTTATGTCCCTGTGGAGGTGAACATGTTAGAAATAAATACAACATCAGTTATTATTTATGTCCCTGTGGAGGTGAACATGTTAGAAATAAATACAACATCAGTTATTATTTATGTCCCTGTGGAGGTGTACATGTTAGAAATAAATACAACATCAGTTATTATTTATTATGTATATTCTGTATGTTGTTGTAATTCTGTTTTTATTTTTATTCTTCTAACTACGTAGTTGTTGCTTCGCAGTGGCGTCGCACCCGTGGGGGATGTGGTGGGTGTTTTCCACACTTTTCCCGGTGAGAGGGTTCAACAACCGCACCTTTTCCCTCAGTTTTCCGCAGTTTTTGCACAAACGCCTAACTACAGTCGCTCCTCCGCTCTGGTCGCTCTGGATCTGCGCTGCTGCCCTCCTCTCTCTCCCCCTCCCTTTCCTTCTCCCCTTCCTCTCCTTCTCTCTCCCCCCCCCCCTCTTAAACACGACACCGCCTTAGAACTGTGTGACCGGCTGATGATTGGCTCTTCTGCCTTAAGTCCCGCCTCTATTGGTGTGTTAGATTTATCGGTCAGCTCGTGCTGAGGAGGCAGGTACTACGGTGGTTACGGTTATTTACATCTACCTTTACCAGGTACTTTGAATCAGTGTTTATGCTTTGGAGGTTTTTAAATAAGATTGATATGTGTTTGGGATGATGTTTTGTTTATGTTTTGTTGACATGTCTAGTGTTTTCGGTTTTATATTTAGTTTTTTAGACTAATGCTAATTGCTAATTGTGATATTGTTCAGCAGCTAGCTAAACTGTGACGTAACATGCAATATGAAGTAACTGTGATGATGAAGTCAGAGAATTAACGAGGAGGGACAAATTGCCATTATTAAGCTGTGTATGTATGGGGTTTAATGCCAGTGCAATTGATTTTGATATTTTGAGCATTAGTTGTTGATTAGTTGAATACTTGTGGGTATTTACCTGTTGTGTCTGAGGAGAAAAAAGTGAGAAATGATAACATCGTTTGCATACCTGTTGATGAACTATGGAAGAAAAGTGTTACATTATCTATAACACCAGAGAAAAAGCTTTGTGTGGGTGTTTTTTCAAATATCTCCCTTTTCAGGGGGTAAGTAAGATTATTAAGAAACAGAAAAGAAAGAGGCAGGAGAAGATTAAACCCTTTTTCAAGAGAAGTCCTGTAAGTGAAGCTGGAAGTTGAAAACAGTAGTGTAAGGGACAGAGTCCTGTCCTCCCACTCTATGGTGGAGCTGACACCTCCCCCGCATCCTGAGAGAGGGAAAATCAGGGACTTGCTTGTTCACCTGTGTCTTGTCCGCACCTGTGTTGTGTTTGCTCGTTAGTCCTTGTATTTAGTTCTGTTAGTTCCAGTCTGTCAGTGTCGGTCATTATTAAGGTATGTTTCTCTTGTTCTACGGTTGCTGGGCCTGTTGTGTTTTTGTGATTATTCTGGTGTTCTGCGTGTAGTATGTTCTGTTTCACTAAGGGGAGGTTGTGTTAATTATGTTCTTCTTCTGTCTTTGTTTATTAAGTGTTAGGTTTGTCTTGTTAAAGTCCCCAGTTCTAGTGCCTGTCTTGCCTGTAAAGCCATTGTTTTGAGAAGCGCTCTGCGTTTGTGTTTCCTACCTGCTTGAAAGCCCGAACCCTGACAAGTAGGGTATTACCATTTGATATTGTTTGCATTTATTTCATGAAATTACTTTTCTATATTCACTGAGGTTTGCTAGTGCCACAGCTGTAATTGGTTGAGCCTATCCTCTGCACCTTTGTTTAGGAGAGAAAGTTGCTGGAGGCATCAGTTTTAGAGAGAACACAGGAAGGTTCACAGGTGAGCAATGAAATGAATGTTACAATTTGTGAAAGAGATCTATGAAGGAAGAGAGCCCATGGGTTTGTGTGGTGGGTGGTGCTCATTTCTAATTGCACATGTGTGTCTGGTGTGTTTATATCACATTCACAATTTCATTTCAAACGTTTTGATTAGGGTGTATGTGAGGATGTGGCCACGAGTGAGAAAGACCGAGATGAAGAGGGAGGAAACGACAGACAAGAAGCAGGCAGACAAGAAGAACAGAGTGAGGGAGAGGTCAGAGAGGATAAGGATGAAGATGAAACGGTAGAGAGAGGACCAGAGAACTCAGATGCCTAATCAACCAGATCAACCAGATATAAACGTATAGTTATATGTATTTATATTTTGTTCCTAACATGTTGTTTTAATAATATATGTTTTTATATCTGGAGTTTGTAACAAAAAAAAATCCCCCTGGGATTATGAAAGTATTTCCAATTCTTTAGGATTTATAGTTTTGACCTATTTTCTGTGTGTTTTAAGTGTGCTTTGATGCTTTTCTAGTATCATATGAATGGGAAGCTTTTTATATCTTTTATACCTTTTGTATACTTCTGTCATTGTATTCATTGTTTTATTGTTAATAAACAAACCACCTCCATCCCCCACACTTTAAAAAAAGGTTGCTACGCCCCTGGTTGCTTGCCATGTCATAAGAATTTCATTGTGCAGTTTGATGCAAGTCACTCTGTATACATGACAATAAAATACTTTGAATCTTGAATCAGGTGTGTCCTGGGAACATCAACTCACAAATACAACACAATTAAGGACAAATACAAACAATTAACAGATACCGTGACATAACATTAATCATCTCAACTAAAACAAACACAATTCTCACTAGTAAAATATTTTTCTTAATTTGACCCATGGGAACCAAGGCACTCATACAAAACTCTAATTGAGTACAATTTCACAGGTGAGGTGCTTTTAAAGAGAGGGCTGAACAACCTTACTCAGTATTTACAAAAGGTGTGTTTTAGAACTCTGGGATCTAATATTGAATCCAGACGATCTATATGTCAACAGTGATGTTACGTATACAGGAACCCTGTGGAGAAAGGCTTTGTAAACAAACATAAAGTAATGGAGGGATCTACGCACTTTTTAAGAGGTCCAGACAACTTTCTGGTATAAAATGCAATGATGAGTATTATAACTGTCTAAAGTAATAAAACCCAGGGCACTATAATAAGACAGAGTCAAGCAACATCAGAGTAGCAGATGCACTTTGGTATATTGTATCACCATAGTTTAGCACAGGCATGAAAGTTGACGAGATAATTTGTCTCCTGTTCCCTAAGAAAAAACAAGATTTGTGTTTTGTAGAAACCTATACTTTACATTTAAGCTTTTTGACGAGCTCATTGGAATGTTTCTTAGATGAAAGGTCACCTATGAGGGGATTGTGTAACCACTAAATTAAAAAGAAATTCACATGACGGATCCTGGTTAACACGCATTTACCAGCTCACTAGCACTTATATCCTGTTTAAGACACATTTACCAGCTCACTAGCACTTATATGCTGTGTAAGACACATTTACCAGCTCACTGGCACTTATATGCTGTGTAAGACACATTTACCAGCTCACTGGCACTTATATGCTGTGTAAGACACATTTACCAGCTCACTGGCACTTATATCCTGTTAAAGACACATTTACTAGCTCACTAGCACTTATATCCTGTTTAAGACACATTTACTAGCTCACTAGCACTTATATCCTGTTTAAGACACATTTACCAGCTCACTGGCACTTATATCCTGTTTAAGACACATTTACCAGCTCACTAGCACTTATATCCTGTTTAAGACACATTTACCAGCTCATTAGCACTTATATCCTGTTTAAGACACATTTACCAGCTCACTGGCACTTATATCCTGTTTAAGACACATTTACCAGCTCACTAGCACTTATATCCTGTTTAAGACACATTTACCAGCTCACTGGAACTTATATCCTGTTAAAGACACATTTACCAGCTCACTAGCACTGATATCCTGTTAAAGACACATTTACCAGCTCACTAGCACTTATATCCTGTTTAAGACACATGTACCAGCTCACTGGCACTTATATCCTGTTAAAGACACATTTACCAGCTCACTAGCACTGATATCCTGTTAAAGACACATTTACCAGCTCACTGGCACTTATATCCTGTTTAAGACACATTTACCAGCTCACTGGCACTTATATCCTGTTTAAGACACATTTACCAGCTCACTAGCACTCATATCCTGTTTAAGACACATTTACCAGCTCACTGGAACTTATATCCTGTTTAAGACACATTTACCAGCTCACTAGCACTTATGTCCTGTTTAAGACACATTTACCAGCTCACTGGCACTTATATCCTATTTAGGACACATTTACCAGCTCACTGGAACTTATATCCTGTTTAAGACACATTTACTAGCTCACTAGCACTTATATCTTGTTTAAGACACATTTACCAGCTCACTAACACTTATATCCTGTTTAAGACACATTTACCAGCTCACTGGAACTTATATCTTGTTAAAATGTTTACAATTTGATAACAATCGACTATTTATGCCAAATGATGTCATATATGGACCTGCATCTGTACAACCTGCATCTGTACAACCTGCATCTGTACAACCTGCATCTCTACAACCTGCATCTCACTTGATGTTTTGGAGTCAACTAATTATTTTATGGTAGAAAGACTGCATTGTGGACATTGGATTTAAATGACTGGAAAATTGTAATGTAAATACAAACAATTAAGACCACTTACCTCAGCTTATTATTTCTTATAGTGCTGTATCTGAGATGTTGTGTCAGACTGGAATTATTTGGAGTCCTCTCATATTAGAATTGATGCACAAATAACATCTCCTTGCTTTCTGTAAAGATAACTTTTGGGCGTACCAACCTGTCCGACTTGTTAGTCAAGTCTTAAATAAGACACATGTTCCATGTTGCCCTTGATGTCAATATTTGTAATACAGTTTTTCTCGATTGTTTACACACATTAAAGCGTGCCTCATATTCTCAGAACTCTACACACAATTCCCATAAACACACACATAATGGGCAAAACTCCTCAATTCTCCTGCAAAATTAAACTTTACATTCAAAATAATGTTATTTCCTCTCAAAAGGGTATTTTGTTTTCAAATGACACACACAAACCGTCATATGAACAGACATTTATAAGAACCAGTTGAACACTGATGTGCTCAATGTAAAACACTAAAATCATCAGGTAAATCCTGTTTAAGACACATTTACCAGCTCACTGGAACTTATATCTTGTTAAAATGTTTACAATTTGATAACAATCGACTATTTATGCCAAATTATGTCATATATGGACCTGCATCTGTACAACCTGCATCTGTACAACCTGCATCTCTACAACCTGCATCTCACTGGATGTTTTGGAGTCAACTAATTATTTTATGGTAGAAAGACTGCATTGTGGACATTGGATTTAAATGACTGGAAAATTGTAATGTAAATCACACAATTAAGACCACTTACCTCAGCTTATTATTTCTTATAGTGCTGTATCTGAGATGTTGTGTCAGACTGGAATTATTTGGAGTCCTCTCATATTAGAATTGATGCACAAATAACATCTCCTTGCTTTCTGTAAAGATAACCTTTGGGCGTACCAACCTGTCCGACTTGTTAGTCAAGTCTTAAATAAGACACATGTTCCATGTTGCCCTTGATGTCAATATTTGTAATACCGTTTTTCTCGATTGTTTACACACATTAAAGCGTGCCTCATATTCTCAGAACTCTACACACAATTCCCAATAACACACACACACAATGGGCAAAACTCCTCAACGCTCCTGCAAAATTAAACTTTACATCAAAAATAATGTTATTTCCTCTCCAAAGGGTATTTTGTTTTCAAATGACACACACAAACCATCATATGACCAGACATTTATAAGAACCAGTTGAACACTGATGTGCTCAATGTAAAACACTGTAAACACTTCTCCATTCATCATAATGACTAAGGCCTTTTTTTGGTTCAGTGTTACACTTACTACAGACAGCACATAAGTGTGTTGTAAAATATTTGAGAATATGGTTCTTATACTCGGAAAACACAAATACACCGTAACAATTTCATGTTATTTTCCCCACAAAAACAATGTACATCGTGTACATCCCATTCCAAACCAACACAACGTTGCACATACAGTGGTCTACATACAAAACAACAGAATAACTTACTGTATACAGTTACATAAAATAATACCGTAATTAAAAAAACACACAACAAGATCAGAAATAGACATGAGTGGTCACTATTGTGGAGTACAATACTGAAATATGTATAATTTATACAGTGTTGAGAGTATGCATCAATTGTGGGATTGTATAGGACTCAGTTGCACATAGTTATGTCGCAATTCTTTGACTTTTCTGAATTGCGTTCAAATGGCACCCTATAGACCTGCTTCATCCTCAGATTATTTCTGTGCAAGACAGGGTCCAGTGTTGATAAGCTTACCCTATCAATGTTTTGAAACATCTCATTGTTTTCCAGTATTTTTCTATGTATTTTCCGTATTGTTATGGCATTATTTCCTAGGACCATGTTGATTATTTCAGTTTCCTGTTCAGGAGACAGAAGACGTTCTCGACCACCTTGGGTTGGTAATCTTTCAGTTCTGCCAAACAAATAGTAAAATACTGTAAATACAAAGTAGGAATACATTTCCCAAATACTTGAAACATACTTCATTTTTACAGTCCTACAGAACAGTCCCCAGGCAATACTGAGCTACTCACTGAGTACTGTATTGATATGTAGTACTGCAATTTTCTAGTGAGAGTATTTCTTACCTATTCTCATTTCCCCCGGATGATGGATGCTACAGTGTACCTGCTCAAATTTGGCTGTACTCTTTGCCCAGCTTCCCTCATTGTCAGACCATGGTTGACCACATGATCAACCAAAGTGGCTCGGATCTCATCAGAGATTACGGCCCTTGGCCTTCCTCGTTCTCGTCCTCCTCCTCTTACTCTCACTCCTCTGGCTCTGCCTCTGTTTCCAATGTTGGCATCCATTGCTCCAAAACAGAAGAGCTCACCTGTTGCCCTTGTATGCTAAAGCTCTGATTGCTAATTGTAAAGATGTGTGATGGGTGTTTGCCCATGTGATGAGTCAGTGTTCAAATTTGAATGCCAGTGTGTTCCTTGTGAAAACAAGAGATTTTCTTCATGAAAATTGTGCCAAATGCAGAGAATTGTGTGTAATGTTTTGGAAAAAGTATGTTGTAGAACTGGAATTTGAGTGTAAAGCAGGAATTGGGCTTGTAGTTTAGCAGAATTGGTTCAGGGGTTTGGGGCATCAGTTACATTGTGCAAAGTTGGTACAATGTTAGTCAAAAATCCTCAGCTGTAATGGCTGTTATAGGGGTAAATATGTAACAACATGGTTAGTAAATATATATAATTTTTTTTAAATCAATATTTTTGTGTTAAAAACAAAAAATGTAAGCATAAAACAACTATGTGGTAAAACCTCACAACTCTTTAATAATATTATCACAACTATCTGGTAAAACCTCACAACTCTCTGGTACTATTTGTAAGGTTCGGACTTTTCTGTACTCCTCTTGGCCGGAGCTGGCATTCCCCCCTGCCGGCTGAGATGGGAGTGACTATGAACTTTTCGGTTCTACTCGGAGCCAGTGCTGATGCTTCCCCAGTCCACGAGGAGAGAGCAATCATGGACTATTGATGTCACCTGTGTCTGTCTGTGCACCTGTTACCTGTTTCATTGTTAGTGGGGTATTTAAGTCCTGTCTTGTCTGTCCGTCAGTGTTGTGGCATTAATTCATGTTACGTGTATGCAGAGTCGTGTGTTGGTCTCCAGTGTTTCCCTGTACTAGGTACAGTCTTTATTTACTCTGTTTTGTCGCGGATATCCGAAGTGTTCGGTTTCAGTCCGAGTCGCCTGTTTGTTGAGGAAATAAACCCTTATATTGAGTATATTGAGTACGAGTCTCCGCGCTTGTGTCTACCTGCTACCATCACACCGCATTCGTTACACTATTATCACAACTATCTGGTAAAACCTCACAACTCTCTGGTAATATTATCACAACTATGTGGTAAAACCTCACAACTCTCTGGTAATATTATCACAACTATGTGGTAAAACCTCACAACTCTCTGGTAATATTATCACAAGTATGTGGTAAAACCTCACAACTCTCTGGTACTATTATCACAACTATCTGGTAAAACCTCACAACTCTCTGGTAATATTATCACAAGTATGTGGTAAAACCTCACAACTCTCTGGTACTATTATCACAACTATGTGGTAAAACCTCACAACTCTTTATTAATATTATCACAACTATGTGGTAAAACCTCACAACTCTTTGTACAAAACTCAAAGTAAATCATCAAACAGGCTGTTTTTTTCAAACATCTGATCATGTTCCATTTACTGAGAACAACAAACAAAATTACACAGTAACTTTTTCACGACACTCAATCAGTGTGTCACCAAGGAAACATTTTAAATTAAGTCATTATCTGTCACAATACAATGCTTATGTCACGGTATCCTCTGGGTGATGTGGAAGGAGCGAGATGCAGAGCTAGGGATAACGTTTGCTGAGTTTTATTACCCAAATAAAACCGACAGACACACGAACCAAAACCTACTAAACACTGTGACGTAAATAAAAGTGTGCAAACACAAAGTGGCTTAAACTAGAACGTTAATACAGTGCACGAACTACAAACAATCCAACACACTCACCTACATGGACACGTAACATTAAATCAATAACCAGCACCAGTGAAACTAACCAGGGACCTTAAATAGCCCACTGATTAACTAACCTATGTAACATTAAATCAATAACCAGCACCAGTGAAACTAACCAGGGACCTTATATATCCCACTGAGTAACTAACCTATGTAACATTATATTAATAACAAGCACCAGTGAACCTAACCAGGGACCTTAAATAGCCCTCTGATTAACTAACCTATGTAACATTATATTAATAACAAGCACCAGTGAACCTAACCAGGGACCTTAAATAGCCCTCTGATTAACTAACCTATGTAACATTATATTAATAACAAGCACCAGTGAACCTAACCAGGGACCTTAAACAGCCCACTGATTAACTAACCTATGTAACATTATATTAATAACAAGCACCAGTGAACCTAACCAGGGACCTTAAATAGTCCACTGATTAACTAACCTATGTAACATTATATTAATAACAAGCACCTGTGAACCTAACCAGGGACCTTAAATAGTCCACTGATTAACTAACCTATGTAACATTATATTAATAACAAGCACCAGTGAACCTAACCAGGGACCTTAAATAGCCCACTGATTAACTAACCTATGTAACATTATATTAATAACAAGCGCCTGTGAACCTAACCAGGGACCTTATATATCCCACTGATTAACTAACCTATGTAACATTATATTAATAACAAGCACCAGTGAACCTAACCAGGGACCTTATATATCCCACTGATTAACTAACCTATGTAACATTATATTAATAACAAGCACCCGTGAACCTAACCAGGGACCTTATATATCCCACTGATTAACTAACCTATGTAACATTATATTAATAACAAGCACCCGTGAACCTAACCAGGGACCTTATATATCCCACTGATTAACTAACCTATGTAACATTATATTAATAACAAGCAACCGTGAACCTAACCAGGGACCTTATATATCCCACTGATTAACTAACCTATGTAACATTATATTAATAACAAGCACCAGTGAACCTAACCAGGGACCTTAAATAGCCCACTGATTAACTAACCTATGTAAAATTATATTAATAACAAGCACCTGTGAACCTAACCAGGGACCTTATATATCCCACTGATTAACTAACCTATGTAACATTATATTAATAACAAGCACCTGTGAACCTAACCAGGGACCTTATATATCCGACTGATTAACTAACCTATGTAACATTATATTAATAACAAGCACCTGTGAACCTAACCAGGGACCTTATATATCCCACTGATTAACTAACCGATGTAACATTATATTAATAACAAGCACCTGTGAACCTAACCAGGGACCTTATATATCCCACTGATTAACTAACCTATGTAACATTATATTAATAACAAGCACCAGTGAACCTAACCAGGGACCTTAAATAGCCCACTGATTAACTAACCTATGTAACATTATATTAATAACAAGCACCTGTGAACCTAACCAGGGACCTTATATATCCCACTGATTAACTAACCTATGTAACATTATATTAATAACAAGCACCTGTGAACCTAACCAGGGACCTTATATATCCCACTGATTAACTAACCTATGTAAAATTATATTAATAACAAGCACCTGTGAACCTAACCAGGGACCTTATATATCCCACTGATTAACTAACCTATGTAACATTATATTAATAACAAGCACCAGTGAACCTAACCAGGGACCTTATATATCCCACTGATTAACTAACCTATGTCACATTATATTAATAACAAGCACCAGTGAACCTAACCAGGGACCTTAAATAGCCCTCTGATTAACTAACCTATGTAACATTAAATCAATAACCAGCACAAGTGAAACTAACCAGGGACCTTATATATCCCACTGAGTAACTAACCTATGTAACATTATATTAATAACAAGCACCAGTGAACCTAACCAGGGACCTTAAATAGCCCTCTGATTAACTAACCTATGTAACATTATATTAATAACAAGCACCAGTGAACCTAACCAGGGACCTTAAACAGCCCACTGATTAACTAACCTATGTAACATTATATTAATAACAAGCACCAGTGAACCTAAGCAGGGACCTTAAATAGCCCACTGATTAACTAACCTATGTAACATTATATTAATAACAAGCACCAGTGAACCTAACCAGGGACCTTAAACAGCCCACTGATTAACTAACCTATGTAACATTATATTAATAACAAGCACCTGTGAACCTAACCAGGGACCTTATATATCCCACTGATTGACTAACCTATGTAACATTATATTAATAACAAGCTCCAGTGAACCTAACCAGGGACCTTAAATAGCCCACTGATTAACTAACCTATGTAACATTATATTAATAACAAGCACCAGTGAACCTAACCAGGGACCTTAAAAAACCCACTGATTAACTAACCTATGTAACATTATATTAATAACAAGCACCAGTGAACCTAACCAGGGACCTTAAATAGCCCACTGATTAACTAACCTATGTAACATTATATTAATAACAAGCGCCAGTGAACCTAACCAGGGACCTTAAATAGCCCACTGATTAACTAACCTATGTATCATTATATTAATAACAAGCACCAGTGAACCTAACCAGGGACCTTAAATAGCCCACTGATTAACTAACCTATGTAACATTATATTAATAACAAGCACCAGTGAACCTAACCAGGGACCTTAAATAGCCCACTGATTAACTAACCTATGTAACATTATATTAATAACAAGCACCTGTGAACCTAACCAGGGACCTTATATATCCCACTGATTAACTAACCTATGTAACATTATATTAATAACAAGCACCAGTGAACCTAACCAGGGACCTTAAATAGCCCACTGATTAACTAACCTATGTAACATTATATTAATAACAAGCACCAGTGAACCTAACCAGGGACCTTAAATAGCCCACTGATTAACTAACCTATGTAACATTATATTAATAACAAGCGCCTGTGAACCTAACCAGGGACCTTATATATCCCACTGATTAACTAACCTATGTAACATTATATTAATAACAAGCACCTGTGAACCTAACCAGGGACCTTAAATAGCCCACTGATTAACTAACCTATGTAACATTATATTAATAACAAGCACCAGTGAACCTAACCAGGGACCTTATATATCCCACTGATTAACTAACCTATGTAACATTATATTAATAACAAGCACCAGTGAACCTAACCAGGGACCTTAAATAGCCCACTGATTAACTAACCTATGTAACATTATATTAATAACATGCACCAGTGAACCTAACCAGGGACCTTAAATAGCCCACTGATTAACTAACCTATGTAACATTATATTAATAACAAGCGCCTGTGAACCTAACCAGGGACCTTATATATCCCACTGATTAACTAACCTATGTAACATTATATTAATAACAAGCACCTGTGAACCTAACCAGGGACCTTATATATTCCACTGATTAACTAACCTATGTAACATTATATTAATAACAAGCACCAGTGAACCTAACCAGGGACCTTATATATCCCACTGATTAACTAACCTATGTAACATTATATTAATAACAAGCACCCGTGAACCTAACCAGGGACCTTATATATCCCACTGATTAACTAACCTATGTAACATTATATTAATAACAAGCACCCGTGAACCTAACCAGGGACCTTATATATCCCACTGATTAACTAACCTATGTAACATTATATTAAAAACAAGCAACCGTGAACCTAACCAGGGACCTTATATATCCCACTGATTAACTAACCTATGTAACATTATATTAATAACAAGCACCAGTGAACCTAACCAGGGACCTTAAATAGCCCACTGATTAACTAACCTATGTAACATTATATTAATAACAAGCACCTGTGAACCTAACCAGGGACCTTATATATCCCACTGATTAACTAACCTATGTAACATTATATTAATAACAAGCACCTGTGAACCTAACCAGGGACCTTATATATCCCACTGATTAACTAACCTATGTAACATTATATTAATAACAAGCACCTGTGAACCTAACCAGGGACCTTATATATCCCACTGATTAACTAACCTATGTAACATTATATTAATAACAAGCACCAGTGAACCTAACCAGGGACCTTATATATCCCACTGATTAACTAACCTATGTAACATTATATTAATAACAAGCACCTGTGAACCTAACCAGGGACCTTATATATCCCACTGATTAACTAACTTATGTAACCTTATATTAATAACAAGCACCCGTGAACCTAACCAGGGACCTTATATATCCCACTGATTAACTAACCTATGTAACATTATATTAATAACAAGCACCTGTGAACCTAACCAGGGACCTTATATATCCCACTGATTAACTAACCTATGTAACATTATATTAATAACAAGCACCCGTGAACCTAACCAGGGACCTTATATATCCCACTGATTAACTAACCTATGTAACATTATATTAATAACAAGCACACGTGAACCTAACCAGGGACCTTATATATCCTACTGATTAACTAACCTATGTAACATTATATTAATAACAAGCACCCGTGAACCTAACCAGGGACCTTATATATCCCACTGATTAACTAACCTATGTAACATTATATTAATAACAAGCACCTGTGAACCTAACCAGGGACCTTATATATCCCACTGATTAACTAACCTATGTAACATTATATTAATAACAAGCACCTGTGAACCTAACCAGGGACCTTATATATCCCACTGATTAACTAACCTATGTAACATTATATTAATAACAAGCACCAGTGAACCTAACCAGGGACCTTATATATCCCACTGATTAACTAACCTATGTAACATTATATTAATAACAAGCACCTGTAAACCTAACCAGGGACCTTATATATCCCACTGATTAACTAACCTATGTAACATTATATTAATAACAAGCACCAGTGAACCTAACCAGGGACCTTATATATCCCACTGATTAACTAACCTATGTCACATTATATTAATAACAAGCACCTGTGAACCTAACCAGGGACCTTATATATTCCACTGATTAACTAACCTATGTAACATTATATTAATAACAAGCACCTGTGAACCTAACCAGGGACCTTATATATCCCACTGATTAACTAACCTATGTAAAATTATATTAATAACAAGCACCAGTGAACCTAACCAGGGACCTTATATATCCCACTGATTAACTAACCTATGTAACATTATATTAATAACAAGCACCTGTGAACCTAACCAGGGACCTTATATATCCCACTGATTAACTAACCTATGTAACATTATATTAATAACAAGCACCCGTGAACCTAACCAGGGACCTTATATATCCCACTGATTAACTAACCTATGTAACATTATATTAATAACAAGCACCTGTGAACCTAACCAGGGACCTTATATATCCCACTGATTAACTAACCTATGTAACATTATATTAATAACAAGCACCCGTGAACCTAACCAGGGACCTTATATATCCCACTGATTAACTAACCTATGTAACATTATATTAATAACAAGCACACGTGAACCTAACCAGGGACCTTATATATCCTACTGATTAACTAACCTATGTAACATTATATTAATAACAAGCACCCGTGAACCTAACCAGGGACCTTATATATCCCACTGATTAACTAACCTATGTAACATTATATTAATAACAAGCACCCGTGAACCTAACCAGGGACCTTATATATCCCACTGATTAACTAACCGATGTAACATTATATTAATAACAAGCACCTGTGAACCTAACCAGGGACCTTATATATCCCACTGATTAACTAACCTATGTAACATTATATTAATAACAAGCACCAGTGAACCTAACCAGGGACCTTATATATCCCACTGATTAACTAACCTATGTAACATTATATTAATAACAAGCACCTGTGAACCTAAACAGGGACCTTATATATCCCACTGATTAACTAACCTATGTAACATTATATTAATAACAAGCACCCGTGAACCTAAACAAGGACCTTATATATCCCACTGATTAACTAACCGATGTAACATTATATTAATAACAAGCACCTGTGAACCTAACCAGGGACCTTATATATCCCACTGATTAACTAACCTATGTAACATTATATTAATAACAAGCACCAGTGAACCTAACCAGGGACCTTATATATCCCACTGATTAACTAACCTATGTAACATTATATTAATAACAAGCACCTGTGAACCTAAACAGGGACCTTATATATCCCACTGATTAACTAACCTATGTAACATTATATTAATAACAAGCACCTGTGAACCTAACCAGGGACCTTATATATCCCACTGATTAACTAACCTATGTAACATTATATTAATAACAAGCACCTGTGAACCTAACCAGGGACCTTATATATCCCACTGATTAACTAACCTATGTAACATTATATTAATAACAAGCACCAGTGAACCTAACCAGGGACCTTATATATCCCACTGATTAACTAACCTATGTAACATTATATTAATAACAAGCAACTGTGAACCTAACCAGGGACCTTATATATCCCACTGATTAACTAACCTATGTAACATTATATTAATAACAAGCACCTGTGAACCTAACCAGGGACCTTATATATCCCACTGATTAACTAACCTATGTAACATTATATCAATAACAAGCACCTGTGAACCTAACCAGGGACCTTATATATCCCACTGATTAACTAACCTATGTAACATTATATTAATAACAAGCACCTGTGAACCTAACCAGGGACCTTATATATCCCACTGATTAACTAACCTATGTAACATTATATTAATAACAAGCACCTGTGAACCTAACCAGGGACCTTATATATCCCACTGATTAACTAACCTATGTAACATTATATTAATAACAAGCACCTGTGAACCTAACCAGGGACCTTATATATCCCACTGATTAACTAACCTATGTAACATTATATTAATAACAAGCACCTGTGAACCTAACCAGGGACCTTATCTATCCCACTGATTAACTAACCTATGTAACATTATATTAATAACAAGCACCTGTGAACCTAACCAGGGACCTTATATATCCCACTGATTAACTAACCTATGTAACATTATATTAATAACAAGCACCTGTGAACCTAACCAGGGACCTTATATATCCCACTGATTAACTAACCTATGTAACATTATATTAATAACAAGCACCTGTGAACCTAACCAGGGACCTTATATATCCCACTGATTAACTAACCTATGTAACATTATATTAATAACAAGCACCTGTGAACCTAACCAGGGACCTTATTTATCCCACTGATTAACTAACCTATGTAACATTATATTAATAACAAGCACCTGTGAACCTAACCAGGGACCTTATATATCCCACTGATTAACTAACCTATGTAACATTATATTAATAACAAGCACCTGTGAACCTAACCAGGGACCTTATATATCCCACTGATTAACTAACCTATGTAACATTATATTAATAACAAGCACCAGTGAACCTAACCAGGGACCTTATATATCCCACTGATTAACTAACCTATGTAACATTATATTAATAACAAGCACCTGTGAACCTAACCAGGGACCTTATATATCCCACTGATTAACTAACCTATGTAACATTATATTAATAACAAGCACCTGTAAACCTAACCAGGGACCTTATATATCCCACTGATTAACTAACCTATGTAACATTATATTAATAACAAGCACCTGTGAACCTAACCAGGGACCTTATATATCCCACTGATTAACTAACGTATGTAACATTATATTAATAACAAGCACCTGTGAACCTAACCAGGGACCTTATATATCCCACTGATTAACTAACCTATGTAACATTATATTAATAACAAGCACCTGTGAACCTAACCAGGGACCTTATATATCCCACTGATTAACTAACCTATGTAACATTATATTAATAACAAGCACCTGTGAACCTAACCAGGGACCTTATATATCCCACTGATTAACTAACCTATGTAACATTATATTAATAACAAGCACCTGTGAACCTAACCAGGGACCTTATATATCCCACTGATTAACTAACCTATGTAACATTATATTAATAACAAGCACCAGTGAACCTAACCAGGGACCTTATATATCCCACTGATTAACTAACCTATGTAACATTATATTAATAACAAGCACCAGTGAACCTAACCAGGGACCTTATATATCCCACTGATTAACTAACCTATGTAACATTATATTAATAACAAGCACCCGTGAACCTAACCAGGGACCTTATATATCCCACTGATTAACTAACCTATGTAAAATTATATTAATAACAAGCACCCGTGAACCTAACCAGGGACCTTAAATAGCCCACTGATTAACTAACCTATGTAACATTATATTAATAACAAGCACCTGTGAACCTAACCAGGGACCTTATATATCCCACTGATTAACTAACCTAGGTAACATTATATTAATAACAAGCACCAGTGAACCTAACCAGGGACCTTATATATCCCACTGATTAACTAACCTATGCCCGGTCCTTAACTAAACCCAAAACAGCTGTGCTCCTAATTACAACATACACAGAAGAACTCTCCCTATAAAAACAGTTTGTTCAGTACAGATCTATAGTGGTGACCAGACAGAAACAGTTTGTTCAGTACAGATCTATAGTGGTGACCAGACAGAAACAGTTTGTTCAGTACAGATCTATAGTGGTGACCAGACAGAAACAGTTTGTTCAGTACAGATCTATAGTGTTCACCAGACAGAAACAGTTTGTTCAGTACAGATCTATAGTGGTGACCAGACAGAAACAGTTTGTTCAGTACAGATCTATAGTGGTGACCAGACAGAAACAGTTTGTTCAGTACAGATCTATAGTGGTGACCAGACAGAAACAGTTTGTCAGTGGTCATACTATAATAAAGCAATACAATAATTTGTAAAGGTTTACATTTAGAAGAGAATCATTATTTCATCTCATCTTCAACCGCTTATCCGGGGTCGGGTCGCGGGGGTAGCAGTTCTAGCAGGGGACCCCAAACTTCCCTTTCCCAGGCAACATTAGCCAGCTCTGACTGGGGAATCCCGAGGCGTTCCCAGGCCAGTGTGGAGATATAGGCCCAATCCGAATACTCCCACTTACCCCTTCCCCTTAGCCCTACCCCTTAGTTTACCCCTACCCCTTGGCCCTCGAAACCGAGTGGTAAGGGCTACGTTCCCCTAGGAATTGGGACACCACTCGGTTTTGGCTACGTCATCATACATCGTCGCTAGCTGGCTGCTACGTCACCAGAGGCGACACAAATGTTGATCTCAAACTTCGGAGATGCAGTCTGGAAAAGTGTGTATGTTGTCGATTGCGTGGATTTTAGTTATGTTTTTGCGATTGTCTGCAACAAATCGCAGAAATCAAGCGAGAAGAGGTCTACGACGCCTACGAATGCTGGTTTAACTTAAGGTATGTATCGATTGGTTGCAAACAACATTGTCGTATTGTAATTAAAGTTCACGGAACTAACCAACAAGGTAGCAAACATTTTTCCCAACTCAGCCATTAATGGTGTAAAATTGTTTTATTTTCCAGACTGGTGGTCCAACAAGATACTGTGCCATAAACCCCAACACGTCTATACTGCGCATATGGTTCGATGTATGTAGTAGTTATATGTTTGGTGGCGGTGCATATGGATGCAGATGTTCTTCTGTGTACTATTGTTTTTAATGTTTTTGTAAAGCACACGTGCTATATAAATAAACCTGCTTGCTTACTACTGAAGGCTGTTTTCAATAAATAATTTAATCCACATTGCATTGTGTTTTGTATATCTGTTTCAGTGATCACTGTTTTGAATGTCATTGATCGATGTTCAGAAACCCTTAATCAAAAACAATGTGCAAAGTGCAACAACAAACAAACTACAGTTTATCAAACATTTTTTCAAAGATGTCCAATAACCTCTATGTCTTGGCATCACCAGTGTCCTGTATCATATCCAAATTATGTTGTACACCTTCATAATCTACAGTCTATGGTTGTACAGCATGAAACTTCGGTTCATTTTCTGCCCGAAAGCGAATTATTTGCCGGGTTTCCTCCGGCGTCCCTGTGTGATTCGGGACGGTATGTAAAGCACTTTAATCGCTATTCCAAAAGCAACATGTTATGTTATGCACTGATATGAATTATCTGCTAAAAGAGTTAACTGTAGACAAACATGCATTGAGTAAAGGTAGTCAGAGAAATACGGGACAAATTAGCAATGTATCTTTGGCGTTGAAAACTGGCAAAAAGTAGCGATTTAAAAAAAAAACTTCAATTATTAAAATGGTTAAAAATATATATGTACAGGACTGAGTAGATCACAAAACAATTGTGTCGTAATTTTTAAATTCGTTATTTAATCCGAAAATACTACATTTATGGGTCTCTTTTGCTGATCTAGCAGACATTGTTGACGTCTCGCAATGTGTTCTGGGTACCCCTTGGTTTCAAGTGAGCTCTCGGAAAATCTTGGTTTCAAGGGGTATATAGCCCTTCGTCTTACCCCTTCGTCTTGATCAAAATGAGTATTCGGACAGCACTTGGTGTCGCGCGAACGCGCAAAACTAAGGGGAAGGGGTAAGGGGGAGTATTCGGATTGGGCCATAATCTCTCCACCTAGTCCTGGGTCTTCCCCGAGGTCTCCTCCCAGCTGGACGTGCCTGGAACACCTCTCTAGGGAGGCGCCCAGGTGGCATTCGTACAAGATGCCCGAACCACCTCAACTGGCTCCTTTCTATGCAAAGGAGCAGCGGCTCTACTCCGAGTTCCTCTCGGATGACTGAGCTTCTCACCCTATCCCTAAGGGAGAGGCCAGCCACCTTTCTGAGAAAACCCATTTCGGCCGCTTGTACCCGCGAACTCGTTCTTTCGGTCATGACCCAGCTTTCATGACCATAGGTGAGCGTAGGAACAAAGATTGACCGGTAGATCGAGAGCTTTGCCTTTCGGCTCAGCTCTCTTTTCGTCTCAGCGGTGCGGTGAAGCGAATTCAACACCGCCCCCGCTGCTCCGATCCTCCGACCAATCTCACGCTCCATTGTTCCCTGACTCGCGAACAAGACCCCGAGGTACTTAAACTCCTTCACTTGGAGTATTTCATCTGATTAAAATTCTCTCTGACGCATTATACATGTAAATATCTGGGGGTGGGTCAGGTCATGTAAACACATGTGACAGTCTATGTTGTCCCAGGTGGGTCAGGTCATGTAAACACATGTGACAGTCTATATTGTCCCAGGTGGGTCAGGTCATATATACACATGTGACAGTCTATGTTGTCCCAGGTGGGTCAGGTCATATATACACATGTGACAGTCTATGTTGTCCCAGGTGGGTCAGGTCATGTAAACACATGTGACAGTCTATGTTGTCCCAGGTGGGTCAGGTCATATATACACATGTGACAGTCTATGTTGTCCCAGGTGGGTCAGGTCATGTAAACACATGTGACAGTCTATGTTGTCCCAGGTGGGTCAGGTCATATACACATGTGACAGTCTATGTTGTCCCAGGTGGGTCAGGTCATGTAAACACATGTGACAGTCTATGTTGTCCCAGGTGGGTCAGGTCATATATACACATGTGACAGTCTATGTTGTCCCAGGTGGGTCAGGTCATGTATACACATGTGACAGTCTATGTTGTCCTAGGTGGGTCAGGTCATGTGTACACATGTCTGTGTGGGGAAAGGAACTGAGGGTTGAGTGTGGTTCAAATGTGTATTTTATTGTGGGTGACAGAGCAAGAAGGGTGTCATCAGTTGAATATCGGGAGGCGTCTAGATATCTCTATGGTGAGCAGAGGTGGTTTCAGTGCAGGACAGTAGGGAGGACTCTAGACATCTCTATGGTGAGCAGAGATGGTTTCAGTGCAGGACAGTAGGGAGGACTCTAGACATCTCTATGGTGAGCTGAGATGGTTTCAGTGCAGGACAGTAGGGAGGACTCTAGACATCTCTATGGTGAGCTGAGATGGTTTCAGTGCAGGACAGCAGGGAGGCGTCTAGACATCTCTATGGTGAGCTGAGATGGTTTCAGTGCAGGACAGCAGGGAGGACTCTAGACATCTCTATGGTGAGCTGAGATGGTTTCAGTGCAGGACAGTAGGGAGGACTCTAGACATCTCTATGGTGAGCTGAGATGGTTTCAGTGCAGGACAGCAGGGAGGACTCTAGACATATCTATGGTGAGCTGAGATGGTTTCAGTGCAGGACAGCAGGGAGGACTCTAGACATCTCTATGGTGAGCTGAGATGGTTTCAGTGCAGGACAGTAGGGAGGACTCTAGACATCACTATGGTGAGCTGAGATGGTTTCAGTGCAGGACAGTAGGGAGGACTCTAGACATCTCTATGGTGAGCTGAGATGGTTTCAGAGGACTGAGGTGAGCTGAGATGGTTTCAGTGCAGGACAGCAGGGAGGACTCTAGACATCACTATGGTGAGCTGAGATGGTTTCAGTGCAGGACAGCAGGGAGGCGTCTAGACATCTCTATGGTGAGCTGAGATGGTTTCAGTGCAGGACAGTAGGGAGGACTCTAGACATCACTATGGTGAGCTGAGATGGTTTCAGTGCAGGACAGCAGGGAGGACTCTAGACATCTCTATGGTGAGCTGAGATGGTTTCAGTGCAGGACAGCAGGGAGGCCTCTAGACATCTCTATGGTGAGCTGAGATGGTTTCAGTGCAGGACAGCAGGGAGGACTCTAGACATCACTATGGTGAGCTGAGATGGTTTCAGTGCAGGACAGCAGGGAGGACTCTAGACATCTCTATGGTGAGCAGAGATGGTTTCAGTGCAGGACAGCAGGGAGGCTAATTTACATTTGACTTCAGCTCTGGGTCCTGCCTACAGAACTCTCATGACAGAGGCTAATTGTCTGCTTAAATCTGACTAATTGATAATTGTGGACAGACCCTAATGACATACGATATTCAAATCTCTCTCTAGTTTACACAACAAATAAAAAAGGACCCCGGTTGAAAAGAACAGTGAAAATACAGTGTATTTTTAATTTCACAATGATTACATATTATATTAGTTTTAATAATAATAGAATCTTAGAACCCAGCGTTTACTACCATTAGAAACCAAATGTTAAGATGTTAAGATTCATGCAATATCCAGTTCAGAAAATTACTGTTACAAACAGCTATTTGTGAGTAGTCAGTGAAAACTAGGATAAAAAACAGATATGAAAAGTTTTTTCAAAAGTAAACGTAAAAGTAAAGTTTTTTAGTATTATCAGACAAATCAGACAGACAAAATATGTTTCTGTGTAAAAGGTGTCTGATGCAAATTAATTTAAAAGTCTAAAAAAGGTTTTATTCAATAACATTGTTTAAAGCTTATAGTTTTTTATGAATGCTTATATTAAAATTTAAAATATATAGAAATGTAGAGAATTCCATCAGATAAGATCATTGATCTTAAGATCATATGTGTTTAGGCTGTCTCTCTGAGAGCTGGGAAACAGTCCATTGGTTAAATCAATTTCAGAGCATCCAGGATATTAGCCAGTCAACATCTGTATCATTAGCAGTGCCACAGTAACTGGTAAAGCTGCCATGGAGAAGACTGTGGGTCGGAGAGCACTTCCTGAATTAGCTGTTGATGACAAGTAAAATATAAAAAACATAGATGTGGTTGATTAAATAGTAAAATGTATTTATATTTTCAGTTCAACTGTCTTTATAGATGTTTATTCAGATGTGGAATCGGACAAGTTATTGGTAATTCATTATATATTTTTACCTCGAGGCCACCTATTGCAGTCCTACATTTAAGCCTGATAGTTAGAGACAACAGATCCTCTCATAAATACTTACCAGTGGTGCTGCCAGGTACAATGCTCAGGGTGGTGTTACTGTTGGTGAAGGTGGTCTGACAGTAAATACTTACCAGTGGTGCTGCCAGGTACAATGCTCAGGGTGGTGTTACTGTTGGTGAAGGTTGACAGAATGGTGGAGGTGTTGGGAACCACAGATTTGTTGGCAAATACCAGAGTCATGTTAGTGATGACTGATCCACTCCTAATTAAAAGAAGAGAACAACGACAACCTTTTATAATCATATTCTTCAATTCTAACTGTTGGTTTATTGTTACGGTAAACATGGTCATATTGCCAAGAAACGTGAAATGGATAACGAATAAACATTTAGGAACAGTAATACATTTAGATATATATCACAATTCCTTGATTAAATTGTACATGAGGTATCAATATCATATTACATATCCCTCTACCCCCTCACCCTCTTAGTATAATTTATATTGGTCTTTTCATATGTTGTATGTATGCACCTTCCTGCCAAAATAAATTCCTTGTATGTTCACACATTCATGGCGATTAAACACTTTTCTGATTCTGAATACTTTTCACACTTACTTGAATGAGTTGACAATGGAACGAAGAAAGCCTTTGGTTTTGGAGAACCCCCTGTTCACCTGCATAAATGATTACCACATAAATATTAAACATCATCATTATTCACATACAAATTTAAACAGGGCCATCAATCACTTAAATGTAATGTAGCATTGTTTACCTTTTCAAAAATGTTCAAAGTAAATGTCTTTATAAGAATCCCAAATGTACCCCAAATTCAAGATGGTGGGTGTACCCCAAAACCAGGATGGGGTGTGTATATACCAATATTACCAAATATTTATTAGTAAGTTTATCCTTCTTTAGATATTCTAACGTAATTGGGTAAAAAAATGTTAGAAGATGTACATATGTTTTGGTTATTATTTTTCCTAGTCAATAGACAATAGTTTTTATCTAGAGTGGTAATTATTAGTGTTGGGTTTCAATTTACAAATAAACTCAAAAAGTTATTAAAACATATTTCAGTTCCACATTTCTTTAATTGAAAGGCAAAACAAATCATTGTAAATTACTTCCTGAACTGAAAATCCATGTAATCACCCAGATACTAACCTCTGAGACAACATTCCCAGCCAGGGTCTTGAAGCCTGAAGAGGACGTGTCGGAGAGATCTGAGGTGAAGTCCTGCTTTAGACTGAACTGAAGACTCGCTACTCCTTCAGTAGGAGATGGAGGATTGGTTGATGCTGTGGTGGTGGAGGTGGTGGTGGTGGTGGTGGTCGTGGTGGTGGTTGTTGGAATTGGATTTATATTTGGGTTGGCTGTGTGTTAATGTTTAATATTAGTTGTACTGTTATTAAATTTTTTTTATTATAACACAACAGACAGGTTTTTCAGATATGACAGGTAGACAAGTTGAGTCAATTCATGCTTCTGATGTGGTAATACACTGAACAAAATAATAAACGCAACACTTTTGTTTTTGCACCCATTTATCATGAGTTGATCCAAGACTATTTCTATGTACACAAAAGGGTCTCTCAAATATTGTTCACAAATCTGTCTTAATTTAATTATTGAATTTGTGTTAGTGAGCAGTTCTCCTTTGCCGAGATAATCCATCTACTTCACATGTGTGGCATATTAAGATGCTGTTTAGACAACATGATTATTGAACAGGTGTGGTATATCAAGATGATGTTTAGACAACATGATTATTGTACAGGTGTGGCATATTAAGATGCTGTTTAGACAACATGATTATTGAACAGGTGTGGTATATCAAGATGATGTTTAGACAACATGATTATTGAACAGGTGTGGTATATCAAGATGCTGATTAGACAGCATTATTATTGTACAGGTGTGGTATATCAAGATGCTGTTTAGACAGCATTATTATTGAACAGGTGTGGTATATCAAGATGATGTTTAGACAACATGATTATTGTACAGGTGTGGCATATTAAGATGCTGTTTAGACAACATGATTATTGAACAGGTGTGGTATATCAAGATGATGTTTAGACAACATGATTATTGAACAGGTGTGGTATATTAAGATGCTGTTTAGACAACATGATTATTGAACAGGTGTGGTATATCAAGATGCTGTTTAGACAACATGATTATTGAACAGGTGTGGCATATTAAGATGCTGTTTAGACAACATGATTATTGAACAGGTGTGGTATATCAAGATGATGTTTAGACAACATGATTATTGTACAGGTGTGGCATATTAAGATGCTGTTTAGACAACATGATTATTGAACAGGTGTGGTATATCAAGATGATGTTTAGACAACATGATTATTGAACAGGTGTGGCATATTAAGATGCTGTTTAGACAACATGATTATTGAACAGGTGTGGCATATCAAGATGCTGTTTAGACAGCATGATTATTGAACAGGTGTGGTATATCAAGATGCTGTTTAGACAACATGATTATTGAACAGGTGCGGTATATCAAGATGCTGTTTAGACAGCATTATTATTGAACAGGTGTGGTATATCAAGATGCTGTTTAGACAGCATTATTATTGAACAGGTGTGGTATATCAAGATGCTGATTAGACAACATGATTATTGAACAGGTGTGGTATATCAAGATGCTGTTTAGACAACATGATTATTGAACAGGTGTGGTATATCAAGATGATGTTTAGACAACATGATTATTGAACAGGTGTGGTATATCAAGATGCTGTTTAGACAACATGATTATTGAACAGGTGTGGTATATCAAGATGATGTTTAGACAACATGATTATTGAACAGGTGTGGCATATTAAGATGCTGTTTAGACAACATGATTATTGAACAGGTGTGGTATATCAAGATGCTGTTTAGACAGCATTATTATTGAACAGGTGTGGTATATCAAGATGCTGATTAGACAACATGATTATTGAACAGGTGTGGTATATCAAGATGCTGTTTAGACAACATGATTATTGAACAGGTTTGGTATATCAGAATGATGTTTAGACAACATGATTATTGAACAGGTGCGGTATATCAAGATGCTGTTTAGACAACATGATTATTGAACAGGTGTGGCATATCAAGATGCTGATTAGACAGCATGATTATTGAACAGGTGTGGTATATCAAGATGCTGATTAGACAACATGATTATTGAACAGGTGTGGTATATCAAGATGCTGTTTAGACAACATGATTATTGAACAGGTTTGGTATATCAGAATGATGTTTAGACAACATGATTATTGAACAGGTGTGGTATATCAAGATGCTGATTAGACAACATGATTATTGAACAGGTGTGGTATATCAAGATGCTGTTTAGACAACATGATTATTGAACAGGTGTGGTATATCAAGATGCTGTTTAGACAACATGATTATTGAACAGGTGTGGTATATCAAGATGCTGTTTAGACAACATGATTATTGAACAGGTGTGGTATATCAAGATGCTGATTAGACAACATGATTATTGAACAGGTGTGGCATATCAAGATGCTGTTTAGACAGCATGATTATTGAACAGGTGTGGTATATCAAGATGCTGTTTAGACAACATGATTATTGAACAGGTGTGGTATATTAAGATGCTGTTTAGACAACATGATTATTGAACAGGTGTGGTATATCAAGATGCTGATTAGACAACATGATTATTGAACAGGTGTGGCATATCAAGATGCTGTTTAGACAGCATGATTATTGAACAGGTGTGGTATATCAAGATGCTGTTTAGACAACATGATTATTGAACAGGTGCGGTATATCAAGATGCTGTTTAGACAGCATTATTATTGAACAGGTGTGGTATATCAAGATGCTGTTTAGACAGCATTATTATTGAACAGGTGTGGTATATCAAGATGCTGATTAGACAACATGATTATTGAACAGGTGTGGTATATCAAGATGCTGTTTAGACAACATGATTATTGAACAGGTGTGGTATATCAAGATGATGTTTAGACAACATGATTATTGAACAGGTGTGGTATATCAAGATGCTGTTTAGACAACATGATTATTGAACAGGTGTGGTATATCAAGATGATGTTTAGACAACATGATTATTGAACAGGTGTGGCATATTAAGATGCTGTTTAGACAACATGATTATTGAACAGGTGTGGTATATCAAGATGCTGTTTAGACAGCATTATTATTGAACAGGTGTGGTATATCAAGATGCTGATTAGACAACATGATTATTGAACAGGTGTGGTATATCAAGATGCTGTTTAGACAACATGATTATTGAACAGGTTTGGTATATCAGAATGATGTTTAGACAACATGATTATTGAACAGGTGCGGTATATCAAGATGCTGTTTAGACAACATGATTATTGAACAGGTGTGGCATATCAAGATGCTGATTAGACAGCATGATTATTGAACAGGTGTGGTATATCAAGATGCTGATTAGACAACATGATTATTGAACAGGTGTGGTATATCAAGATGCTGTTTAGACAACATGATTATTGAACAGGTTTGGTATATCAGAATGATGTTTAGACAACATGATTATTGAACAGGTGTGGTATATCAAGATGCTGATTAGACAACATGATTATTGAACAGGTGTGGTATATCAAGATGCTGTTTAGACAACATGATTATTGAACAGGTGTGGTATATCAAGATGCTGTTTAGACAACATGATTATTGAACAGGTGTGGTATATCAAGATGCTGATTAGACAACATGATTATTGAACAGGTGTGGTATATCAAGATGCTGTTTAGACAACATGATTATTGAACAGGTGTGGTATATCAAGATGCTGTTTAGACAACATGATTATTGTACAGGTGTGGTATATCAAGATGCTGATTAGACAACATGATTATTGAACAGGTGTGGTATATCAAGATGCTGTTTAGACAACATGATTATTGAACAGGTGTGGTATATCAAGATGCTGTTTAGACAACATGATTATTGTACAGGTGTGGTATATCAAGATGCTGATTAGACAACATGATTATTGAACAGGTGTGGTATATCAAGATGCTGTTTAGACAACATGATTATTGAACAGGTTTGGTATATCAGAATGATGTTTAGACAACATGATTATTGAACAGGTGTGGTATATCAAGATGCTGATTAGACAACATGATTATTGAACAGGTGTGGTATATCAAGATGCTGTTTAGACAGCATTATTATTGTACAGGTGTGGTATATCAAGATGCTGATTAGACAGCATTATTATTGTACAGGTGTGGTATATCAAGATGCTGATTAGACAGCATTATTATTGTACAGGTGTGGTATATCAAGATGCTGATTAGACAGCATTATTATTGTACAGGTGTGGTATATCAAGATGCTGATTAGACAGCATTATTATTGTACAGGTGTGGTATATCAAGATGCTGATTAGACAGCATTATTATTGTACAGGTGTGGTATATCAAGATGCTGATTAGACAGCATTATTATTGTACAGGTGTGGTATATCAAGATGCTGATTAGACAACATTATTATTGTACAGGTGTGGTATATCAAGATGCTGATTAGACAGCATTATTATTGTACAGGTGTGGTATATCAAGATGCTGATTAGACAGCATTATTATTGTACAGGTGTGGTATATCAAGATGCTGATTAGACAGCATTATTATTGTACAGGTGTGGTATATCAAGATGCTGTTTAGACAGCATTATTATTGTACAGGTGTGGTATATCAAGATGCTGATTAGACAGCATTATTATTGTACAGGTGTGGTATATCAAGATGCTGTTTAGACAGCATTATTATTGTACAGGTGTGGTATATCAAGATGCTGATTAGACAGCATTATTATTGTACAGGTGTGGTATATCAAGATGCTGATTAGACAGCATTATTATTGTACAGGTGTGGTATATCAAGATGCTGATTAGACAGCATTATTATTGTACAGGTGTGGTATATCAAGATGCTGATTAGACAACATGATTATTGTACAGGTGTGGTATATCAAGATGCTGTTTAGACAGCATTATTATTGTACAGGTGTGGTATATCAAGATGCTGATTAGACAGCATTATTATTGTACAGGTGTGGTATATCAAGATGCTGATTAGACAGCATTATTATTGTACAGGTGTGGTATATCAAGATGCTGATTAGACAACATGATTATTGTACAGGTGTGGTATATCAAGATGCTGTTTAGACAGCATTATTATTGTACAGGTGTGGTATATCAAGATGCTGATTAGACAGCATTATTATTGTACAGGTGTGGTATATCAAGATGCTGTTTAGACAGCATTATTATTGTACAGGTGTGGTATATCAAGATGCTGATTAGACAGCATTATTATTGTACAGGTGTGGTATATCAAGATGCTGATTAGACAGCATGATTATTGAACAGGTGTGGTATATCAAGATGCTGTTTAGACAACATGATTATTGAACAGGTGTGGTATATCAAGATGCTGTTTAGACAACATGATTATTGAACAGGTGTGGTATATCAAGATGCTGATTAGACAACATGATTATTGTACAGGTGTGGTATATCAAGATGCTGATTAGACAGCATTATTATTGTACAGGTGTGGTATATCAAGATGCTGATTAGACAGCATTATTATTGTACAGGTGTGGTATATCAAGATGCTGATTAGACAGCATTATTATTGTACAGGTGTGGTATATCAAGATGCTGATTAGACAACATGATTATTGTACAGGTGTGGTATATCAAGATGCTGTTTAGACAGCATTATTATTGTACAGGTGTGGTATATCAAGATGCTGATTAGACAGCATTATTATTGTACAGGTGTGGTATATCAAGATGCTGATTAGACAGCATTATTATTGTACAGGTGTGGTATATCAAGATGCTGATTAGACAGCATTATTATTGTACAGGTGTGGTATATCAAGATGCTGATTAGACAGCATGATTATTGAACAGGTGTGGTATATCAAGATGCTGTTTAGACAACATGATTATTGAACAGGTGTGGTATATCAAGATGATGTTTAGACAACATGATTATTGAACAGGTGTGGTATATCAAGATGCTGATTAGACAACATGATTATTGTACAGGTGTGGTATATCAAGATGCTGTTTAGACAGCATTATTATTGTACAGGTGTGGTATATCAAGATGCTGATTAGACAGCATTATTATTGTACAGGTGTGGTATATCAAGATGCTGATTAGACAGCATTATTATTGAACAGGTGTGCCTTAGGCTGGCCACAAAAGGCCACTTTAAAATGTGTAGTTTTCTCACACAGCACAATGCCACAGATGTTGCAAGTTTTGGAGGAGCGTGTAATTGGCATGTTGACTGCAGGAATGTCCACCTGAGCTGTACCTTACAGGTGTGATGTGCCACACCTGTGAGGTGAATGGTTTATCTCGGCAAAGGAGAAGTGCTCACTAACACAAATTAAGACAGATTTGTGAACAATATTTGAGAAAGAAATAGTCTTAGATCTTTGAGTTCAGCTCATGAAAAATGGAGGCAAAAACAAAAGTATTGCGTTCATTATTTTGTTCAGTGTATGTATAAGGACTGATATTGTGTTGATATACTAGTTTGTTTTTCATGTTCTATGTAGAGACTGAGAGAAGGCATTTGTTTCCCTTATTCAGACAAAATAGGACAATTTAAATATTTGTAAAGCAATTAACTAGCCCAACTGGCATGTTCCCGAAATGTTAGCTGGCCAGTCCGCTAGACACTGAGTACTTACTAATACGAAGGGTGCCTGGTATAATGAAACTGCTGAAGGTACTGTTGTTGATTAGATCCTGAACTGTGGTGGTGTTTGGAACAGATGTTTGGTTGACAAACACCAGAGTCAGGTCTGTGATATTAGATGGATTCCTACTCAGGAGAAAAGGAGAGAAAGTATAGAAAACCTCAGAAATCATTATCTCCAATTAATTTATTGGCAAGGCAAAAATCAGCTGACTTTACCAAAGCAAGTGATATCAGCAAAACATTAAATATTTTAAAATTGAAATTAATTATTAATACATGATATTAAATAAACTATCAAAAATAAAATCAATGAATTATCATCATCAGCTCACTAGTCACATTTGAAGTCTGACAGAATTACCTTAGTGAGTTGATAATGGTGCCAAGGAAGCCAGGGAGAACGGGTGAGAGAAAACCATTCACCTGAAAGAATATCATATCACAGAATATCACACCACAGAATATAATACAACAGAATATCACACCACAGAATATCACAGAATATCACACCACAGAATATCACACCACAGAATATCACACCATAGAATATCACACCACAGAATATCACACCACAGAATATCACAGAATATCACACCACAGAATATCACACCACAGAATATCACACCTCAGGATATCACACCACAGAATATCACACCACAGAATATCACACCACAGAATATCACACCACAGAATATCACACCACAGAATATCATACAACAGATAAACATACAACAGAATATCACACCACAGAATATCACACCACAGAATATCACACCACAGAATATCATACAACAGATAAACATACAACAGAATATCACACCACAGAATATCACACCACAGAATATCATACATTCTTTTGCACATTATTTGTCAGAGATAACTGCAGTCAAACAGTTCTTGTAACCATCTGTTAGCTTCCAACACCTCTCTACAAGCACCTAACCAACTCTTTGATCTTTGAGGGGTGCTTTCACTCAACTATGGATTTTTGCTTTCGACATTCTGTTACTACGAGATTAAAATCTGAACTAATTGCTTGCATCTACAGAACAGTCCAGTGTTTCTTCTTTAACCATTCATTTGGGGTGTTTGACCTGCTGCAAAATCCACAACCTTCAACAAAAACCTCAAACTTTGTTTTCTTTTGTCGTTGAGATTAACTGTTATTAAACAGCTCTATTGACAAAATAAGTTATTATTACTATTGCTGAGAGGATATTTAATAACTAACCTGTGTCTTCAAAATGCCGGAAACAGTCTGGTAAACTGTAGAGGACTGGTTGGAGAGATCTGAGGTAAAAGTGCTTGGCAAACCTCCTGGGATATTCTGCATTTGTAGAAAGCTCATGAATGTAGTCTGGTTGAGACCGAACTGAACACTCAGGGCTCCTTGAATGGAAGCTGAAACATTAGTGTGAGTGGTTAATGTAGCTAAAAAATAAAGGCTGCCATGGAGAAGACTGTGGGTCGGAGAGCACCTGAATTAGCTGCTGGTGACATTAAAATATAAGAAAACATAGGTGACAGATGTGATTGATTAAATGTATTTATTTTTCAGTTCAACTGTCTTTCTAGATGTTTAGTTGTATGCTGGCGTTAATCAGATGAGGAATGGGTCCAGTTCTTGGCCCTGGTATTTATTACATATTTTCAGTGAGATAATGTGCATTAATGTATTTACTACTACAACATTACCCATTTTATTACATTAAATGCGAATTGGAAAACAATGTTGTATTTTAAATGAATATGTTGGGACCATATCAACATAAGATGGACTTGTGAATCCTGTTTTTGTCTATTTTTGCATCTGGATTGATGTTACAAGAAAGTTTCATAAGGCATGTTTCCAGAATAACTTAAAAATTTTGCCACTGCTGACCGGACCACTGTAGGTAGGTACTGACCACTGTTGACCAAGACCACTGTCAGTAGGTACTCACCACTACTGACCAGGACCACAGTCTGTAGGTACTGACCACTACTGACCAGGACCACTGTCAGTAGGTACTCACCACTACTGACCAGGACCACTGTCAGTAGGTACTCACCACAGCTGACCAGGACAACTGTCAGTAGGTACTCACCACTACTGACCAGGACCACAGTCTGTAGGTACTGACCACTACTGACCAGGACCACTGTCAGTAGGTACTCACCACTACTGACCAGGACCACTGTCAGTAGGTACTCACCACTACTGACCAGGACCACTGCCAGTAGGTACTCACCACTACTGACCGGGACCACTGTCAGTAGGTACTCACCACAGCTGACCAGGACCACTATCAGTAGGTACTGACCACTACTGACCAGGACCACTGTCAGTAGGTACTCACTACAGCTGACCAGGACCACTGTCAGTAGGTACTCACCACTAGTGACCAGGACCACTGTCAGTAGGTACTGACCACTACTGACCAGGACCACTGTCAGTAGGTACTCACTACAGCTGACCAGGACCACTGTCAGTAGGTACTCACCACTAGTGACCAGGACCACTGTCAGTAGGTACTCACCACTACTGACCAGGACTACTGTCAGTAGGTACTAACCACAGCTGACCAGGACCACTGTCAGTAGGTACTCACCACAGCTGACCAGGACCACTGTCAGTAGGTACTCACCACTACTGACCAGGACCACTGTCAGTAGGTACTCACCACTGCTGACCGGGACCACTGTCAGTAGGTACTCACCTCTGCTGACCAGGACCACTGTCAGTAGGTACTCACCACTGCTGACCAGGACCACTATCAGTAGGTGTTCACCATTACTGACCAGGACCACTGTCAGTAGGTATATTCACCATTACTGACCAGGACCACTATCAGTAGGTATATTCACCATTACTGACCAGGACCACTATCAGTAGGTATATTCACCATTACTGACCAGGACCACTATCAGTAGGTATATTCACCATTACTGACCAGGACCACTATCAGTAGGTATATTCACCATTACTGACCAGGACCACTATCAGTAGGTATATTCACCATTACTGACCAGGACCACTATCAGTAGGTATATTCACCATTACTGACCAGGACCACTATCAGTAGGTATATTCACCATTACTGACCAGGACCACTATAAGTAGATATATTCACCATTACTGACCAGGACCACTATAAGTAGATATATTCACCATTACTGACCAGGACCACTATCAGTAGGTATATTCACCATTACTGACCAGGACCACTATAAGTAGGTATATTCACCATTACTGACCAGGACCACTGTCAGTAGGTATACTCACCATTACTGACCAGGACCACTATCAGTAGGTATATTCACCATTACTGACCAGGACCACTGTCAGTAGGTATATTCACCATTACTGACCAGGACCACTATCAGTAGGTATATTCACCATTACTGACCAGGACCACTATCAGTAGGTATATTCACCATTACTGACCAGGACCACTATCAGTAGGCACTCACCATTACTGACCAGGACCACTGTCAGTAGGTATATTCACCATTACTGACCAGGACCACTATTAGTAGGTATATTCACCATTACTGACCAGGACCACTATTAGTAGGTATATTCACCATTACTGACCAGGACCACTGTCAGTAGGTATATTCACCATTACTGACCAGGACCACTATCAGTAGGCACTCACCATTACTGACCAGGACCACTGTCAGTAGGTATATTCACCATTACTGACCAGGACCACTATTAGTAGGTATATTCACCATTACTGACCAGGACCACTATCAGTAGGTATATTCACCATTACTGACCAGGACCACTATCAGTAGGTATTCACCATTACTGACCAGGACCACTATCAGTAGGTATTCACCATTACTGACCAGGACCACTATCAGTAGGTATTCACCATTACTGAACAGGACCACTATCAGTAGGTATTCATCACTACTGACCTGTGGTCAGTATTGAACACAGTGTGTCAAGAATATAAGTTGCTATGTGAGACTCCACCTAATATAGTCCCATGTGGTCAGGGGACCTCCAAGGGACTAGTGCCCTGAGACATGATGGAGACACAGATGAAGGTGGCAAGTGTCACGACTCGTCGGGTGTAGTGTGGATGAAGCCATGTGCAGGAGCCAAGGTAATCCGTTTGGGTCAGGTTTATTAATGACAAAACATAAAACAAACCGTAAACGGCGACAAAAACACGTACTGGTCGAATGAAAGGAAAATGCGCATATAGCGACTTAAAACAAGCACCTTCAAACAACAATTCAAACGTGTTACAAAAACACTCACCTCTACAAACAATGTGACATAGAACAATGCGAAGCAATGAGTGCACTGCTCGCGACCCTCTTATATCCCATTGATTAAAGGTGCAAACAGCCGTGAGACAAACGTAAACACGGAAGTGAAACAAGGAAGTGCATCACCGAAATGTAAGTGTAGCAACGCCACCACACCAATCGTGACAGTATCCCCCACTAAAAGGCTAGCTCCCCAGATAGCCGAACGGAAACACAAAACCAAAACAAGGGAGCAACAGGGAGAGAACCCGCAGTCAAACCCAAAAGGGTCAGTCCAGGACCGCAGGTCCAGCCCTGAAAAGGCCTCGGTGGCTGAGAGGCCGCCATCTAGTGCGGCAGAGAGACCGCCATCTAGTGCGGCTGAGAGTCCGCCATCTTGTGCGGCTCAGAGTCCGCCATCTTGTGCGGCCCAGAGTCCGCCGTCTTGTGCGGCTCAGAGTCCGCCGTCGTGTGCAGCTCAGAGTCCGCCGTCGTGGGCGACGTGGTGGCGGAGGCCATCGTGGGCGCCGTCGTGGCGGCGGCCATCGGGGGCGCAGTCGTGGCGGCGGCCATCGTGGGCGGTGTCGTGGCGGCGGCCATCGTGAGCGTAGTCGTGGCGGCGGCCATCGTGAGCGTAGTCGTGGCGGCGGCCATCGTGAGCGTAGTCGTGGCGGCGGCCATCGTGAGCGTAGTCGTGGCGGCGGCCATCGTGAGCGTAGTCGTGGCGGCGGCCATCGTGAGCGTAGTCGTGGCGGCGGCCATCGTGAGCGTAGTCGTGGCGGCGGCCATCGTGAGCGTAGTCGTGGCGGCGGCCATCGTGAGCGTAGTCGTGGCGGCGGCCATCGGGAGCGTAGTCGTGGCGGCGGCCATCGTGAGCGTAGTCGTGGCGGCGGCCATCGTGAGCGTAGTCGTGGCGGCGGCCATCGTGAGCGTAGTCGTGGCGCGGCCTTCGTGGTCGGCGATGCGGCAGCCATTGTGGTCGGCGATGCGGCAGCCATTGTGGGCGGCGATGCGGCAGCCATTGTGGGCGGCGATGCGGCAGCCATTGTGGGCGGCGATGCGGCAGCCATTGTGGGCGGCGATGCGGCAGCCATTGTGGGCGGCGATGCGGCAGCCATTGTGGGCGGCGATGCGGCAGCCATTGTGGGCGGCGATGCGGCAGCCATTGTGGGCGGCGATGCGGCAGCCAGTGTGGGCGGCGATGCGGCAGCCATTGTGGGCGGCGATGCGGCAGCCATTGTGGGCGGCGATGCGGCAGCCATTGTGGGCGGCGATGCGGCAGCCATTGTGGGCGGCGATGCGGCAGCCAGTGTGGGCGGCGATGCGGCAGCCATTGTGGGCGGCGATGCAACAGCCATCTTGAGCGCTGGCGGCACGGCGGGAGCCATCGTGGACGCTGGCGTGACGGCGGCAGCCATCTTGGGCGCTGGCGGGACGACGGTAGCCATCTTGGACGCTGGCGTGACGGCGGGAGCCATCGTGGGCGCTGGCGTGACGGCAACAGCCATCTTGAGCGCCGGCGGGACGACGGCAGCCATCTTGAGCGCTGGCGTGGCGGCAACAGCCATCTTGAGCGCTGGCGGCACGGCGGGAGCCATCGTGGACGCTGGCGTGACGGCGGCAGCCATCTTGGGCGCTGGCGGGACGACGGTAGCCATCTTGGACGCTGGCGTGACGGCGGGAGCCATCGTGGGCGCTGGCGTGACGGCAACAGCCATCTTGAGCGCCGGCGGGACGACGGCAGCCATCTTGAGCGCTGGCGTGCCGGCAACAGCCATCTTGAGCGCTGGCGGGACGGCGGGAGCCATCGTGGACGCTGGCGTGACGGCGGCAGCCATCTTGGGCGCTGGCGGGACGACGGTAGCCATCTTGGGCGCTGGCGGGACGGCGGGAGCCATCGTGGGCGCTGGCGTGACGGCGGGAGCCATCGTGGGCGCTGGCGTGACGGCAACAGCCATCTTGAGCGCCGGCGGGACGACGGCAGCCATCTTGAGCGCTGGCGTGACGGCAGCAGCCATCTTGGGCGCTGGCGGGACGGCAACGGCCATCTTGAGCGCTGGCGGGACGACGGTAGCCATCTTGGGCGCTGGCGGGACGGCAGGAACCATCGTGAACGCTGGCGTGACGGCGACCATCTCAGGCGCAAGCGTGGTGGCGACCATCTCAGGCGCTGGCTCCTGTAAATCCAGCCATGTCCTCCACCACGTCCTAATAACAGCCGAGGGCTGATCATCCAACCCCTCCGGGGGTTTTTCTGTCCCTGACGTCGGTGGCCGAAAAGGGTCTTCCCACTGCGGGGTTTGTGGCTGTAGCTCCAGCCATGTCCTCCACCACGTCCTAATAACAGCTGAGGGCTGTTCATCCAACCCCTCCGGGGGTTTTTCTGTCCCTGTCGTCGGCGGCAGAAAAGGGTCTTCCCACGGCGGGGGTAGTGGCTGTAGCTCCAGGGGTTTCCCTCCCCCTGTCTGCAGCCCCGGAGCAGTGGGGGGCCGTTCCTGCAGCACCAGGACCGTGGGTGCTCTCTCCGCGGACCTTCCTGAACACCCCGTTAGCTCCCCCCCAAAAATCTCTTTGGGGCGCTTCCGGGATGCCCTCATTCTTCCTTCATAGAAGGCCCGCGGACCCATCAGAACTGGCCCTGAATGCCGCTTCGGTGGTTCCACCGTAGCATACGGCCGGAGACGTAGCCACCGCTCCTGTGGTGTCTCCGGCCGATTCCACTCCCACCGCTCCGTGGGGCGACGGCGAGTTTCATCCGACGGGGCGCTATAGCTTGCCCCCCCGTGGAATCCACTCACCGTCTGCTGGCTCTGCTGGCTTCTTTGTTGGCTTCGCATTCTGTCACGACTCGTCGGGTGTAGTGTGGATGAAGCCATGTGCAGGAGCCAAGGTAATCCGTTTGGGTCAGGTTTATTAATGACAAAACATAAAACAAACCGTAAACGGCGACAAAAACACGTACTGGTCGAATGAAAGGAAAATGCGCATATAGCGACTTAAAACAAGCACCTTCAAACAACAATTCAAACGTGTTACAAAAACACTCACCTCTACAAACAATGTGACATAGAACAATGCGAAGCAATGAGTGCACTGCTCGCGACCCTCTTATATCCCATTGATTAAAGGTGCAAACAGCCGTGAGACAAACGTAAACACGGAAGTGAAACAAGGAAGTGCATCACCGAAATGTAAGTGTAGCAACGCCACCACACCAATCGTGACAGCAAGATGGGTTTAAGTTTCTGTCTTTTAGAGTTACTGAACTGGCCTCACCCATGACAACCAGAGATGGATTACAACAACCAAAATATATTTCTCTTTATATATGTAATATGTTGTGTGCAGTATGCTATGCATGAAAGTGGCTTTATATGATTATTATATAAATATGTAATATTATATTTCTCATTATATATATTATATATGTTGTGTGCAGTATGTTATGCATGAAAGTGGCTTTATATGATTATTATATAAATATTTAGTATTATATTTCTCATTATATATTTAATATGTTGTGTGGAGTATGCTATGCATGAAAGTGGCAATAGATTTATATGATTATTATATTAATATTTTATATAATTATTATATTTCTCATTATATATTATATATGTTGTGTGCAGTATGCTATTAAGGAAATACAAAATAAATTTTATGCCACTTCTGCTATATATATATTTGAATTGCTTGTTTAAACAAGTCCCAAATAAGATGGAATAAAAGATGGTGCTAAAAGATCTGATATATATGAATTACCAGTTGTAGTAGACATCTGATATATATGAATTACCAGTTGTATTAGACATCTGATATATATGAATTACCAGTTGTGTTAGACATCTGATATATATGAATTACCAGTTGTGTTAGACATCTGATATATATGAATTACCAGTTGTGTTAGACATCTGACATATATGAATTACCAGTTGTGTTAGACATCTGATATATATTAATTACCAGTTGTGTTAGACATCTGATATATATGAATTACCAGTTGTGTTAGACATCTGATATATATGAATTACCAGTAGTGTTAGACATCTGATATATATGAATTACCAGTAGTGTTAGACATCTGATATATATGATCTACCAGTTGTGTTAGACATCTGATATATATATGAATTACCAGTTGTGTTAGACATCTGATATATATGAATTACCAGTTGTGTGAAAATACATGAAAAAGCTAACAAAAAAATCTATAAAAAATTATTTACACAACATGTGAAGAAAGTGAAGAGATACATGCATAGAGTAATACGAACTAAATCGCTATTTGATAATTGACCAATCACAATCTAGTTGGTGGTGTGCATGTAAGGTTAGACAATAATATTTTTCTAGTTGGTGGTATGCATGTAAGGTTAGACAGTAATATTGTTCTAGTTGGTGGTGTGCATGTAAGGTTAGACAGTAATATTATTCTAGTTGGTGGTGTGCATGTAAGGTTAGACAGTAATATTATTCTAGTTGGTGGTGTGCATGTAAGGTTAGACAGTAATATTATTCTAGTTGGTGGTGTGCATGTAAGGTTAGACAGTAATATTATTCTAGTTGGTGGTGTGCATGTAAGGTTAGACAGTAATATTAATCTAGTTGGTGGTGTGCATGTAAGGTTAGACAGTAATATTATTCTAGTTGGTGGTGTGCATGTAAGGTTAGACAGTAATATTATTCTAGTTGGTGGTGTGCATGTAAGGTTAGTAATATTATTCTAGTTGGTAATGTGCATGTAAGGTTAGACAGTAATATTATTCTAGTTGGTGGTATGCATGTAAGGTTAGACAGTAATATTATTCTAGTTGGTGGTATGCATGTAAGGTTAGACAGTAATATTATTCTAGTTGGTGGTGTGCATGTAAGGTTAGACAATAATATTATTCTAGTTGGTGGTATGCATGTAAGGTTAGACAGTAATATTATTCTAGTTGGTGGTGTGCATGTAAGGTTAGACAGTAATATTATTCTAGTTGGTGGTGTGCATGTAAGGTTAGTAATATTATTCTAGTTGGTGGTGTGCATGTAAGGTTAGACAGTAATGTTATTCTAGTTGGTGGTGTGCATGTAAGGTTAGACAGTAATGTTATTCTAGTTGGTGGTGTGCATGTAAGGTTAGACAGTAATGTTATTTTAAACATTTTTTAAAAAAAAACAGTAATTTTTTTCAGTAAATAAATGACAGGGCAATGTCAATTAAAAAAAAATAACAATTAAATGAACGAAATGATCTGTCTGTCTGTTTCTGTTTTTCTCTGCAGTTTTTCTCTGCTCTGAACTTGGTATAAATTGACCGTTTCCTTTTTGCTATCAAAAATATGTGTTTAAGAGGTGAAATGTTTATTGGAAAAAAATGTGTTTGTCCTAATTTCTTCCTATGATGACTGTTCAAATGAATTGAATTTAACAGTATCCTAATCTGCAGGTACCGGTAGGCATTGAACTTAAACGACTGGACACTTTTTGTGTAAATTCAAAAATCAATTCAGACAACTCACCTTAGCTGGTTTTCTTCAATAGCGCTGTATCTGAGACGTTGTGTCAGACAGGAGTTATTTGTCGGCCACTCAGATTATTGCACAAATAACCTCTCCTCCTCTCTTTTATATCAGGAAAGATAACTCAGGCTTTCCAACTTGTTGAACTTGTTAGTCACGTTTTGAAACATTCCACATTCCTTGTTGTCCTTGTTCTGGGGTATGGGGGTGGTTTTGGGTGTGGATGATGGTGTTAGTGCGAGTGTGGGTTTGGGCGTGGGGGTGGTTTTGGGTGTGTTGGTTGGGTTTCATGAACACTAGTAGGGATTTGGGCTCGATACCACTTTTTATTGTCTAATATCGACATTGATACTGTGAACTTGAGTATCTGCCAATTTCCATACTAATCAGATACCATCTTTTCTCCATTTTTAAACACAGATTCAGATGCTAACCTGTATCAGATGCTAACCTGTATCAGATGCTAACCTGTATCAGATGCTAACCTGTATCAGATCATTCAGATGCTAACCTGTATCAGATGCTAACCTGTATCAGATGCTAACCTGTATCAGATGCTAACCTGTATCAGACCGATTCAGATGCTAACCTGTATCAGATGCTAACCTGTATCAGATGCTAACCTGTATCAGATGCTAACCTGTATCAGATGCTAACCTGTATCAGACCAATTCAGATGCTAACCTGTATCAGATGCTAACCTGTATCAGATGCTAACCTGTATCAGATGCTAACCTGTATCAGACCGATTCAGATGCTAACCTGTATCAGATGCTAACCTGTATCAGATGCTAACCTGTATCAGATGCTAACCTGTATCAGACCAATTCAGATGCTAACCTGTATCAGATGCTAACCTTTATCAGATTCTAACCTTTATCAGATGCTAACCTGTATCAGACCAATTCAGATGCTAACCTGTATCAGATGCTAATCTGTATCAGACCATTCAGATGCTAACCTGTATCAGATGCTAACCTGTATCAGATGCTAACCTGTATCAGATGCTAACCTGTATCAGACCAATTCAGATGCTAACCTGTATCAGATGCTAACCTGTATCAGATGCTAACCTGTATCAGATGCTAACCTGTATCAGATGCTAACCTGTATCAGATCATTCAGATGCTAACCTGTATCAGATGCTAACCTGTATCAGATGCTAACCTGTATCAGATGCTAACCTGTATCAGATGCTAACCTGTATCAGATGCTAACCTGTATCAGACCAATTCAGATGCTAACCTGTATCAGATGCTAACCTGTATCAGATGCTAACCTGTATCAGATGCTAACCTGTATCAGACCGATTCAGATGCTAACCTGTATCAGATGCTAACCTGTATCAGATGCTAACCTGTATCAGATGCTAACCTGTATCAGACCAATTCAGATGCTAACCTGTATCAGATGCTAACCTTTATCAGATTCTAACCTTTATCAGATGCTAACCTGTATCAGACCAATTCAGATGCTAACCTGTATCAGATGCTAACCTGTATCAGACCATTCAGATGCTAACCTGTATCAGATGCTAACCTGTATCAGATGCTAACCTGTATCAGATGCTAACCTGTATCAGACCAATTCAGATGCTAACCTGTATCAGATGCTAACCTGTATCAGATGCTAACCTGTATCAGATGCTAACCTGCATCAGACCAATTCAGATGCTAACCCGTATCAGATGCTAACCTGTATCAGACCAATTCAGATGCTAACCTGTATCAGATGCTAACCTGTATCAGATGCTAACCTGTATCAGACCGATTCAGATGCTAACCTGTATCAGACCAATTCAGATGCTAACCTGTATCAGATGCTAACCTGTATCAGATGCTAACCTGTATCAGACCGATTCAGATGCTAACCTGTATCAGATGCTAACCTGTATCAGATGCTAACCTGTATCAGATGCTAACCTGTATCAGACCAATTCAGATGCTAACCTGTATCAGATGCTAACCTGTATCAGACCAATTCAGATGCTAACCTGTATCAGATGCTAACCTGTATCAGACCAATTCAGATGCTAACCTGTATCAGATGCTAACCTGTATCAGATGCTAACCTGTATCAGACCGATTCAGATGCTAACCTGTATCAGATGCTAACCTGTATCAGATGCTAACCTGTATCAGACCAATTCAGATGCTAACCTGTATCAGATGCTAACCTGTATCAGATGCTAACCTGTATCAGACCAATTCAGATGCTAACCTGTATCAGATGCTAACCTGTATCAGATGCTAACCTGTATCAGACCAATTCAGATGCTAACCTGTATCAGATGCTAACCTGTATCAGACCAATTCAGAGGCTAACCTGTATCAGATGCTAACCTGTATCAGATGCTAACCTGTATCAGACCATTCAGATGCTAACCTGTATCAGATGCTAACCTGTATCAGATGCTAACCTGTATCAGATGCTAACCTGTATCAGATGCTAACCTGTATCAGACCAATTCAGAGGCTAACCTGTATCAGATGCTAACCTGTATCAGATGCTAACCTGTATCAGACCATTCAGATGCTAACCTGTATCAGATGCTAACCTGTATCAGATGCTAACCTGTATCAGATGCTAACCTGTATCAGATGCTAACCTCTATCAGACCATTCAGATGCTAACCTGTATCAGATGCTAACCTGTATCAGATGCTAACCTGTATCAGACCATTCAGATGCTAACCTGTATCAAAACGATTCTTTCTTGAAATTCATTTTTTTCTTTTGTAACTAGTTTTATACATATTTTCTTTCTTGAAATTCATTTTTTTTCTTTTGTAACTAGTTTTGTACAAAAGGTTTTCTTTCTTGTAATAGGTTCAAAAATATTTACAAAAGAAAAAAATGAATTTCAAGAAAGAACCTATGTACAAAACTAGTTTCAAAAGAAAAAAAACGTATTACAAGAAAGAACCTATGTACAAAACTAGTTTCAAAAGAAAAAAAACGAATTACAAGAAAAAAACTTACGTTGCTGTTTTACCTTCATAGACCACCCCTTGTATTTCTGGGTAGCGAATTAGGAACGGGGGGGAGCTAAGGTTCAGCTAGGGAAGTGTTCACCATTTTGTTTGGTTCCTTGCTTTGGTCTCGTCCAGCCCCCTTTTTCCCTACCGGATAATAGGAGAAAATAAATCTCCTTTTATTTTTCAAACGGTCAGACATTGTTGCAGTTGTCCTCATTCGCACCCACGACCCCGTACCTTTTGCACCACGCTCCCCACGGGCTCACGGTTGCACTCCCTCACCCTAGGAGGGGGACGTAACAAACACCCACCACTGCCCCATACAACACCCAGCAATTAACTCATTGGTACTTTCCGTAAGCCTTGCGTGACCTACTACCTGACTGGCCGTTTTATCATTCTGACTGACTGAAGGATTTTTTAAGCGGACTTCCTCTTCATTAACATTCTTTGAGAAGTCAGATCAATGCTGGTTCTAATTGGACCCCATTTGTCCCCCCCAGGCTGCGTTCTGTTCATTCTAAACATTCCAACAGTTGAACTGTTGTTGCTGTTGTGGTTGATAAGGTTCCACCTGGGCTTCAGCTGTGATGCAATAAATAAATAACTTTACAAACTTGTTAAAATACCTGTTCTTCTTGTCTAAAAGTTGGCACAGAGTCAAGACTCTTCCCAATCTCGTAATCTGTATATTCAGTATCTCACAAAAGTGAGTCCACCCCTGATATTTTTGTAAATATTTGATTATATCTTTTCATGTGACAACACTGAACACTTTGACACTTTGTTATAATGTGTTATATGTTATAATCATCTATAATAATTTCTCTGTATTACGTTTTTCTCCATTGGTTTGGCTCATTTCTTGAAACAGAAATTACATTCTCAAAACAACATGGACAAACCTCCAAACCATTTGGCATATGTTCACAACAGAATTGAATTTCTCATTCATTTCATCAAATTGCAAATGTCTAAGTACATGTCTAAATGTCTCAGTACATCCTTGCAAATGATTAAGTACAGGTAGCCTACATTTAGCACAATTTCCAAGTGAATAGATCTTGTTGATCTAAACTGATTGTTGATTCTCAGTCTAATGGTTTTTCGCTCCAAAACGTGTCAGCGTCATTTCATTGTGTAAGTCATCACATGCACAATAGTCTGTTCAATTGTCAAAAGTAGTCAAGAACATAATACCATGTATACCATATATGAATCCCTTGGATCATTTGGTACATTTACATATTACAGCAATTGATTGAAACTATAACTTGACTGAAGGAGGAGTGTCACACATCTCAGATGACCAATAAAACAGTATGTTTAGTTAGCTGACAGGTGCTGTCCATGACTGTGAATGCTGCCAAACATGTATGTAAAGAAAAGAGCTTGACCATGCAGGACCAGTACATCTTCTAAACATGGAGGCACCTGGCCAAGTAAATGAACAAGGGCAACTGCCTGCTCGAGGAAGAGGAAGAACAAGAAGAAGAGGAACAGGAGTAAGGGTGCGTGGTGGTGGAATAGGGGGAAGAGGCCAAGGAGCATGAAGACACCATGCTGTCCCAGATGAAATTCGGGCCTTTATTATAGACCATGTCATCAACCATGGCCTCACAATGGGGGAGGCAGGTCGCCGAGTCCAGCCTAATGTGTCTCGCTCTACAGTCTGCTCCATCATCCATCCTAATGTGTCTCGCTCTACAGTCTGCTCTATCATCCAGCCTAATGTGCCTCGCTCTACAGTCTGCTCCAACATCCAGCCTAATGTGTCTCGCTCTACAGTCTGCTCCATCATCCAGCCTAATGTGTCTCGCTCTACAGTCTGCTCCATCATCCAGCCTAATGTGCCTCGCTCTACAGTCTGCTCTATCATCCAGCCTAATGTGTCTCGCTCTACAGTCTGCTCCATCATCCAGCCTAATGTGTCTCGCTCTACAGTCTGCTCCATCATCCAGCCTAATGTGTCTCCCTCTACAGTCTGCTCCATCATCCAGCCTAATGTGCCTCGCTCTACAGTCTGCTCCATCATCCAGCCTAATGTGTCTCGCTCTACAGTCTGCTCCATCATCCAGCCTAATGTGCCTCGCTCTACAGTCTGCTCCATCATCCAGCCTAATGTGTCTCGCTCTACAGTCTGCTCCATCATCCAGCCTAATGTGCCTCACTCTACAGTCTGCTCCATCATCCAGCCTAATGTGTCTCACTCTACAGTCTGCTCCATCATCCAGCCTAATGTGTCTCGCTCTACAGTCTGCTCCATCATCCATCCTAATGTGTCTCGCTCTACAGTCTGCTCCATCATCCAGCCTAATGTGTCTCACTCTACAGTCTGCTCTATCATCCAGCCTAATGTGCCTCACTCTACAGTCTGCTCCATCATCCAGCCTAATGTGTCTCACTCTACAGTCTGCTCCATCATCCAGCCTAATGTGTCTCGCTCTACAGTCTGCTCCAACATCCAGCCTAATGTGCCTCGCTCTACAGTCTGCTCCATCATCCAGCCTAATGTGTCTCGCTCTACAGTCTGCTCCATCATCCAGCCTAATGTGCCTCGCTCTACAGTCTGCTCCATCATCCAGCCTAATGTGCCTCACTCTACAGTCTGCTCCATCATCCAGCCTAATGTGTCTCACTCTACAGTCTGCTCCATCATCCAGCCTAATGTGTCTCGCTCTACAGTCTGCTCCATCATCCATCCTAATGTGTCTCGCTCTACAGTCTGCTCCATCATCCAGCCTAATGTGTCTCACTCTACAGTCTGCTCTATCATCCAGCCTAATGTGCCTCACTCTACAGTCTGCTCCATCATCCAGCCTAATGTGTCTCGCTCTACAGTCTGCTCCAACATCCAGCCTAATGTGCCTCGCTCTACAGTCTGCTCCATCATCCAGCCTAATGTGTCTCGCTCTACAGTCTGCTCCATCATCCAGCCTAATGTGCCTCACTCTACAGTCTGCTCCATCATCCAGCCTAATGTGTCTCGCTCTACAGTCTGCTCCATCATCCAGCCTAATGTGTCTCGCTCTACAGTCTGCTCCATCATCCAGCCTAATGTGTCTCGCTCTACAGTCTGCTCCATCATCCAGCCTAATGTGTCTCGCTCTACAGTCTGCTCCATCATCCAGCCTAATGTGTCTCACTCTACAGTCTGCTCCATCATCCAGCCTAATGTGTCTCGCTCTACAGTCTGCTCCATCATCCAGCCTAATGTGTCTCGCTCTACAGTCTGCTCCATCATCCAGCCTAATGTGTCTCGCTCTACAGTCTGCTCCATCATCCAGCCTAATGTGTCTCGCTCTACAGTCTGCTCCATCATCCAGCCTAATGTGTCTCGCTCTACAGTCTGCTCCATCATCCAGCCTAATGTGTCTCGCTCTACAGTCTGCTCCATCATCCAGCCTAATGTGTCTCGCTCTACAGTCTGCTCCATCATCCAGCCTAATGTGTCTCACTCTACAGTCTGCTCCATCATCCAGCCTAATGTGTCTCACTCTACAGTCTGCTCCATCATCCAGCCTAATGTGCCTCACTCTACAGTCTGCTACATCATCCAGCCTAATGTGCCTCACTCTACAGTCTGCTCCATCATCCAGCCTAATGTGCCTCGCTCTACAGTCTGCTCCATCATCCAGCCTAATGTGCCTCGCTCTACAGTCTGCTCCATCATCCAGCCTAATGTGCCTCACTCTACAGTCTGCTCCATCATCCAGCCTAATGTGCCTCACTCTACAGTCTGCTCTATCATCCAGCCTAATGTGTCTCACTCTACAGTCTGCTCCATCATCCAGCCTAATGTGACTCGCTCTACAGTCTGCTCCATCATCCAGCCTAATGTGCCTCGCTCTACAGTCTGCTCCATCATCCAGCCTAATGTGTCTCGCTCTACAGTCTGCTCCATCATCCAGCCTAATGTGTCTCGCTCTACAGTCTGCTCCATCATCCAGCCTAATGTGCCTCGCTCTACAGTCTGCTCCATCATCCAGCCTAATGTGTCTCGCTCTACAGTCTGATCCATCATCCAGCCTAATGTGTCTCGCTCTACAGTCTGATCCAACATCCAGCCTAATGTGCCTCGCTCTACAGTCTGATCCAACATCCAGCCTAATGTGTCTCGCTCTACAGTCTGCTCCATCATCCAGCCTAATGTGCCTCACTCTACAGTCTGCTCCATCATCCAGCCTAATGTGTCTCTCTCTACAGTCTGCTCCATCATCCATCCTAATGTGTCTCGCTCTACAGTCTGCTCCATCATCCAGCCTAATGTGTCTCACTCTACAGTCTGCTCTATCATCCAGCCTAATGTGTCTCACTCTACAGTCTGCTCCATCATCCAGCCTAATGTGACTCGCTCTACAGTCTGCTCCATCATCCATCCTAATGTGCCTCTCTCTACAGTCTGCTCCATCATCCAGCCTAATGTGCCTCGCTCTACAGTCTGCTCCATCATCCAGCCTAATGTGTCTCGCTCTACAGTCTGCTCCATCATCCAGCCTAATGTGTCTCACTCTACAGTCTGCTCCATCATCCATCCTAATGTGTCTCGCTCTACAGTCTGCTCCAACATCCAGCCTAATGTGTCTCGCTCTACAGTCTGCTCCATCATCCAGCCTAATGTGTCTCGCTCTACAGTCTGCTCCATCATCCAGCCTAATGTGTCTCGCTCTACAGTCTGCTCCAACATCCAGCCTAATGTGACTCGCTCTACAGTCTGCTCCATCATCCAGCCTAATGTGTCTCTCTCTACAGTCTGCTCCATCATCCATCCTAATGTGTCTCGCTCTACAGTCTGCTCTATCATCCAGCCTAATGTGTCTCACTCTACAGTCTGCTCCATCATCCATCCTAATGTGTCTCGCTCTACAGTCTGCTCCATCATCCATCCTAATGTGTCTCACTCTACAGTCTGCTCCATCATCCAGCCTAATGTGTCTCACTCTACAGTCTGCTCCATCATCCATCCTAATGTGCCTCGCTCTACAGTCTGCTCCAACATCCAGCCTAATGTGTCTCACTATACAGTCTGCTCCATCATCCAGCCTAATGTGTCTCGCTCTACAGTCTGCTCCATCATCCAGCCTAATGTGTCTCGCTCTACAGTCTGCTCCATCATCCATCCTAATGTGTCTCACTCTCAGTCTGCTCCATCATCCAGCCTAATGTGTCTCGCTCTACAGTCTGCTCTATCATCCAGCCTAATGTGTCTCGCTCTACAGTCTGCTCCATCATCCAAACCGATAGCAGGGAAAACAGGCATGTAGTCAGTCAATGATGGAATTATATGTTTTATAGGACAGGACACTCTACATAGAGCAAGAAATATTTATTTACACATTTACCTATTCATTTTGTGTGTGTGTGGAATAGTTTATTTTCCACAGTATTGATAAATCTGTGGCCAGACAGACAGAAGCGTGTGGATGGCCAGGAGGGTGAGGACAGTGACCAGTGAAGAACTGTTACTGTAGTTGTGAAACTCCAGCTTCATTTACAGCACTGTAGGCTGCATATAAAGTTCAGTGTTTTTGTTTGTGTGTTTATATTACAGTATATTATTCTGTATACATTTCTTTTTACTCTGATGTATGGAAGTTACTTTATGTGTATGAATGATAAAGGTAATAATTTCCTTAGCAGTATGAGTGCAATGTGTGATGTCAAACCTGGGGGGGGGGGGTACTCTTACCCTAAAATCATATTTCTACTTTTTTTTCTTCAGTTTTAGACACAATTGTATTCTGTTAGCTAAAAACTGAAATATTCGGGTTTGGAGCAGTTGGGCGGCTGGTGACGTCATCTGCCACTTTTAAAACGTATATATAGAAAAAATACAGTGAAAGCACAAGTTCTGGAGGCATGTTAGTAACAATTAAATGACACAGGATGCCAGAGGGTCTGAATACTTATGTACAAAGTTGTAGGTATTGTACTTTTTCATCAGCAGTAAATTTGTAAAAATGTTTTTGCTTTTTCATTTTGGGGTATCTAATTTGTAATAGTTGGTATTTTGTTGCTTTCTTGTGCCTGGTCAACACATTCATTCATATTTATAAATGTAAATTATGCAAATAATTGACTATTGACTACGATTTGACAAACAAAGTGTTTTAATATACCGTACAAGTGTTGAATTTGGAGACTGCAAAAATCTGAGAAAGAAAGACAGCAACTCTAACATAAAAAATAAAGATACAGCAATACAGCAACTGTAATGAAAAAAAAGTGCTAATCAATTTTACAAGTGCTCCATTAATATATTAGATTTAATAATATTATTTTTTTAAATAATATTAACTGTAATAAAAGTTGTAGAAGCCATTTTAAAACATTATTGTGGACTTCAGTGCCATTACTCATCCGCAGATTATTAAAGAGGGAAATATAATAAATAAACAATTACATCCCAAAGATTCATCTTAAGATAATTGATCTCAAGGTCATACATCTTTGGTCTGTCTTTCTGAGAGGTTAGAAACAGTCCGTTGGTTGATCCAGTGTCACCGTCTCCAGGTTATTTGCTAGCCATCAGCAGTGCCAAAATGACCGGTAAGAATACCAGAGAGAAGACTGTAGGTCGGAGAGCACTTCCTGACGCTGAAAAAGAATAACAGACAGACTCTCGTAAATAGCAAGCTTAATGCATTGCCCATCTGGAACAGTTATTTTCAACTGCAAGGTTGTCTTGTTAGCTAGTCACACCCGGCCAATACATAATGACTACCTGGCTAATATGCTGTTGGTACTCTGTGTGCTTCCAAAACAGTGCTGTCCTGCCAAGTCGTGGACTCTACAAGACCCCTGAAGGTGTCCTGTGGTATCTGGCATTAAGATATTAAGACGCCTGAAGGTGTCATGTGGTATCTGGTACCAAGACATTAAGACCCCTGAAGGTGTCCTGTGGTATCTGGCACCAAGACATTAAGACCCCTGAAGGTGTCCTGTGGTATCTGGCATTAAGATATTAAGACCCCTGAAGGTGTCATGTGGTATCTGGCATTAAGACATTAAGACTCCTGAAGGTGTCCTGTAATATCTGGTACCAAGACATTAAGACCCCTGAAGGTGTCCTGTGGTATCTGGCACCAAGACATTAAGACCCCTGAAGGTGTCCGGTGGTATCTGGCATTAAGATATTAAGACCCCTGAAGGTGTCCTGTGGTATCTGGCATTAAGATATTAAGACCCCTGAAGGTGTCATGTGGTATCTGGCATTAAGACATTAAGACTCCTGAAGGTGTCCTGTGGTATCTGGCATTAAGATATTAAGACTCCTGAAGGTGTCCTGTGGTATCTGGCATTAAGATATTAAGACTCCTGAAGGTGTCCTGTGGTATCTGGCATTAAGATATTAGCAGCATCCAGATCCTTCAAGTCCTGTAAGTTGTGAATGTTGAACACGGGTCATCATGGGGTCATCATGGGGTCATCATGGTGTTACGCAGCCCAATACACAGCAGGGTGCCATCCTGTGTGCGGCCAATGTCAAAGAGACTCTCTGCTTCTGCCCATTTCTCTTGCATTCAACAAGTTGATTACAATAATTATTGTTCCCCTACCATCTAATCTACCCACACCATGCCCTTGTTAGGAGATGATAATCAATGTTATTAATTTCCGCCATATCTGGCTAATCTGCCATTGTCTGGCTAATATACTGTTCTAATGTATATTGATGAATACTTACCGAAAATGCTGTTTGATAAAATGGGCAGGTTGATGAAATTGGCAGCTCCCAGGGTTTCGTTCCAGCTGGGAAGTGATGAATTGTTGTCAAACACCAGAGTCATGAGAGTCACTATAGATCCACTCCTGAAAACAGATGACAACCTTCAGAAATGTTTTGCTCCCACCTTGTGGACACTTACGGTAACAACACAACACATTTAAACCATACACAGATTTCACCTTTGGCTAAGCCCCGCCCCCCTTAGTTACTGTTGCTACGTCCGACAACTTCATCTGGGCTCTGGTTTGGTATCAACATGGCTTAATATGCTGTGACAGCTCTTCCTGCTGAAATTTTATCAAATTTTTATAAAGCAGCAAATAAAGTATCCGATAGAAGTAGGCAAAAGGGGCTACAATATGCGTTCGAAGACTGAAACGCAAGGAACAACAAGGCATCCAAAGAGGCAAAAGCCGGTCACAGTCAAAAAAGTAACCACCGCATATCCTACTAATCGAGAAGGAGGCTGGGACTAACAATATATCAAGGAGCAACACTGTTCATGCTAAGCTGGGTAGGTCTCTGTTCACTTATATAATCGTTATTACACAGCAAACGGACTACGCCAGTATAACGTTGTATGTATTAGCAGCGTGTGCTAGTGTATCAACAAGCGGTATGCTAGGTAACGTTAGCTGATAAGGTGATGTTTTAATTAGCTCCACAGGGGTTTGGCGCGCATTTAGTGTGTTGGCAGATTAGTAGTTTGAGTTAGTCTGACTTTGAAGTAACAGTGATGTTGGGTTTTATGTCTTAATCTCTGTAACATCAAGAATTGCAAAGGTTGTTAGGAACTCTGTAGTTGTCAGGCATGTGTTCTGTAATGCATGTTTTCTGTAATCCAAAGACGACACTTGTCAGAATTTGACGTCGGTTTTGGGAAGGGAAAAAACGGACACCCCCCACCAACCTCTCTGGGAAACGCGTATATGTGTTACAAATGCCCCAGGCACAACGTTTGACTATATTTTTGATAAAACTACGACGGTAATAGCCTGCCGAGACCAAAAATATGAGACGCCGGTGTTGTCAATGGATGGAGCACTGTGAAAAAGTGTCGGAGCTCGTTCTTGGCTGCGCTGTGAAAAGTGAAACACTGCTATTCCACTTTGTAGATATTATGAACATTATCTTATGTTTCAATGCAAATTAAAGCAACACCTCTACGTTGTGGCCATTTACCTGGAATTTTAGAAGTTTGTTCAATTGAGATCCATTTCTTATTTTATATAAAACTCATGCCAGCCAGAATACATAAATATGAGGTTTCTAGATAGAGCAGCAGTATAACATATTATATAGTCTGTTATGCTAAAGCTGTCCACCACGCTCAAGGTGCAAGCTTTTACTCTGTCAGAGGTCTACATCTGTCTGCGAGGTACATGTAGCAATGTATATTAGCCAAGCTCCACCCAGTGTGGAGGTCTACATGTGTCTGGGAGGTACATGTAGCAATGTATATTAGCCAAGCTCCACCCAGTGTGGAGGTCTACATGTGTCTGGGAGGTACATGTAGCAATGTATATTAGCCAAGCTCCACCCAGTGTGGAGGTCTACATGTGTCTGGGAGGTACATGTAGCAATGTATATTAGCCAAGCTCCACCCAGTGTGGAGGTCTACATGTGTCTGGGAGGTACATGTAGCAATGTATATTAGCCAAGCTCCACCCAGTGTGGAGGTCTACATGTGTCTATGAGGTACATGTAGCAATGTATATTAGCCAAGCTCCACCCAGTGTGGAGGTCTACATGTGTCTGGGAGATACATGTAGCAATGTATATTAGCCAAGCTCTACTCAGTGTGGAGGTCTACATGTGTCTGGGAGGTACATGTAGCAATGTATATTAGCCAAGCTCCACCCAGTGTGGAGGTCTATATGTGTCTGGGAGGTACATGTAGCAATGTATATTAGCCAAGCTCCACCCAGTGTGGAGGTCTACATGTGTCTGGGAGGTACATGTAGCAATGTATATTAGCCAAGCTCCACCCAGTGTGGAGGTCTACATGTGTCTGGGAGGTACATATAGCAATGTATATTAGCCAAGCTCCACCCAGTGTGGAGGTCTACATGTGTCTGGGAGGTACATATAGCAATGTATATTAGCCAAGCTCAACCCAGTGTGGAGGTCTACATGTGTCTGGGAGGTACATATAGCAATGTATATTAGCCAAGCTCCACCCAGTGTGGAGGTCTACATGTGTCTGGGAGGTACATATAGCAATGTATATTAGCCAAGCTCCACCCAGTGTGGAGGGTGGCATCGTCAGCAGGGGTTTCCTCTGTACTGAATGTACCAAGCACGTGACATGGGGCGGCTATGTGGAAGACATGCCTTAATCTTCAACTCTCTTAGGCTCACTAGAAGCTGCTTTAACAAGACCGGGTCAAAGGTACAATTAGAAATTGTAAATATGGGGAAAGAGGAAAAAAGGGGAATTGACAGTAAATTCCTTAAATTATAAAGAAATATACAATTATTTGTACACTTACCTAAAAGACCTGACAAGGGAACGACGAAACGCCGAAAATCTTTTTGAATATGCCTTGTTCACCTGCATTGAAAAATTTTAATTAACATAAAAGGTGACCATAATGTAACAATTTCAGTCACACAAAATGTTATTGTTAGGACAATGTTTATGGTGACATCTATCAATCAGTGATATTGCTGGCCTCTGACTCTCTGGCTGCGGGGGTCTACTCATATCAGTCTCTCTGGGGGGGGGGGGTCTACTCATATCAGTCTCTCTGGTGTATATTGATGATGAGATATCTTAACATTAAATAAATGGACCCAACCCTGGTGTATATTGATGATGAGATAACTCAACACTAAATAAATAAATGGACCCAACCCTGGTGTTTATTGATGATGAGATAACTCAACACTAAATAAATAAATGGACCCAACCCTGGTGTTTATTGATGATGAGATAACTCAACACTAAATAAATAAATGGACCCAACCCTGGTGTATATTGATGATGAGATAACTCAACACTAAATAAATAAATGGACCCAACCCTGGTGTATATTGATGATGAGATAACTCAACACTAAATAAATAAATGGACCCAACCCTGGTGTATATTGATGATGAGATAACTCAACACTAACCTCTGTAACCACAGTTGCAGCCAGATTCTTGAATCCTGAAGATGTCTGGTCAGAGAGATCAAGGGTAAAGTTTTGGTTGAGACTGAACTGAAGATTTCGAGATCCTTCACTAGGAGATGGAGGGTCAGTTGATGCAGGAGTGGTGGTGGTGGTGGTGGTAGTTGTGGAGGTAGTTTTGGTGGTGACAGCTGCTGTTGAATTGGTGTTTGGAGCAGCTGATGAAGTGTTGTTTGGAGCAGCTGTTGAATTGGCATTTGGAGCAGCTGTAGAATTGGCGTTTGGAGCAGCTGTTGAATTGGCGTTTGGAGCAGCTGTAGAATTGGCGTTTGGAGCAGCTGTTGAATTGGCATTTGGAGCAGCTGTTGAATTGGCATTTGGAGCAGCTGTGGAATTGGCGTTTGGAGCAGCTGTTGAATTGGCATTTGGAGCAGCTGTGGAATTGGCGTTTGGAGCAGCTGTTGAATTGGCATTTGGAGCAGCTGTAGAATTGGCGTTTGGAGCAGCTGTTGAATTGGCGTTTGGAGCAGCTGTTGAATTGGCGCTTGGAGCAGCTGTTGAATTGGCGTTTGGAGAAGCTGTTGAATTGGCGTTTGGAGCAGCTGTAGAATTGGCATTTGGAGCAGCTGTTGAATTGGCGTTTGGAGCAGCTGTTGAATTGGCGTTTGTAGCAGCTGTTGAATTGGCATTTGGAGCAGCTGTAAAATTGGCGTTTGGAGCAGCTGTTGAATTGGCGTTTGGAGCAGCTGTTGAATTTGCGTTTGGAGCAGCTGTTGAATTGGCGTTTGGAGCAGCTGTTGAATTGGCGTTTGGAGCAGCTGTTGAATTGGCGTTTGGAGCAGCTGTAGAATTGGCGCTTGGAGCAGCTGTTGAATTGGCGTTTGGAGCAGCTGTTGAATTGGCGTTTGGAGCAGCTGTTGAATTGGCGCTTGGAGCAGCTGTTGAATTGGCGTTTGGAGCAGCTGTTGAATTGGCGTTTGGAGCAGCTGTAGAATTGGCGTTTGGAGCAGCTGTTGAATTGGCGTTTGGAGCAGCTGTAGAATTGGCGTTTGGAGCAGCTGTTGAATTGGCGTTTGGAGCAGCTGTTGAATTGGCGTTTGGAGCAGCTGTTGAATTGGCATTTGGAGCAGCTGTTGAATTGGCGTTTGGAGCAGCTGTAGAATTGGCGTTTGGAGCAGCTGTAGAATTGGCGTTTGGAGCAGCTGTTGAATTGGCGTTTGGAGCAGCTGTTGAATTGGCGTTTGGAGCAGCTGTTGAATTGGCGTTTGGAGCAGCTGTAGAATTGGCGTTTGGAGCAGCTGTTGAATTGGCGTTTGGAGCAGCTGTTGAATTGGCGTTTGGAGCAGCTGTTGAATTGGCGTTTGGAGCAGCTGTTGAATTGCCGTTTGGAGCAGCTGTTGAATTGGCGTTTGGAGCAGCTGATGAATTGGCGTTTGGAGCAGCTGTTGAAGTGTTGTTTGGAGCAGTTGTTGTGTTTTCAGGTGCTGTTGATGGAAAAGTAGATAAATGATAAGGCTGAGGTGTAATGAAACATGACTAGTTTCCTGGTATTAGCTAATGCAACAGAAATGTGGTTAGCATGTGTAAAGATCGTGACATTTTGTAATTTTATATTTGAAGTGTTGTTTTTTGTAAAGGGGCTGATATTAGTTGATGTGTTTTATTTTTTTTAGAAAGTGGCAGGGGCGGACTTGGACCAGAAATCACGTCTGGCATTTCTAGCACACCGGCCCATTGCCAGGTCGGACAAATACTATGTAACACGCTATTAATGGTTCAGGAGAAACTGCTGCATTTGGCTTTAGCTCATTTATCACAGCTTATTTTAAATCAGACAGAAATTAATGATTCATTGTTGATATTTGAGACAGGCACATTATATAATACAACGTTGTCTGGAGAAACAAAAACAGCAGTGCGGTGAACTATCTCATCTCATCTTCAACCGCTTATCCGGGGTCGGGTCGCGGGGGTAGCAGCTCTAGCAGGGGACCCCAAACTTCCCTTTCCCGGGCAACATTAGCCAGCTCTGACTGAGGAATCCCGAGGCGTTCCCAGGCCAGTCTGGAGATATAATCTCTCCACCTAGTCCTGGGTCTTCCCTGAGGTCTCCTCACAGCTGGACGTGCCTGGAACACCTCTCTAGAGAGGCACCCAGGTGGCATTCGTACTAGATCCCCGAACCACCTCAACTGGCTCCTTTCTACGCAAAGGAGCAGCGGCTCTCTCGGATGACTGAGCTTCTCACCCTATCCCTAAGGGAGAGGCCAGCCACCTTTCTGAGAAAACCCATTTCGGCCGCTTGTACCCGTGATCTCATTCTTTCGGTCATGACCCAGCTTTCATGCCCATAGGTGAGAGTAGGAACAAAGATTGACCGGTAGATCGAGAGCTTTTCCTTCCGGCTCAGTTCTCTTTTCGTCACAACGGTGCGGTGAAGCGAATGCAACACCGCCCCCGCCGCTCCAATCCTCCGACAAATCTCCCGCTCCATTGTTCCCTCACTCGCGAACAAGACCCCGAGGTACTTGAACTCCTTCACTTGGAGTAAGGACTCATTCCCTACCCGGAGTAGGCACTCCACCGGTTTCCTGCTGAGAGTCATGGCCTCAGATTTAGAGGTGCTAACCCTCATCCCAGCCGCTTCACACTCAGCTGCGAACCGATCCAGTGAGTGCTGAAGGTCACCGACCGATGAAGCCATCAGGACCACATCATCCGCAAAAAGCAGTGATGTGACCATCAGCCCACCGAACGGAAACCCCTCCCCCCATGACTACGCCTTGATATCCTGCCCATGAATATTACAAACAGGATTGGTGACAAAGCGTAGCCCTGGCGGAGGCCAACCCCCACCGGGAACGAATCCGACTTACTGCCGAGAACACGGAACAGAGAACAGCACCTCCCACAAAATATCCCTGGGTACCCGGTCATACGCCTTCTCCAGATCCACAAAACACATGTAGACTGGATGGGCATACTCCCAGGCCCCCTCCAGTATCCTTGCGAGACTAAAAAGAGCTGGTCCGTGGTTCCCCGGCCAGGACGAAAACCGCATTGTTCCTCTTCAATCTGAGGTTCGACTATTGGCCGAACCCTCCTTTCCAGCACTTTGGAGTACACTTTACCAGGGAGGCTGAGGAGTGTGATACCTCTGTAATTGGCACACACTCTCTGGTCCCCCTTTTGATAGAGGGGAACCACCACCCCGGTCTGCCACTCCTCTGGCACTGTCCCAGACTTCCATGCAATGTTGAAGAGGCGTGTCAACCAAGACAGCCCTTCCCCACCCAAAGCTTTTAGCATTTCTGGACGAATCTCATCAGTCCCTGGGGCTTTGCCACTGTGGAGTTGTTTGACTACCTCAGCGACTTCCCCCAGGGAAACTGACGATGACCCTCTCATCAGCCTCCAGCTCTGCCTCTGTACTAGAGGGCGTGTAGGTTGGATTCAGGAGCTCCTCAAAAAGCTCTTTCCACCGCCCGATCACATCATCAGTTGAGATCAACAGTGTCCCATCCTTACTGTACACAGCTTGGATGGTTCCCCGTGTTCCCCTTCTGAGTTGCCGAACGGTTTTCCAGAAGGATCTTGGTGCCGACCGAAAGTCCTTCTCCATAGCTTCTCCAAACTTCTCCCACACCCGCTGCTTTGCCTCTGACACGGCAGCGGCTGCAGCCCTTCGGGCCTGTCGGTACCCTGCAACTGCCTCCGGAGTCCTCAGGGATAGCATATACCTGAAGGCCTCCTTCTTCAGTCGGACAGCATCCCTGACCACCGTGGTCCACCACGGTGTTCTAGGGTTACCACCCCTTGAGACACCTAGGACCTTGAGACCACAGCTCACCGCCGCAGCTTCAGCAATAGAAGCTTTGAACATTGACCACTCCACAGGGATGCCTGAAAAGCTCCGCCGGAGGTGTGAGTTGAAGATCTTTCGGACAGGGGCCTCCTCCAGATGTTCCCAGTTCACCCGCACTACCCGTTTGGGCTTACCTGGTCTGTCCAAAGTCTTTCCCCACCCTCTGATCCAACTCACTACCAGATGGGGTGAACTAATGAAAATCAAATTGCTTTAAAATGTGGACTTATCGCTCATAGAAATTTTAATTTAATTTTATTTGTATATGACGGTAAACATAGGCAGTTTTCTCACAAACTGGCCCATTTACTTTCCTTTTCAGTTCACATTTGGCAGAACAAAACATCACCCGTTCTAAATGCCAGTTGGCCACCTTGGATGGTCAATACTTACCAACTTTAATGCTGTTTGGTACAACAGTCAGGTTTGTAGAAATGTTGACGAAAGTTGCCAGCGTCTCGTTGGTGCTGGGAACCGATGTTTCGTTGTCAAACACCAGAGTCATGTCAGAGATTACAGATCCTTTCCTGGATAGGAGAAGATAAAATAAACAACTTTTACTTTGTATTTGATTTGGTCAGCCATGCTGTTACAGAATATTACTGTAATTCGGTTATTTTTGAACTATTGTTGAATATGTACATACATTTGGAGCTTCCTGGTGGCCAGAAGTCTAATGCTCAAGTTGTCTATTGCAGTCACGCTTTGTCAGCATAGATTGTCTTGTATCATCATGTTTTAGCAATTCCTGGGGTCCGTTTCAAGAAGGTGGTTTAACAAACTCTAAATCTAACCCTGACCTCGGCATAGATTTACCCTAAAATGGAAAACTCTGAGTTTTCGGTTTCAGAACAGCTGAATTCAGTTGGTTCAATCAACCCAGTGTAGGTTCACTCAGAGTTATGCGCGTGCACCACCGCTATAAAAAGGCAGCATGAATGGAGCCGTGATACTACGATTCACCATGGCAACCAGCATTACTACCGCATACGTCACCCCAAGCTTGAAATACTGATGCAGGCTTACAGCGACTATGAACACGTATTTAGGCCTTGAGCCCTGGAAAGGCGCTATATAAATAAAAAGTATTATTATTATTTAGATAAAAATTGCTGCTCGGGTCAACGCGTAAATTCCAATATAGTGTTTTAAGTTGATTTTTAATTTACACAATAATTTTAATTTATACTTAATATTAATTCCCAGTTGGGAAATTACATTTTTTACACTGTTTGTTAGAACAAACTACACACAGGCATGAAATACACACCCATGCTCATATTTAATCACAAGTATTAATATATTAGGCTACTGGTAAAATGGAATGGTATTGAAGCTATAATCTATTTCATTTAGGTGCAATCCTGCGGGTGAGAAACACATATGTGTACCATCAATGCAGCCAATCGCATAAGGAAATCCTACAATAAATTCAAAGAATTTATACCATTCAGATCTTGCAGCAGCATGTCATTAACCGAATTATAATTATAACTATTAATTGTAAATGGTTTTACATTATTCACCTGCAATCCTAAAACTGACGATTGCAAAAAACATAATGCAACACAAATAATCTGCTCGGATGTAAGAGCATGTCCACGATGGGTTACTAGTGACATGAGGATAAGAATAGGTACATATATGATACTCTGCGGAGAAAAATATATATATATATACCGCTCAGATAGGAAGTTATCTGGAAATTTAAATAAATCTAGTCGGGTTTCCTCAATATCAGATAGGAAGTTATCTGAAAATTAAAATACATCTAGTCGGGTTTCCTCAATATCAGGAAGTTATCTGGAAATTAAAATACATCTAGTCGGGTTTCCTCAATATCAGATAGGAAGTTATCTGAAAATCAAAATACATCTAGTCGGGTTTCCTCAATATCAGATAGGAAGTTATCTGGAAATTAAAATACATCTAGTCGGGTTTCCTCAATATCAGATAAGAAGTTATCTGGAAATTAAAATACATCTAGTCGGGTTTCCTCATTATCATCTCCCGACGTATGTTTAACTCCCTAGCTGTGAAGTAATTGCTTCTTCATCTACATGGGTCGTGTAACAAAAGGACATGTCATGTTCGAGAAAAAAACTTTAAACTATAACCTTACCTAACTGAGTTTATAAAACAATCCTATTTTTTTTATGCAGATGAAAGCACTGCGCTAAAATGCACCTGATACAGACTGAATTAATTAATGATGAAATGAAAGAGCACTGTGTCAGAGGGAGGAGACTGAGAGAACTCCAGGTTTATTGAAGAAAAACTGCCATTACCATAGTAACTGACTCTGAGGTTAAGTTACCTCCCTTTCTGAAACAGATAACCCAGAGTTTTCCTTATCTCAGGGTTAACTTACTTCGAGTTTTCACTAAACCTGCTTCTTGAAACGAACCCCTGTTGCCAACATTTACAAGTGCACCATTGAGAGTATCCTCTGAAGCTGTATTACTGCCTGATACACAGCTGTATTACCGTCTGATACGGCAGCTGTGTTACCGTCTGGTACGGAAGCTGTGTTACCGTCTGATACGGCAGCTGTGTTACCGTCTGGTACGGAAGCTGTGTTACCGTCTGGTACGGAAGCTGTGTTACCGTCTGGTACGGCAGCTGTATTACCGTCTGGTACGGAAGCTGTGTTACCGTCTGGTACGGCAGCTGTATTACTGACTGGTACGGCAGCTGTATTACTGTCTGATACGGCAGCTGTATTACCGTCTGATACGGCAGCTGTGTTAGCGTCTGGTACGGAAGCTGTATTACCGTCTAATACGGCAGCTGTATTACCGTCTGGTACGGCAGCTGTATTACCGTATGATACGGCAGCTGTGTTACCGTCTGGTACGGCAGCTGTGTTACCGTCTGGTACGGCAGCTGTGTTACCGTCTGGTACGGCAGCTGTATTACCGTCTGATACGGCAGCTGTGTTACCGTATGATACGGCAGCTGTGTTACCGTCTGGTACGGCAGCTGTGTTACCGTCTGGTACGGAAGCTGTGTTACCGTCTGGTACGGCAGCTGTGTTACCGTCTGGTACGGCAGCTGTGTTACCGTCTGGTACGGCAGCTGTGTTACCGTCTGGTATGGCAGCTGTGTTACCGTCTGGTACGGCAGCTGTATTACCGTCTGGTACGGCAGCTGTATTACCGTATGATACGGCAGCTGTGTTACCGTATGATACGGCAGCTGTGTTACCGTCTGGTACGGCAGCTGTGTTACCGTCTGGTACGGCAGCTGTGTTACCGTCTGGTACGGCAGCTGTGTTACCGTCTGGTACGGCAGCTGTGTTACCGTCTGGTACGGCAGCTGTGTTACCGTCTGGTACGGCAGCTGTATTACCGTATGATACGGCAGCTGTGTTACCGTCTGATACGGCAGCTGTGTTACCGTCTGGTACGGCAGCTGTGTTACCGTCTGGTACGGCAGCTGTGTTACCGTCTGATACGGCAGCTGTGTTACCGTATGATACGGCAGCTGTGTTACCGTCTGGTACGGCAGCTGTGTTACCGTCTGGTACGGAAGCTGTGTTACCGTCTGGTACGGCAGCTGTGTTACCGTCTGGTACGGCAGCTGTGTTACCGTCTGGTACGGCAGCTGTGTTACCGTCTGGTACGGCAGCTGTGTTACCGTCTGGTACGGCAGCTGTGTTACCGTCTGGTACGGCAGCTGTGTTACCGTCTGGTACGGCAGCTGTGTTACCGTCTGGTACGGCAGCTGTATTACCGTATGATACGGCAGCTGTGTTACCGTCTGGTACGGCAGCTGTGTTACCGTCTGGTACGGCAGCTGTGTTACCGTCTGGTACGGCAGCTGTGTTACCGTCTGGTACGGCAGCTGTATTACCGTCTGGTACGGCAGCTGTATTACCGTATGATACGGCAGCTGTGTTACCGTCTGGTACGGCAGCTGTGTTACCGTCTGGTACGGCAGCTGTGTTACCGTCTGGTACGGCAGCTGTGTTACCGTCTGGTACGGCAGCTGTGTTACCGTCTGGTACGGCAGCTGTGTTACCGTCTGGTACGGCAGCTGTATTACTGACTGGTACGGCAGCTGTATTACTCTGTAGATGTTGTGTGCCATGTCACAAGAATGTAATTGTTCAGAATGACGCCATGTTATTAGGGGCATTTATCAAATAAAGTAATTTGACTTTGACCCTTAGAGGGGCAAGCTGGCTACAAGCTAACTCACATTGTCAGTTATGTTAGCGTGACAACAAACACACCGATCTGACTTCCTTGAGTATTAATGTGTTGTAGGGTAAGGCAGAAGGTTGGGCCAACACCAAGGAGAGAGACATCCCACAATCTTGTTAGTAGATGCTGTGATGAGACTGCATGATAGGTATTAATGGGTGCCCAAACGATTTGGAGGTGAGGAACATTGAGGGGGAATATAACATTTGAAAATAACTTATTTACCTGAATGAATTGACACGAGATCGACGGAAAGATGGAAATCTACGATAACCCAGGTCCATCTGTATTGGATAAGAAATGACTATACATTAGACAAAGTTAACCATATTTCACATGAAATGACTATACATTAGACAAAGTTAACCATATTTCACATGAAATGACTATACATTAGACAAAGTTAACCATATTTCACATGAAATGACTATACATTAGACAAAGTTAACCATATTTCACATGAAATGACTATACATTAGACAAAGTTAACCATATTTCACATGAAATGACTATACATTAGACAAAGTTAACCATATTTCACATGAAATGACTATACATTAGACAAAGTTAACCATATTTCACATTAAATGACTATACATTAGACAAAGTTAACCATATTTCACATTAAATGACTATACATTAGACAAAGTTAACCATATTTCACATGAAATGACTATACATTAGACAAAGTTAACCATATTTCACATGAAATGACTATACATTAGACAAAGTTAACCATATTTCACATGAAATGACTATACATTAGACAAAGTTAACCATATTTCACATGAAATGACTATACATTAGACAAAGTTAACCATATTTCACATTAAATGACTATACATTAGACAAAGTTAACCATATTTCACATGAAATGACTATACATTAGACCAAGTTAACCATATTTCACATGAAATGACTATACATTAGACAAAGTTAACCATATTTCAAATGAAATGACTATACATTAGACAAAGTTAACCATATTTTACATTAAATGACTATACATTAGACAAAGTTAACCATATTTCACATGAAATGACTATACATTAGACAAAGTTAACCATATTTCACATGAAATGACTATACATTAGACAAAGTTAACCATATTTCACATGAAATGACTATACATTAGACAAAGTTAACCATATTTCACATGAAATGACTATACATTAGACAAAGTTAACCATATTTCACATTAAATGACTATACATTAGACAAAGTTAACCATATTTCACATTAAATGACTATACATTAGACAAAGTTAACCATATTTCACATTAAATGACTATACATTAGACAAAGTTAACCATATTTCACATTAAATGACTATACATTAGACAAAGTTAACCATATTTCACATTAAATGACTATACATTAGACAAAGTTAACCATATTTCACATTAAATGACTATACATTAGACAAAGTTAACCATATTTTACATTAAATGACTATACATTAGACAAAGTTAACCATATTTCACATGAAATGACTAAACATTAGACAAAGTTAACCATATTTCACATGAAATGACTATACATTAGACAAAGTTAACCATATTTCACATGAAATGACTATACATTAGACAAAGTTAACCATATTTCACATGAAATGACTATACATTAGACAAAGTTAACCATATTTCACATTAAATGACTATACATTAGACAAAGTTAACCATATTTCACATGAAATGACTATACATTAGACCAAGTTAACCATATTTCACATGAAATGACTATACATTAGACAAAGTTAACCATATTTCACATGAAATGACTATACATTAGACAAAGTTAACCATATTTCACATTAAATGACTATACATTAGACAAAGTTAACCATATTTCACATTAAATGACTATACATTAGACAAAGTTAACCATATTTCACATGAAATGACTATACATTAGACAAAGTTAACCATATTTCACATGAAATGACTATACATTAGACAAAGTTAACCATATTTCACATGAAATGACTATACATTAGACAAAGTTAACCATATTTCACATGAAATGACTATACATTAGACAAAGTTAACCATATTTCACATGAAATGACTATACATTAGACCAAGTTAACCATATTTCACATGAAATGACTATACATTAGACAAAGTTAACCATATTTCACATGAAATGACTATACATTAGACCAAGTTAACCATATTTCACATGAAATGACTATACATTAGACAAAGTTAAATGCATTATGAACAAAGCAGTGTTTCCCTTGTCATTCTTAGCGAATGAAATCTCTCTGTCCTACATATTTGCTAACATCCACCATACTGCTTGGGTGTTCAATCATATCATACTGTTTGCAGGCTTATACATGTGCATGACTTTAACACTACCAGGTAGATTCCAAGCAGATTCTCCTTAACTAATAGAAAATTGGAGCTGCGGTATCTAACATCAAGATTGCCTACTTACACGTATATGAGCCTCTCTGGGGTGGAGTCAGGGGTGCGGAGAATTTAAGCACCCAATTGAATAGGTTATTATATAATTCTACTAATTCTTTTAAATTTTCCTCATTAAGAAGCAATACAAATAATTAAAGTTTCGAGAGACTTCCTGGACTAACTGGAACAGCAAATATTGACCCCAACTCCCCAATGTTCATTATGTGTATACTGACCACTGATGTCAATGAGTTAGCCAGATTTATGAACGCTGCAGATGTCTGGTCAGAGAGATCTTGGGTGAAGGTCTTGTTGAGACTAAACAGAAGACTCAGGGCTCCTTCCCCAGGAGCTGGAGGTTTGACTGCTGAAGCCATAAGAGTGAGCACGCTAATTGGTGCTGTGCTAAGTCCCTGGGCTACGGTAGATGCTCCGCTTTGGCCTGCCGTTCCAGCTGCTGTTGGTTGTGCGGTTGGTGCTGCGGTTGCTGCTGCGGTTCGTGCTGCCGTTGGTGCTGCCGTTAGCGCTGTGCTTGGTGCTGCCGTTGGTGCCGCCGTTGGCGCTGCGCTGGGTGCTGCGCTTGGCGCTGCCGTTGGTGCTGCGCTAGGTGCTGCAGTTGGTGCTGCAGTTGGTGCTGCAGTCGGTGCTGCCGTTGGTGCCGCAGTTGGTGCCGCCGTTGGTGCCGCCGTTGGTGCTCCAGTTGGTGCCCCGCTTGGTGCCGCCGTTGGTGCTGCCGTTGGTGCTGCCGTTGGTGCTGCGCTTGGTGCTGCCGTTGGCGCTGCCGTTGGTGCTGCCGTTGGCACTGCGCTTGGTGCTGCCGTTGGTGCTGCGCTTGATGCCGCTGTTGGTGCCGCTGTTGGTGCTGCAGTTGGTGCTGCCGTTGGTGCCGCAGTTGATGCCGAGCTTGGTGCTGCGCTTAGTGCTGCCGTTGGTGCTGCGCTTGGTGCCGCCGTTGGTGCTGCCGTTGGTGCTGCGCTAGGTGCTGCAGTTGGTGCTGCAGTTGGTGCCGCAGTTGGTACCGCTGTTGGTGCCGTGGTTGGTGCTGCCGTTGGTGCTCCAGTTGGTGCCGCGCTTGGTGCCGCGCTTGGTGCTGCGCTTGGTGCTGCCGTTGGTGCTGCGCTAGATGCCGCTGTTGGTGCCACCGTTGGTGCTGCGGTTGGTGCGCCCGTTGGTGCGCCCGTTGGTGCCGTCGTTGGTCCTGCGCTTGCTGCTGCCGTCGGTGCCGCCGTTGGCCCTGCGCTGGGTGCTGCGCTTGGTGCTGCGCTAGGTGCTGCAGTTGGTGCTGCCGTTGGTGCTGCGGTTGGTGCCGCACTTGGTGCCGCGGTTGGTGCCACCGTTGGTGCTCCAGTTGGTGCCGCGCTTGGTGCCGCCGTTGGTGCTGCCGTTGGTGCTGCGCTTGGTGCTGCGCTTGGTGCTGCGCTTGGTGCTGCAGTTGGTGCTGCAGTCGGTGCTGCCGTTGGTGCCGCAGTTGGTGCCGCAGTTGGTGCCGCCGTTGGTGCTGCAGTTGGTGCCCCGCTTGGTGCCGCCGTTGGTGCCGCTGTTGGTGCCGCTGTTGGTGCTGCCGTTGGTGCTGCCGTTGGTGCTGCCGTTGGTGGTGCCGTTGGCGCTGCGCTGGGTGCTGCGCTTGGTGCTGCCGTTGGTGCTGTGCTAGGTGCTGCAGTTGGTGTTGCAGTTGGTGCTGCCGTTGGTGCCGTAGTTGGTGCCGCAGTTGGTGCCGCCGTTGGTGCCGCAGTTGGTGCCGCGCTTGGTGCCGCGCTTGGAGCTGCGCTTAGTGCTGCCGTTGGTGCTGCGCTTGGTGCCGCCGTTGGTGCTGCCGTTGGTGCTGCCGTTGGTGCTGCGCTAGGTGCTGCAGTTGGTGCTGCAGTTGGTGCCGCAGTTGGTGCCGCAGTTGGTACCGCTGTTGGTGCCGTGGTTGGTGCTGCCGTTGGTGCTCCAGTTGGTGCCGCGCTTGGTGCCGCGCTTGGTGCTGCGCTTGGTGCTGCCGTTGGTGCTGCGCTAGATGCCGCTGTTGGTGCCACCGTTGGTGCTGCGGTTGGCGCCGCCGTTGACGCCGCGGTTGACGCCGCCGTTGGCGCTGCGGTTGGTGCTGCGATTTACGGAAACATTTCGACATTAGATTTCTGTTATTCAACATTAAATTAATATTTCAACAGATATGTTGAAACAGTGTGATCAGGTTGTCATATTTATATTTGCTTAGGTTTACTGGTTCTGTTTTGGTAATGTTTTGTTAATTTGAGTGATGTTTTTTCCAGCCCACTGCCAGATTGTCACTCATCCCTTCTGTAGTGTTGTGGTAAGTTAAGGAACATTACCTGCTGTTATGATCTGGGCTGATGATGTTCCCACTAGTCCTGTTAGGAGAATAAGGAACATTTCAAACAGGAATACATTCCAGTCCATTCTAATCATAGACTGTATAAAGATATGGACGTAGTATCCGTGACGTCACCCGTAGGGTTCTGAAGACCGTTTTTGAAGCCTAAAGTGGGCGTAGCCGACTGTCGCCATCTTGGCAGCACGTCACTCCCGGATAAACGAAAATGGTCAAAGAGGCGGTACGTGGATGGTGCTGAGGAGCCTGGATGCTGTTTACTGAGTAATTACAGGCTAATTTCTTAGGACATGTCAAAAAATACTTCCAAATATAGTCAGTGTTAATAAATGTTACGCTATTTATGAAAATGCAGGCATCCGGTAATGTGGGAATCCGCTGGACACACCCTTAATTATGCAGAACTGTAAATATTAATCAACTAAACGGATGAGTTAAAAAAAAATTCACCCCCCTCACAGTTGTTATGAAGGGCAAAATTAGCTGTTTAGACCAAAGCCAAATAGAGAACCAGACTGTAAGCATGTTTTTTCTGCTGTAAAGTTGATCATTTTAACATGGGGGAGATACAGATTTGACTCACTTCTGGAGCCAGCCTCAAGCGGACAGTCAATGAATTGCAGTTGAACTCACTTCCTTATTGGTTTCAGGAGAGAGACAGGAAGGTTGCCACTTGATTCTAATGTATATCAGTCTAGTTTAATCATACTGATACTGAACTAAGATCCACCTGTCAGTCATCAGTATAATTTAATCATCATTCTGTTATCTCTAATGTTTCTGTTATCTCTACTGTTTCTATTATCTCTACTGTTTCTGCTATCTCTAATGTTTCTGTTATCTCTAATGTTTCTGCTATCTCTAATGTTTCTGTTATCTCTAATGTTTCTGCTATCTCTAATGTTTCTGTTATCTCTACTGTTTCTGCTATCTCTACTGTTTCTGTTATCTCTAATGTTTCTGTTATCTCTACTATTTCTGTTATCTCTAATGTGTCTGTTATCTCTAATGTTTCTGCTATCTCTACTGTTTCTGCTATCTCTAATGTTGCTGTTATCTCTACTGTTTCTGTTATCTCTACTGTTTCTGCTATCTCTACTGTTTCTGCTATCTCTAATGTTTCTGTTATCTCTAATGTGTCTGTTATCTCTACTGTTTCTGCTATCTCTACTGTTTCTGCTATCTCTACTCTTTCTGCTATCGCTACTGTTTCTGCTATCTCTAATGTTTCTGTTATCTCTAATGTTTCTGTTATCTCTAATGTTTCTGTTATCTCTAATGTTTCTGCTATCTCTAATGTTTCTGTTATCTCTAATGTTTCTGTTATCTCTAATGTTTCTGCTATCTCTACTGTTTCTGCTATCTCTAATGTTTCTGCTATCTCTAATGTTTCTGTTATCTCTACTGTTTCTGTTATCTCTACTGTTTCTGTTATCTCTACTGTTTCTGTTATCTCTAATGTTTCTGTTATCTCTACTGTTTCTGCTATCTCTAATGTTTCTGTTATCTCTAATGTTTCTGTTATCTCTAATGTTTCTGTTATCTCTACTGTTTCTTCTATCTCTAATGTTTCTTCTATCTCTAATGTTTCTGCTATCTCTAATGTTTCTGCTATCTCTAATGTTTCTGCTATCTCTAATGTTTCTTCTATCTCTAATGTTTCTGCTATCTCTAATGTTTCTGTTATCTCTAATGTTTCTGCTATCTCTAATGTTTCTGTTATCTCTACTGTTTCTGCTATCTCTAATGTTTCTTCTATCTCTAATGTTTCTGTTATCTCTAATGTTTCTGCTATCTCTACTGTTTCTGTTATCTCTACTGTTTCTGCACACTACCACACTTGAAATGAACTCTAGACCTTTCATCTGCTCCTTGTAAATGAAATAACGAGAGAATAACACACACCTGGCCATGGAACAGCTGAGAGAATAACACACACCTGGCCATGGAACAGCTGAGAGAATAACACACACCTGGCCATGGAACAGCTGAGAGAATAACACACACCTGGCCATGGAACAGCTGAGAGAATAACACACACCTGGCCATGGAACAGCTGAGAGAATAACACACACCTGGCCATGGAACAGCTGAGAGAATAACACACACCAGGCCATGGAACAGCTGAGAGAATAACACACACCTGGCCATGGTACAGCTGAGAGAATAACACACACCTGGCCATGGAACAGCTGAGAGAATAACACACACCTGGCCATGGAACAGCTGAGAGAATAACACACACCTGGCCATGGAACAGCTGAGAGAATAACACACACCTGGCCATGGAACAGCTGATAGAATAACACACACCTGGCCGTGGAACAGCTGAGAGAATAACACACACCTGGCCATGGAACAGCTGAGAGAATAACACACACCTGGCCATGGAACAGCTGAGAGAATAACACACACCTGGCCATGGAACAGCTGAGAGAATAACACACACCTGGCCATGGAACAGCTGAGAGAATAACACACACCTGGCCATGGAACAGCTGAGAGAATAACACACACCTGGCCATGGAACAGCTGAGAGAATAACACACACCTGGCCATGGAACAGCTGAGAGGATAACACACACCTGGCCATGGAACAGCTGAGAGAATAACACACACCAGGCCATGGAACAGCTGAGAGAATAACACACACCTGGCCATGGAACAGCTGAGAGAATAACACACACCTGGCCATGGAACAGCTGAGAGGATAACACACACCTGGCCATGGAACAGCTGATCAGCCAAATGTCCAATTACTTTGGACTTTTATATATATATATATACACACACACACACATTCAATTAATATGTAATTTACCTGCTAGCAAGATTAGAATCATTAGATGTTTTATTTCCTCCATGTCTTCACAAGATCCTTTGGAAAAAAAGAAATAAAATCTAAAAATCACAGTGGCTAGTGCTGAAATCATTACATCCGTTTGGGTAGGCATAAAGAATTAGATTTTTGCAAGCAACTGAATCAGTTATATTGGCATCTATGACAATTTGAAAAGTAGTAACACATTTAGTAAATCAAAACAAAACGTAAGGAAAGTGAGGGGGTGTGAATACAGACAATATGTAAATAATGTTTACCACCAGACAGAAACAGTTTGTTCAGGTCAAGTAATCAGAAACCCAGAAACAAATCAGGTGTGATTTACCAATAATGTTTACACATGCAACCCAATTACATAAAGAATTATGATTTCAGGGGGTGCCTGTATTCCAAAATACTAACCCAATGTTTTTGGGGCAATTAACATACGTAAAATAATTCTGATATTACGAATAGAAATGGTCTTCTGAGATCTTTTCTCATCAGATCTTTTTTAGAGCTCATCTTATATAACAGAGTTTCCTGTATAAACACAGTCCTCTCCTCCTGGCCACTGCTGTTGTGAATTAGCATCCCAATAATAAAGTAAGCCACATCTTAACACTTCTATCACCATAAAACTCACCTTAGGACTTTCTCACTTGGAAATGAATGATACTGAATCCTAGATGTCAGACCGGAGCTGTGATTTGTAATCCACTCAAATGATACTGATGCATAAACGGACCCCTGTTTTCCTAAACCTAAATATGACTTGGAGTATTGTCTATTGGCAAATATAGAGGGCGTTGGAACTTGCAGAACTTGTTTATTCAGTCTGGACTGTCAATAGGTTGATCGGCTTGTTTTAATTGGTTTGTCGTGATCATGAATAAGGAGGGGTACAACTGGAAATGCTGTTAACATCCTTGGAATTTAAAGCATGTTTAAATAGGTATGTTGACTTTACTATCCAGGCCTACATTTTCTCATGTTATCAATACATTTTAAGTTGCATCTTTCTTTTTTATTTTTATTTTGGGTCTATTGACCAAATGTTAATGACAAAGACAACAAAACATCTTTTTGAAGCTCTTTTCTCTTTGTAGGATTCTGCCTTTATCCTTTATAGGAAAACATTTTAAACAATAACTCCTCTTACCAAACTAGTCAGTTATTCCAGTATGGAATAGAGATGTGGCAGATGTAGGTAGGTGGAGTTAGGTGGGGGTAGGTGAGGGTAGGTGGGGTTGGTGGAGGTAGGTGAGGGTAGGTGGGGTTGGTGGAGGTAGGTGAGGGTAGGTGGAGTTAGGTGGGGGTAGGTCGGGTTGGTGGAGGTAGGTGAGGGTAGGTGGAGTTAGGTGGGGGTAGGTGAGGGTAGGTGGAATTAGGTGGGGGTAGGTTGGGTAGGTGGAGGTAGGTGGGGGTAGGTGGAGTTAGGTGGGGGTAGGTGGGGGTTGTTGGAGGTAGGTGAGGGTAGGTTGGGTTGGTGGAGGTAGGTGAGGGTAGGTGGAGTTAGGTGGGGGTAGGTCGGGTTGGTGGAGGTAGGTGAGGGTAGAAGGAGTTAGGTGGGGGTAGGTGAGGGTAGGTGGAGGTAGGTGGAGGTAGGTGGGGGTAGGTTGGGTAGGTGGGGGTAGGTGGGGTTGGTGGAGGTATGTGAGGGTAGGTGGGGTTGGTGGAGGTAGGTGAGGGTAGGTGGGGGTAGGAGGAGGTAGGTGAGGGTAGGAGGAGGTAGGTGAGGGTAGTGGAGGTAGGTGAGGGTAGGAGGAGGTAGGTGGGGGTAGGAGGAGGTAGGTGAGGGTAGGTGAGGGTAGGAGGAGGTAGGTGAGGGTAGGTGGGGGTAGGTGGAGGTAGGTGAGGGTAGGAGGAGGTAGGTGAGGGTAGGTAAGTGTAGGAGGAGGTAGGTGAGGGTAGGAGGAGGTAGGTGGGGGTAGGTTGGGTAGGTGAGGGTAGGTGGAGTTAGGTGGGGTTGGTGGAGGTAGGTGAGGGTAGGTGGGGTTGGTGGAGGTAGGTGAGGGTAGGTGGAGTTAGGTGGAGGTAGGTGAGGGTAGGTGGGGTTGGTGGAGGTAGGTGGAGTTAGGTGGGGTTGGTGGAGGTAGGTGAGGGTAGGTGGGGTTGGTGGACGTAGGTGAGGGTAGGTGGAGTTAGGTGGGGGTAGGTGGGGTTGGTGGAGGTAGGTGAGGGTAGGTGGGGTTGGTGGAGGTAGGTGAGGGTAGGTGGGGTTAGTGGAGGTAGGTGAGGGTAGGTGGAGTTAGGTGGGGGTAGGTGGAGTTAGGTGGGGGTAGGTGAGGGTAGGTGGGGTTGGGTCGGGGTAGGTGAGGGTAGGGGAAGGTAGGAGGAGGTAGGTGAGGGTAGGTGGGGGTAGGTGGAGGTAGGTAGGGTAGGTGGGGTTGGGTGAGGGTAGGAGGAGGTAGTGAGGGTAGAATATTTGTAACCCTACCTTATAATAAGTCCTGTGACGTTTCATTAATACAATCTAGAGGTAAATAAGTCCTGTGACGTTTCATTAATACAATCTAGTGGTAAATAAGTCCTGTGACGTTTCATTAATACAATCTTGTGGTGAATAAGATCTAGTGAAGATTACGAAGTGGCGACACTAGATCTAGTGAAGATTACCTGTTCAATACCTTTCACACTTGCAAGTATGTACTGTGAGAGTTTACTGTACAGTATCGTAATGTATTTGTCTGTGACGCACCAGAGCCCTTTACAAACCAGCACCGGCCGGTTATTTCTGTCTCCAGACAAATGGAATGTTCGTTGTTACGTCCGGATGACTTCAACTGTTGTGCATGTAAATTACTGGTTTAGTCAAAAAACCTGTTAGGTCATTGGATCACAACAAATGTATTTTAAACAGAACTGAAACACATGTTAATATGCATGTTAGTATGCCCCCAGTCATTCTCTCCATAATCCCACAGTCATTCTCTCCATAATCCCACAGTCATTCTCTCCATAATCCCACAGTCATTCTTACCATAATCCCACAGTGATTCTCTCCATAATCCCACAGTGATTCTCTCCATAATCCCACAGTCATTCTCTCCATAATTCCACAGTCATTCTCTCCATAATCCCACAGTCATTCTCTCCATAATCCCACAGTAATTCTCTCCATAATCCCACAGTCATTCTCTCCATAATCCCACAGTGATTCTCTCCATAATCCCACAGTCATTCTCTCCATAATCCCACAGTCATTCTCTCCATAATTCCACAGTCATTCTCTCCATAATCCCACAGTCATTCTCTCCATAATCCCACAGTGATTCTCTCCATAATCCCACAGTCATTCTCTCCATAATCCCCCAGTCATTCTCTCCATAATCCCACAGTCATTCTCTCCATAATTCCACAGTCATTCTCTCCATAATTCCACAGTCATTCTCTCCATAATCCCACAGTCATTCTCTCCATAATCCCACAGTCATTCTCTCCATAATCCCACAGTCATTCTCTCCATAATCCCACAGTGATTCTCTCCATAATCCCACAGTCATTCTCACCATAATCCCACAGTCATTCTCACCATAATCCCACAGTCATTCTCTCCATAATCCCACAGTCATTCTCTCCATAATTCCACAGTCATTCTCTCCATAATTCCACAGTCATTCTCTCCATAATCCCACAGTCATTCTCTCCATAATCCCACAGTCATTCTCTCCATAATCCCACAGTCATTCTCTCCATAATCCCACAGTCATTCTCACCATAATCCCACAGTCATTCTCACCATAATCCCACAGTCATTCTCTCCATAATCCCACAGTCATTCTCACCATAATCCCACAGTGATTCTCTCCATAATCCCACAGTGATTCTCTCCATAATCCCACAGTCATTCTCTCCATAATTCCACAGTCATTCTCTCCATAATCCCACAGTCATTCTCTCCATAATCCCACAGTCATTCTCTCCATAATCCCACAGTCATTCTCTCCATAATCCCACAGTGATTCTCTCCATAATCCCACAGTCATTCTCTCCATAATCCCACAGTCATTCTCTCCATAATTCCACAGTCATTCTCTCCATAATCCCACAGTCATTCTCTCCATAATCCCACAGTGATTCTCTCCATAATCCCACAGTCATTCTCTCCATAATCCCCCAGTCATTCTCTCCATAATCCCACAGTCATTCTCTCCATAATTCCACAGTCATTCTCTCCATAATTCCACAGTCATTCTCTCCATAATCCCACAGTCATTCTCTCCATAATCCCACAGTCATTCTCTCCATAATCCCACAGTCATTCTCTCCATAATCCCACAGTGATTCTCTCCATAATCCCACAGTCATTCTCACCATAATCCCACAGTCATTCTCACCATAATCCCACAGTCATTCTCTCCATAATCCCACAGTCATTCTCTCCATAATTCCACAGTCATTCTCTCCATAATTCCACAGTCATTCTCTCCATAATCCCACAGTCATTCTCTCCATAATCCCACAGTCATTCTCTCCATAATCCCACAGTCATTCTCTCCATAATCCCACAGTCATTCTCCCACAGTCATTCTCACCATAATCCCACAGTCATTCTCTCCATAATCCCACAGTCATTCTCTCCATAATCCCACAGTCATTCTCTCCATAATCCACAGTCATTCTCTCCATAATCCCACAGTCATTCTCTCCATAATCCCACAGTCATTCTCTCCATAATCCCACAGTCATTCTCTCCATAATTCCACAGTCATTCTCTCCATAATCCCACAGTCATTCTCTCCATAATCCCACAGTCATTCTCTCCATAATCCCACAGTCATTCTCTCCATAATCCCACAGTCATTCTCTCCATAATCCCACAGTCATTCTCTCCATAATCCCACAGTCATTCTCTCCATAATCCCACAGTCATTCTCTCCATAATCCCACAGTCATTCTCTCCATAATCCCACAGTCATTCTCTCCATAATCCCACAGTCATTCTCTCCATAATCCCACAGTCATTCTCTCCATAATCCCACAGTCATTCTCTCCATAATCCCACAGTCCCATAATCCCACAGTCATTCTCTCCATAATCCCACAGTCATTCTCTCCATAATCCCACAGTCATTCTCTCCATAATTCCACAGTCATTCTCTCCATAATTCCACAGTCATTCTCTCCATAATTCCACAGTCATTCTCTCCATAATTCCACAGTCATTCTCTCCATAATCCCACAGTCATTCTCTCCATAATCCCACAGTTATTCTCTCCATAATCACACAGTCATTCTCTCCGCCAGTAAACACCTCCCACATTTACACACATTGGAAACAATAAACTACACAAAACTTGCAGTTTCTTCATATTTTCTTGCCTTAAAATTATCCTCCGATTACGGAAGATACTCTCATCTTCAACCGGTTATCCGGGGTCGGGTTACGGAAGGTAAACAAAGTCTAATTAAGTATTTTTGGTGGTTGGTTATCAGACAAGAGTATAAGAATGTGAGAATACAAGGGAGACGTACGAAAGGAGAGACGTACGAAAGCAGAGACGTACGAAAGGAGAGACATACGAAAGGAGAGACGTACGAAAGGAGAGACGTACGAAAGGAGAGACGTACAAAAGGAGAGACGTACGAATGGAGACGTACGAAAGGAGAGACGTACAAAAGGAGAGACCTACGAAATGGAGAGACGTACGAAAGGAGAGACGTACGAAAGGAGAGACGTACGAAAGGAGAGACCTACGAAATGGAGAGACGTACGAAAGGAGAGATGTACGAAATGGAGAGACGTACGAAAGGAGAGACGTACGAAAGGAGAGAAAGGAGAGACGTACGAAAGGAGAGACGTACGAAAGGAGAGACGTACGAAAGGAGAGACGTACGAAAGGAGAGACGTACGAAATGGAAACAGTACCAAGGTTCAGGGACTTAAGAGGGTTTTAACCCTAACGGGAGCTGAGGAGGTGTTGATCCAGAGGCTTTATCTGGCAAAAACACTGTGGCAGTTCTGGTAGTACCACCATTTAAAAACACTGTGGCAGTTCTGGTAGTACCACCATTTAAAAACACTGTGGCAGTTCTGGTAGTACCACCATTTAAAAACACGGTGGCAGTTCTGGTAGTACCACCATTTAAAAACACTGTGGCAGTTCTGGTAGTACCACCATTAAGAAACACTGTAGCAGTTCTGGTAGTACCACCATTTTCGTAAATACTACCAAGACTGCGATCAAGGCTGATTTTGACGGATGTAAGGCGACCAGAGGTCTAGATAACCAGCCACATAGAAGACCAGCAGCCTAGATGATTCTAAATGTCAGCCCAGACGTCAGGTTACCCCAAACAAGCTAAACACGCTCTACGGCCCTTTTGTTGGAGTTAGATGGGAAACGTCAGTCTCAGAGGAACGTCAGTCCCTTGTTTGACAGACATAGAACCACAGGACGACGCCTAACTACCGCGGGGAACGGCCTATGATCTGTAGCTTTGTTTAATTTATTAAACCAGAAGAGCAAACATACGATTTGAGGCTTGTTAGGGTTGTTGGTGTTGTGATCTGCTGTGGTACAATCAGGCGTGTGGCTGGACAAAAGTGCATTCCAACACTTAAGCCAAAACAATTATTGTTTTCAAAAAAATTCTGGGTTTAACCCAGTACATTTCTGTCTCCAAAGAGTGTCTGTGCGTCAATCAAGCTTAAACTTCCTGAAACCTTTGCTTATTTGTGTCGTATTCTTTTTTTAAGTACACAAATGTACCAAAACGGGACATCTGGACTCAATTCAGTGTCAGGTGAAGGAGAACATTTTTTAATTGTGATTATAATTAATGATTTAGGGATTGGGGGTCAGGTGTTAAGTTAGGGTTAGGTCTTGAGGTTAAGGTGAGGGTTGGGCTTCTTTAGGCTTGTTTTGGATATTCTGTTTCTTAACCGGTTCTGGCCCGTTGCTGTCACTAGGGTTTATAAAGGATATCTCTATCCACTCATCAACTATAATTATGTCACCAGCTGGCTGTGCTAAAGGTGAACAGATCTTTGTGTCATGATTTCTATGTAGCTCTCAGATGGTTTCCAAAGCATATGACTCATGTCTGGTTGATACTGGCTCATAGACAGACACAGACACACACATACACACACACACACACACACACACACACACAGACACACAAAGACACCCATATACACAGACACACAAAGACACCCATATACACATACACACACACATACACAGACACACAAAGACACACATACACAGACACACACATACACACACATACATACACACACACACATACACACAGACACACAAAGACACCCATATACACAGACACACAAAGACACCCATATACACAGACACACATACACACAAAGACACCCATATACACACACACACATACACAGACACACACATACACCCACAGACAGACAGACAGACACACACACACTTTTGGGTAGATTCTGTGTCAATCTCTGTGTCAATCTCTGTGTCAATCTCTGTGTCAATCTCTGTGCCAGAACATTATACCTCAGGGGTGAAGAATAGGAACACATTAAATGATGTAACTTGGATAATATGCACCAGAACCCACCCATGAATGTGTCAGTAAGCAGCTAACATACCTGTTATATATATATATAAGCCAAACCACATGTCCAAACCCAGAACCAGTTCATGTCTGCCAAACCCACAACACACAAAGGTAACACTATTTCAAATATAACCGCACCCAGAAGACACATCGCCCAGGCATCAAGTAAAACATGTCAAAGGCATTTGTTTCCTTAAAGGGCAACTTCACCGAAAAAACATATTTTTTCTCACTTATCGTGGTCACTTATGTAGTAGAAATGTGAAAGCATTTTTGAAATGTGTGCCTTCTAGGCAGAGAAAAAGATTAAAATGTGTTTTTGGCTCATGTGGATGAAATACACCAAATCCCAGAATGCACTTGTTTCGCTGCTCTGCGAGTCCACTCCCAAGCCACGCCTACCGGCTCGAGAGGGCAGGCAGAAGGGAAGGCTAGCTACTAGCTAATTGACTGGAAAACAGAAGACACCGGTTAACATGAGTCTCCGTGACGAGTTTCTTGATAAAGTAATTTAAATACTAGCCTTGCGTTGTACCGGGATGTACATCTAACACAAGGAAAGGACATGTAGTTAGTTTCCATAGTTTTCCCGTTGAACATTTAGAGCGGTGCAAACAGTGGCTGCGGGCTAGTATCAAGCACCCCAAGTTCCGAGAATATTTGTAATTAATAAAAGTATATACATTTCTTTATATTTCCCTGTACTCTTTTGTAAATCAAAGTAATACATTATAAACTTTGAACTTTCCTTGTTTTTAAACATAATATAAACAATTGCACACTCATAGCTCTTCCAGAGCTTCAGTAGTTTCTTGATAGCCACAGTATTGTCCGTCACTAGCTGGAAATCTCTGTCTGATGTCCTGAACAACACAGGCAGGCAAAACAAGACGATATAGCCTTTCCCCAGTCTCTCTCCTTGACGGTAGGCTGTTAGGCGATATTGTCTGAAAACAATAAGCACAACGTTAGCAACGCAAGCTATTTGCACCTACAATAGGCTAGCTAGCATATATGTAAATATAACCGATAGCTCAGCTAACTGACCTGAACAACAAATAAATACTCACTTATACTGAAGCGTCCGTTTGTCCCTGCGGGCTTTGGCTGGCGTTTCCAATTGACCTTCGGAATCCTGAAATAAGTTTCAAAAACTTGTGTGGATCAAAGCTGGGGTGCTCTATTACGCATGTTGGTCCTGTTTCTAATGCAGATTCAGTTATTTCTTCAAGAAGAAAACGCCATCGCTGAAATTCGCAACAGCAGCGGGACTCTATCTGTGTCCATAGGCGCACAGCGAGAGCACTGGCACCACCAGTCCGCCCCAGCTCGACTCTGTACGGGCTCTTCCTCATGACCGCCAGGCAAGCTTCGCTCCTCTGCAGCAGCAGCCTCTTGTTCCTCCGTCAACCGCAACTGTGTTTCGCTGTATTGCGGCTCGTACAGGCAGCCACGAACATCGGATTCGGGTAACAGATCTTCAAAATCCCTTTCTTCCATTTCGTCTTCAAAATTACTTTCTGCCATTGTGTTTAGTCTAAAACTCGCATTTCTCCACTACCTGGTCCTTAGCTACACAAGATGGCTGACACTTGTTTTGAAAATCATATGGGCGGGTTGATAAAAATGCGGAAGTAGCATCTACTTCTGTCTGTAGTTCATAGCCTCTTTTAAAAAATCCTCCAATGACGTAAAAATCGTCATTTTACGTCATTGGAGGATTTTTTCCTGACCTAAAATCAAGATATGCCTCTTATCAGATGGAGTTGAGAGGTGGGAGTAAGGTCATTGGAAAATACTACCATTTGTCTACTGATACAAAGCTAAATGCAAAATCGGTGAAGTGGCTCTTTAATAGTTTAGACTTTCCTTAAGACTGATGGTAGCCTGTTGAGCCGGCTATCAGCTGTATCTCTCCAACTAGAGGCATTTATGGATTTAACAGAAGTTATCCAGATCTTAGTGAATTATTACATTGAGAGTTTGAGAGTGTGTGAGTGAGTAGTGTCACTGCTGTTGACTCTGTGGTTGTCTGGTGGTCACAATTATTATCTCATTGTATTTATAGAATTTGTATAAGAATCGTCGATATTCTCCAGCTACACACTTGTTTTAATAGTTTTATTGAATGATTTATTTATGAATAGTTTTTGATAGTATTCTTGCTTTTTTACGGATGTTTTAACTGCGTAGATGTTGCTTAGATACAGATGTTTCATTTTTTTACAGTGTGTATGTTGTGTAGATGTTGCGTGTCATGTCACAGGAATTTCATTGTTCAGAATGACGTTGTGTTTTAACATGCATTTCACAAATGAGAGGCTTTCACTTTATTGTCTGTTACAGATCTTTAGCTGGATAAAGGCCATTAACCTTATATTGTGAATTACAACTAACAGGAATAACTTTCTGTTTTCAAACTGGCACAACCTGTTCTTAGATTTTTTTTTCTGTTGTGATCTGGCCTGGGAATGTTTTAACCACTATGAGAAACGACAAATATATGAAAATGTCAGCACGCAAATCTGCGTAAGAGTGCTTTTCACTGTGCGTAGATTCTGTTCTTTCCTAACAAATTCCAGATAAGTAAACATTGGTGAATGTCAGAATCTTCGTGGAAACTGCGTAAGTGGGTTTTAAGAACGATTTCTTCTTAAGAACAGTTGAAGAATATGACCCATTAACTTTTGCTCAGTTTTATTAAAACCACAGTGGTTAATTGGCATATGGTCATCTCAGTATTGTTTGATATCACAGTGGTTAATTGGCATATGGTCATCTCAGTATTGTTTGATAGCACAGTGGTTAATTGTAATATGGTCATCTCAGTATTGTTTGATAGCACAGTGGTTAATTGGCATATGGTCATCTCAGTATTGTTTGATAACACAGTGGTTAATTGGCATATGGTCATCTCAGTATTGTTTGATAGCACAGTGGTTAATTGGCATATGGTCATCTCAGTATTGTTTGATAACACAGTGGTTAATTGGCATATGGTCATCTCAGTATTGTTTGATAGCACAGTGGTTAATTGGCATATGGTCATCTCAGTATTGTTTGATAGCACAGTGGTTAATTGGCATATGGTCATCTCAGTATTGTGTGATAACACAGTGGTTAATTGGCATATGGTCATCTCAGTATTGTTTGATAACACAGTGGTTAATTGGCGTATGGTCATTTTACGGTTCATAAAAAGCCATTTAAAATTAGACCCATGGGGGATTTGAGAATGAGTGAGCAATCCATCCAAACCAGCAACGAGGATTTGGTTTTCCAGACTGAACTTTTCTTTGCTTAGTTGATTGTTCACACTGCTTGGTTTAGTTGGTGGGTGGAGCCGACTGCTGGGTTTAGTTGGTGGGTGGAGCCGACTGCTGGGTTTAGTTGGTGGGTGGAGCCGACTGCTGGGTTTAGTTGGTGGGTGGAGCCGACTGCTGGGTTTAGTTGGGGGTGGAGCAGACTGCTGGGTTTAGTCGGTGGGTGGAGCAGACTGCTTGGTTTAGTTGGTGGGTGGAGCCGACTGCTTGGTTTAGTTGGTGGGTGGAGCCGACTGCTGGGTTAAGTTGGTGGGTGGAGCAGACTGCTGGGTTTAGTTGGTGGGTGGAGCCGACTGCTGGGTTTAGTTGGTGGGTGGAGCCGACTGCTGGGTTTAGTTGGTGGGTGGAGCCGACTGCTGGGTTTAGTTGGTGGGTGGAGCCGACTGCTGGGTTTAGTTGGTGGGTGGAGCCGACTGCTGGGTTTAGTTGGTGGGTGGAGCCGACTGCTGGGTTTAGTTGGTGGGGCCGACTGCTGGGTTTAGTTGGTGGGTGGAGCAGACTGCTGGGTTTAGTTGGTGGGTGGAGCCGACTGCTGGGTTTAGTTGGTGGGTGGGGCCGACTGCTGGGTTTAGTTGGTGGGTGGAGCAGACTGCTGGGTTTAGTTGGTGGGTGGAGCAGACTGCTGGGTTTACAACTTGGTTTAATAACATGTGATGTGTTGAACGTGGTAATATTTCGGACAAACACACACCCCCACACAGTAGAACTTCCTACTATTTTTAATATTTTATCATTGGGGATATGAATGTAGAGTTCCCATGTTAAGAAACATTCCCATGCAGATATGTACAGTACATCAGCAGAAGTAGGAAAATACTATTTCATGTGAATGCCAACTTGCCAACAATCATCTCTCAATTTGAACTCAGTTTAACAAACAGGAAGTGAGGATGGGCTGTCTCCGGCCGGTTGCCAGGCGACACCTTTTCACTTTTGTGTAGCCGTAGCCCCCTCTTATCACAACCAGGGGGAGCTGAGGGAAGCAGAGAACAACTTGATTAATGTGTCAGTCTGTAATAAGTGAGGACATCATTTTAGGAAAGCTTTGTGTGTGTGTGTGTGTGTGTGTGTGGCTGGTGTGTGTGTGAGTGAGTGTGGCTGGTTTGTGTGTGAGTGAGTGTGGCTGGTGTGTGTGTGAGTGAGTGTGGCTGGTGTGTGTGTGAGTGAGTGTGGCTGGTGTGTGTGTGAGTGTGGCTTGTGCGTGTGTGTGTGGCTTGTGTGGCTGGTGTGTGTGTGAGTGAGTGTGGCTGGTGTGTGTGTGTGTGTGTGTGTGTGGCTGGTGTGTGTGTGTGTGAGTGAGTGTGGCTGGTGTGTGTGTGTGTGTGTGGCTGGTGTGTGTGTGTGGCTGGTGTGTGTGTGTGTGGCTGGTGTGTGTGTGTGTGGCTGGTGTGTGTGTGTGTGGCTGGTGTGTGTGTGTGGGCTGGTGTGTGTGTGTGGGCTGGTGTGTGTGTGTGTGTGGCTGGTGTGTGTGTGTGTGGTTGGTGTGTGTGTGTGTGGCTGGTGTGTGTGTGTGTGGCTGGTGTGTGTGTGTGTGTGTGGCTGGTGTGTGTGTGTGTGTGGCTTGTGCGTGTGTGTGTGGCTTGTGTGGCTGGTGTGTGTGTGTGTGTGTGTGTGGCTGGTGTGTGTGTGTGTGTGTGTGTGTGTGTGGCTGGTGTGTGTGTGTGTGTGTGTGTGTGTGTGTGGCTGGTGTGTGTGTGTGAGTGTGGCTGGTGTGTGTGTGTGTGTGAGTGTGGCTGGTGTGTGTGTGTGTGTGTGAGTGTGGCTGGTGTGTGTGTGAGTGAGTGTGTGTGTGTGTGGCTGGTGTGTGTGTGTGAGTGAGTGTGTGTGTGTGTGGCTGGTGTGTGTGTGAGTGAGTGTGGCTGGTGTGTGTGTGAGTGTGGCTGGTGTGAGTGTGTGAGTGTGGCTGGTGTGAGTGTGGCTGGTGTGTGTGTGAGTGAGTGTGGCTGGTGTGTGTGTGAGTGTGGGTGGTGTGTGTGTGAGTGTGGCTGGTGTGTGTGTGTGAGTGTGTGAGTGTGGCTGGTGTGTGTGTGAGTGTGTGAGTGTGGCTGGTGTGTGTGAGTGTGGCTGGTATGAGTGTGTGAGTGTGGCTGGTGTGTGTGTGTGAGTGTGGCTGGTGTGAGTGTGGCTGGTGAGTGTGGCTGGTGTGTGTGTGAGTGTGGCTGTGTGTGTGTGAGTGTGGCTGGTGTGTGTGTGAGTGTGTGAGTGTGGCTGGTGTGTGTGTGAGTGTGGCTGGTGTGTGTGTGAGTGTGGCTGGTGTGTGTGTGAGTGTGGCTGGTGTGTGTGTGAGTGTGGCTGGTGTGTGTGTGAGTGTGTGAGTGTGGCTGGTGTGTGTGTGAGTGTGGCTGGTGTGTGTGTGAGTGTGGCTCGTGTGAGTGTGGCTGGTGAGTGTGGCTGGTGTGTGTGTGAGTGTGGGTGGTGTGTGTGTGAGTGTGTGAGTGTGGCTGGTGTGTGTGTGAGTGTGGC
>CM055742.1:1481121-1528621 GCA_029465975.1 Dallia pectoralis
CCACATAGAGGTCTGTCTGTATCAGTGTCTCCTACCGGACCATGTAGAGGTCTGTCTGTATCAGTGTCTCCTATTGGACCATGTAGAGGTCTGTCTGTATCAGTGTCTCCTATTGGACCATGTAGAGTTCTGTCTGTATCAGTGTCTCCTATTGGACCATGTAGAGTTCTGTCTGTATCAGTGTCTCCTATTGGACCATGTAGAGTTCTGTCTGTATCAGTGTCTCCTATTGGACCATGTAGAGTTCTGTCTGTATCAGTGTCTCCTACCGGACCATGGCCTCGATCTTCTTGCGGTATTTCTGGTCGATCATGTTCCGGTACTCCGGTCTCATTAGCATAGCAGCAAAGCTGAACGACGAGTTTCTCAGACCAGCGCGATGGCACTCAATTACTGCAGAAGTCAGGATGGGTACGATGTCTGCGCACACACCCACACACACACACACAGTTAGCGTGCGTTACTCATCTCTGTGCGTTAGCGTGCGTTACTCATCTCTGTGTGTTAGCGTGCGTTACTCATCTCTGTGCGTTAGCGTGCGTTACTCATCTCTGTTTGTTAGCGTGCGTTACTCATCTCTGTTTGTTAGCGTGCGTTACTCATCTCTGTGCGTTAGCGTGCGTTACTCATCTCTGTGCGTTAGCGTGCGTTACTCATCTCTGTGCGTTAGCGTGCGTTACTCATCTCTGTGCGTTAGCGTGCGTTACTCATCTCTGTGCGTTAGCGTGCGTTACTCATCTCTGTGCGTTAGCGTGCGTTACTCATCTCTGTGCGTTAGCGTGCGTTACTCATCTCTGTGCGTTAGCGTTACTCGTGCGTTAGCGTGCGTTACTCATCTCTGTGCGTTAGCGTGCGTTACTCATCTCTGTGTGTTAGCGTGCGTTACTCATCTCTGTGCGTTAGCGTGCGTTACTCATCTCTGTGCGTTAGCTTGCGTTACTCATCTCTGTGCGTTAGCGTGCGTTACTCATCTCTGTGGGTTAGCGTGCGTTACTCATCTCTGTGCGTTAGCTTGCGTTACTCATCTCTGTGCGTTAGCGTGCGTTACTCATCTCTGTGCGTTAGCGTGCGTTACTCATCTCTGTGCGTTAGCGTGCGTTACTCATCTCTGTGCGTTAGCGTGCGTTACTCATCTCTGTGGGTTAGCGTGAGTTACTCATCTCTGTGCGTTAGCGTGCGTTACTCATCTCTGTGCGTTAGCGTGCGTTACTCATCTCTGTGCGTTAGCGTGCGTTACTCATCTCTGTGCGTTAGCGTGCGTTACTCATCTCTGTGGGTTAGCGTGAGTTACTCATCTCTGTGCGTTAGCGTGCGTTACTCATCTCTGTGCGTTAGCGCGCGTTACTCATCTCTGTGCGTTAGCGCGCGTTACTCATCTCTGTGCGTTAGCGCGCGTTACTCATCTCTGTGCGTTAGCGCGCGTTACTCATCTCTGTGCGTTAGCGCGCGTTACTCATCTCTGTGTGTTAGCGTGCGTTACTCATCTCTGTGGGTTAGCGTGCGTTACTCATCTCTGTGCGTTAGCGCGCGTTACTCATCTCTGTGTGTTAGCGCGCGTTACTCATCTCTGTGTGTTAGCGTGCGTTACTCATCTCTGTGGTTTAGCGTGCGTTACTCATCTCTGTGCGTTAGCGTGCGTTACTCATCTCTGTGCGTTAGCGTGCGTTACTCATCTCTGTGTGTTAGCGTGCGTTACTCATCTCTGTGCGTTAGCGTGCGTTACTCACCTCTGTGCGTTAGCGTGCGTCACTCATCTCTGTGCGTTAGCGTGCGTTACTCATCTCTGTGTGTTAGCGTGCGTTACTCACGTGAGGGGAATTTGCTGATGTTGTTTGAAACTCTAATGAGCATGCGAGCTCCCTTTAAGTGATCACCTCTCTTAACGTGGATCTGAAAGGATAGTATTAACACACACCTGGGAGTCAACGCACTGACCTGGTAGGCAACACACCAGACAGGCAACACACCAGACAGGCAACACACCAGACAGGCAACACACCAGACAGGCAACACACCAGACAGGCAACACACCAGACAGGCAACACACCAGACAGGCAACACACCAGACAGGCAACACACCAGACAGGCAACACACTGACCTGGTAGGCAACACACCAGACAGGCAACACACCAGACAGGCAACACACCAGACAGGCAACACACCAGACAGGCAACACACCAGACAGGCAACACACTGACCTGGTAGGCAACACACCAGACAGGCAACACACCAGACAGGCAACACACCAGACAGGCAACACACCAGACAGGCAACACACCAGACAGGCAACACACCAGACAGGTAACACACCAGACAGGCAACACACCAGACAGGCAACACACCAGACAGGCAACACACCAGACAGGCAACACACTGACCTGGTAGGCAACACACCAGACAGGCAACACACCAGACAGGCAACACACTGACCTGGTAGGCAACACACCAGACAGGCAACACACCAGACAGGCAACACACTGACCTGGTAGGCAACACACCAGACAGGCAACACACTGACCTGGTAGGCAACACACCAGACAGGCAACACACCAGACAGGCAACACACACACCTGAAATATTGAGCTCCCTGACTTCACTCCCCTCTCCACCTTCTCTCCCCTCCCCTCCCCCCTCTCCTCTCCCCCTCCTCCTCCTCATCCTTTCTGAGGGGCTGAACAATGTATTCCTACCTTCACTAGGATATATGAGTGTAGAATCATAAGGTTGGTGTTCATCTCAGCAGGGATCCTGATCTTCTGGGTCTGCAGTTCCGTGTACATACTGAACAGCACGTCATGGGCATTACGGTAGTTACCTAGGAGACACATTAGTAGTTACCTAGGAGACGCATTAGTAGTTACCTAGGAGACGCATTAGTAGTTACCTAGGTGACGCATTAGTAGTTACCTAGGAGACGCATTAGTAGTTACCTAGGAGACACATTAGTAGTTACCTAGGAGACGCATTAGTAGTTACCTAGGAGACGCATTAGTAGTTACCTAGGAGACGCATTAGTAGTTACCTAGGAGACGCATTAGTAGTTACCTAGGAGACGCATTAGTAGTTACCTAGGAGACGCATTAGTAGTTACCTAGGAGACGCATTAGTAGTTACCTAGGAGACGCATTAGTAGTTACCTAGGAGACGCATTAGTAGTTACCTAGGAGACGCATTAGTAGTTACCTAGGAGACGCATTAGTAGTTACCTAGGAGACGCATTAGTAGTTACCTAGGAGACGCATTAGTAGTTACCTAGGAGACGCATTAGTAGTTACCTAGGAGACGCATTAGTAGTTACCTAGGAGACGCATTAGTAGTTACCTAGGAGACGCATTAGTAGTTACCTAGGAGACGCATTAATAGTTAGTAGTTACCTAGGAGACGCATTAGCAGTTACCTAGGAGACGCATTAGCAGTTACCTAGGAGACGCATTAGCAGTTACCTAGGAGACGCATTAGTAGTTACCTAGGAGACGCATTAGTAGTTACCTAGGAGACGCATTATTAGTTACCTAGGAGACGCATTAGTAGTTACCTAGGAGACGCATTAGTAGTTACCTAGGAGACACATTAGTAGTTACCTAGGAGACGCACACATTCACAGACATTCCATCAGTTGTGTGTGTATTGTATGTTGTGTACATGTGTGTGTATATGCGTGTAAATATAGGTGTGTGTGTGTATGTGTGTGTATGTGTGTGTGTGTATGTGTGTATATGTTTGTGTATATGTGTGTATGCGTGTAAATATAGGTGTGTGTGTATATGTGTATATGTGTGTGTGTATATGTGTGTGTGTGCGTATATGCGTGTGTGTGTGTGTGTGTGTGTGTGTGTGTGCCGGTGTTTGTGTATATGCGTGTGCGTGTGTGTGTGTGTACCAGCAGACTGCTCCTCTCTGGCGATTATAATAGCAGTTCTTGCTGCCTCTCTGTACTGTTTCATGGCCATATACAGACGGAACAGGTACTTAGCATCCTGGACAGGAAGAAAACACAGCACTGCTCAGTGATTGGCAGATGGCAGCCAATCAGAAGGGTTTGTGACAAGAGACCAAGCCACTGGACAGCTGTCAATACTGAATATTAGACGCACCGCCCCCATCTGAATATTAGACGCGAAACCCCGCCCCCATCTGAATATTAGACACGACACCCCGCCCCCATCTGAATATTAGACACGACACACCGCCCCAATCTGAATATTAGACACAACACCCCGCCCCCATCTGAATATTAGACACGACACCCCGCCCCCATCTGAATATTAGACACGACACCCCGCCCCATCTGAATATTAGACGCGACACCCCGCCCCATCTGAATATTAGACGCGACACCCCGCCCCATCTGAATATTAGACAACACCTCGCCCCCATCTGAATATTAGACACGACACCCCGCCCCCATCTGAATATTAGACGCGACACCCCGCCCCATCTGAATATTAGACGCGACACCCCGCCCCCATCTGAATATTAGACACAACACCTCGCCCCCATCTGAATATTAGACACGACACCCCGCCCCCATCTGAATATTAGACACGACACCCCGCCCCCATCTGAATATTAGACACGACACCCCGCCCCATCTGAATATTAGACACGACACCCCGCCCCCATCTGAATATCACATGTCCAGTGATAAAAAGGCTGATTGAATTGGGAGGAAATATTGATTACCTTGGGCATGCCATCACTCTCACCCATCAGGTAATCAATCAGCTGATTGGTCAAAGACTCCTCCTTCGCCTGACCCACCTGGAAATCACACAAACACACACATGTGATTATAAACTGAAACACACAAATAAACCTATACACTTGTGCGCACACACACACACACACACACACCTTACCGTTTCTATGGCCATCTCAATGGCTAGATTGTCATCAGTGTTGGGACACTTTATGAAGTGCTTCAAAGCCTGAGAGGGGGAGGGTAGAGAGGGAGGGGGTAGAGAGAGGTAGAGGGGGTAGAGAGAGAGGTAGAGGTAGAGGGAGGGGGTAGAGGGAGAGGGAGGGTGTGTAGAGAGAGAGAGAGGTAGAGGTAGAGGGAGGGGGTAGAGAGAGAGAGAGGTAGAGGGAGGGGGTAGAGAGAGAGAGAGGTAGAGGGAGGGGGTAGAGAGAGAGAGAGGTAGAGGGAGGGGGGTAGAGAGAGAGAGAGAGGTAGAGGGAGAGAGAGAGAGAGAGAGGGGGGTAGGGGGTAGAGAGAGAGAGAGAGTAGAGGGAGGGGGGGGTAGAGAGAGAGAGAGGTAGAGGGAGGGGGTAGAGAGAGAGGGGTAGAGGGAGGTAGAGGGAGGGGGGAGGGGGTAGAGAGAGAGAGGTAGAGGGAGGGGGTAGAGGGAGGGGGAGGGAGGGGGTAGAGAGAGAGAGAGGTAGAGGGAGGGGGTAGAGAGAGAGAGAGGGAGGGGGTAGAGGGAGGGGGTAGAGAGGAGAGGGGGGGGTAGAGAGGAGGGGAGGGAGGGGGTAGAGGGAGGGGAGTAGAGAGAGAGAGGTAGAGGGAGGGGGTAGAGAGAGAGGGGAGGGAGGGGGTAGAGAGAGAGGTAGAGGGAGGGGGTAGAGAGGTAGAGGGAGGGGGTAGAGGGAGAGGGGTAGAGAGGGGGTAGAGAGGGAGGGGGGTAGAGAGAGAGGGTAGAGGGAGGGGGTAGAGGGGGGGGGGGTAGAGAGAGAGGGGGTAGAGGGAGGGGGTAGAGAGAGAGAGGTAGAGGGAGGGGGTAGAGAGAGAGAGGTAGAGGGAGGGGGTAGAGAGGGGGGTAGAGGGAGGGGGTAGAGAGAGTAGAGGGAGGGGGTAGAGAGAGAGAGGTAGAGGGAGGGGGTAGAGAGAGAGGTAGAGGGAGGGGGTAGAGAGGAGAGGTAGAGGGAGGGGTAGAGAGAGAGGTAGAGAGGTAGAGGGAGGGGGGAGAGAGAGAGGTAGAGGGAGGGGGAGAGAGAGAGGTAGAGAGGGGTAGAGAGAGAGAGGTAGAGGGAGGGGGTAGAGAGAGAGAGGTAGAGGGAGGGGGTAGAGAGAGAGAGGGAGGGGGTAGAGGGAGGGGGTAGAGAGAGAGGTAGAGGGAGGGGGGTAGAGAGAGAGAGGTAGAGGGAGGGGGTAGAGAGAGAGAGGTAGAGGGAGGGGGTAGAGAGAGAGAGGTAGAGGGAGGGGGTAGAGAGAGAGAGAGGTAGAGGGAGGGGGTAGAGAGAGAGAGGTAGGGGAGGGGGTAGAGAGAGAGAGGTAGAGGGAGGGGGTAGAGAGAGAGAGGTAGAGGGTAGAGAGAGAGAGGTAGAGGGAGGGGGTAGAGAGAGAGAGGTAGAGGGAGGGGGTAGAGAGAGAGGTAGAGGGAGGGGGTAGAGAGAGAGAGGTAGAGGGAGGGGGGAGAGAGAGAGGTAGAGGGAGGGGGTAGAGGGTAGAGGGAGGGGGTAGAGAGAGAGGTAGAGGGAGGTAGAGGGGGTAGAGAGGTAGAGGGAGGGGTAGAGGGAGGTAGAGGGAGGGGGTAGAGGTAGAGGGAGGGGGTAGAGAGAGAGGTAGAGGGAGGGGGTAGAGAGAGAGGTAGAGGGAGGGGGTAGAGGAGGTAGGGGAGGGGGGTAGAGAGAGAGGTAGAGGGAGGGGGTAGAGAGAGAGAGGTAGAGGGAGGGGGTAGAGAGAGAGAGGTAGAGGGAGGGGGTAGAGAGAGAGAGGTAGAGGGAGGGGGTAGAGGGAGGTAGAGGGAGAGGGTAGAGAGAGAGAGAGGTAAGAGGGAGGGGGTAGAGAGAGAGAGGTAGAGGGAGGGGGTAGAGAGCGAGGTAGAGGTAGAGGGAGGGGGTAGAGGGAGGGGGTAGAGAGAGAGGTAGAGGTAGAGGGGGGGGTAGAGAGAGAGAGGTAGAGGGAGGGGGTAGAGGTAGAGGGAGGGGGGTAGAGAGCGAGGTAGAGGTAGAGGGAGGGGGGTAGAGAGAGAGAGGTAGAGGTATAGATATAGATTATTGGGGGTGTATAGATTATTGGGGGTGTATAGATTATTGGGGGTGTATAGATTATTGGGGGTGTATAGATTATTGGGGGTGGAGAGATTATTGGGGTTGTATAGATTATTGGGGTTGTATAGATTATTGGGGGTGTACAGATTATTGGGGGTGTACAGATTATTGGGGGTTGTACAGATTATTGGGGTTGTATAGATTATTGGGGGTGTATAGATTATTGGGGGTTGTATAGATTATTGGGGGTGTATAGATTATTGGGGGTGTATAGATTATTGGGGGTGTATAGATTATTGGGGGTGTATAGATTATTGGGGGTTGTATAGATTATTGGGGTGTATAGATTATTGGGGTTGTATAGATTATTGGGGTTGTATAGATTATTGGGGGTGTATAGATTATTGGGGGTGTATAGATTATTGGGGGTGTATAGATTATTGGGGTTGTATAGATTATTGGGGTGTATAGATTATTGGGGGTGTATAGATTGGGGTGTGTATAGATTGGGGGTGTATAGATTATTGGGGGTTGTATAGATTATTGGGGGTGTATAGATTGGGGGTGTATAGATTATTGGGGTTGTATAGATTATTGGGGGTGTATAGATTATTGGGGTGTATAGATTATTGGGGGTGTATAGATTATTGGGGGTGTATAGATTATTGGGGGTGTATAGATTGGGGGTATAGATGTATAGATTATTGGGGGTGTATAGATTATTGGGGGTGTATAGATTATTGGGGGTGTATAGATTATTGGGGTGTATAGATTATTGGGGGTGTATAGATTATGGGGGTGTATAGATTATGGGGGTGTATAGATTATGGGGGTGTATAGATTATTGGGGTTGTATAGATTATTGGGGGTTGTATAGATTATTGGGGGTGTATAGATTATTGGGGGTGTATAGATTATTGGGGTTGTATAGATTATTGGGGGTGTATAGATTATTGGGGGTGTATAGATTATTGGGGTTGTATAGATTATTGGGGGTGTATAGATTATTGGGGGTGTATAGATTATTGGGGTGTATAGATTATTGGGGGTGTATAGATTATTGGGGGTGTATAGATTATTGGGGGTGTATAGATTATTGGGGTGTATAGATTATTGGGGGTGTATAGATTATTGGGGGTGTATAGATTATTGGGGGTTGTATAGATTATTGGGGGTGTATAGATTATTGGGGTGTATAGATTATTGGGGGTGTATAGATTATTGGGGGTGTATAGATTATTGGGGGTTGTATAGATTATTGGGGGTGTATAGATTATTGGGGGTGTATAGATTATTGGGGGTGTATAGATTATTGGGGGTGTATAGATTATTGGGGTGTATAGATTATTGGGGTGTATAGATTATTGGGGGTGTATAGATTATTGGGGTGTATAGATTATTGGGGGTGTATAGATTGGGGGTGTATAGATTATTGGGGGTGTATAGATTATTGGGGGTGTATAGATTATTGGGGGTGTATAGATTATTGGGGGTGTACAGATTATTGGGGTTGTACAGATTATTGGGGTTGTATAGATTATTGGGGGTTGTATAGATTATTGGGGGTGTATAGATTATTGGGGTTGTATAGATTATTGGGGGTGTATAGATTATTGGGGGTGTATAGATTGGGGGCGTATAGATTATTGGGGGTGTATAGATTATCATACTCTGCTAAACTGTCCACTCTTCTGGAAAAACCTCCCGGCTTGCAGGTGCTTCTTCTCCCCCTCGAAGTAGAGCGCTATACTCTGGAAGTCCTCCAGTGTGGCATCAGACCCTGAACACACACACACACACACACACTCTCAATACGCTGTGTGTGAGTAGAATGACTGAGAGACAGACAGGAAGACCGTGGAGCAGACTGACCGATAATGTCTGCGTAGACGTCCATCTGTCCATGCTGCTGGGCCAGCTGGAAGGCTTCATTATTACAGTGAGACAGAACCAGGAACTGGATGGCAGAACCATAGTCACTGAGACGCAAGAAGAACCTGACACACACACACACACACACTGTAAACACTTGGAACTGGATGGCAGAACCATAGTCACTGAGACGCAAGAAGAACCTGACACACACACACACACACTGTAAACACTTGGAACTGGATGGCAGAACCATAGTCACTGAGACGCAAGAAGAACCTGACACACACACACACACACACACACACACACACACACACTGTAAACACTTGGAACTGGATGGCAGAACCATAGTCACTGAGACGCAAGAAGAACCTGACACACACACACACACACACACTGTAAACATAGCAGGTTCTGGAGGGGAGGGGTTAGACCAGACACCAACCTGGCGACCATCTTTGCTCCATCAATGCTGTGTGTCTCCCTGACAACACGGACAGCGTCCTCTGGGTTGTTGAGGTGTTCTAACAGAACCCGGATCACGTTGTCCCAGTCCTTGGCACTCTCATAGGCCTGTACTGCCTCCTGAAACCTGACATAAAGACACACCCACCCAAGGATAAAGACACACCCACCCAGGGATAAAGACACTCCCACCCAGGGATAAAGACACTCCCACCCAGGGATAAAGACACTCCCACCCAGGGATAAAGACACACCCACCCAGGGATAAAGACAGAGTGATGGAGCTGCACATACTTTCCGTCCACCTCTTTGGCCTTGGCGTACTGCAGGTGAATCTTAGGAGATGATACCTGAGGAAGCAACTCTCCCACCTTGGACCTGAGAGGAGGGAACACATCAGAATAAATACAGCAGAAGGTTCTCCTGGGTAGAACAACAGGGGTTCTCCTGGGTAGAACAACAGGGTGTCCTCCTGGGTAGAACAACAGGGTGTCCTCCTGGGTAGAACAACAGGGTGTCCTCCTGGGTAGAACAACAGGGGGTTCTCCTGGGTAGAACAACAGGGTGTCCTCCTGGGTAGAACAACAGGGTGTCCTCCTGGGTAGAACAACAGGGGGTTCTCCTGGGTAGAACAATGACCTGCGGGTCTGTGAGTCCTACCAGTTCTTGCAGCGTATGTAGACTGAAGCTGCCTTGTCGTAATACTGTCCCTTCTCATACAACTGGGCTGCTTCTGAGAACTGCTGTAGAAACACAACAGACAGGAATTAGAGAAAGTGGTGAGGTTGGGGTGAGGGTGGGGTGAGAGAGGGGTGAGAGAGGGGTGAGAGAGGGATGAGGGTGGGGTGAGAGAGGGGTGAGAGAGGGGTGAGGGTGACATTGAATGGGATGCACAGAGTGTACAGAGTATATGGACGTCTAATAATTATTATTAGCCTGGTTGAATGATATACAGATCTATACCTTCATGTTGTCCAGTATGGAGGTAGAGAACCAAACAGATCTATACCTGCATGCTCTCCAGTATGGAGGTAGAGAACCAGACAGATCTATACCTTCATGCTCTCCAGTATGGAGGTAGAGAACCAGACAGATCTATACCTTCATGCTCTCCAGTATGGAGGTAGAGAACCAGACAGATCTATACCTTCATGCTCTCCAGTATGGAGGTAGAGAACCAGACAGATCTATACCTTCATGTTCTCCAGTATGGAGGTAGAGAACCAGACAGAACTATACCTTCATGCTCTCCAGTATGGAGGTAGAGAACCAGACAGATCTATACCTTCATGCTCTCCAGTATGGAGGTAGAGAACCAGACAGATCTATACCTTCATGTTCTCCAGTATGGAGGTAGAGAACCAGACAGATCTATACCTTCATGTTCTCCAGTATGGAGGTAGAGAACCAGACAGATCTATACCTTCATGCTCTCCAGTATGGAGGTAGAGAACCAGACAGATCTATACCTGCATGCTCTCCAGTATGGAGGTAGAGAACCAGACAGATCTATACCTTCATGTTCTCCAGTATGGAGGTAGAGAACCAGACAGATCTATACCTTCATGTTCTCCAGTATGGAGGTAGAGAACCAGACAGATCTATACCTTCATGTTCTCCAGTATGGAGGTAGAGAACCAGACAGATCTATACCTTCATGTTCTCCAGTATGGAGGTAGAGAACCAGACAGATCTATACCTTCATGCTCTCCAGTATGGAGGTAGAGAACCAGACAGATCTATACCTTCATGTTCTCCAGTATGGAGGTAGAGAACCAGACAGATCTATACCTTCATGCTCTCAGTATGGAGGTAGAGAACCAGACAGATCTATACCTTCATGCTCTCCAGTATGGAGGTAGAGAACCAGACAGATCTATACCTTCATGTTCTCCAGTATGGAGGTAGAGAACCAGACAGATCTATACCTTCATGTTCTCCAGTATGGAGGTAGAGAACCAGACAGATCTATACCTTCATGTTCTCCAGTATGGAGGTAGAGAACCAGACAGATCTATACCTTCATGTTCTCCAGTATGGAGGTAGAGAACCAGACAGATCTATACCTTCATGTTCTCCAGTATGGAGGTAGAGAACCAGACAGATCTATACCTTCATGTTCTCCAGTATGGAGGTAGAGAACCAGACAGATCTATACCTTCATGCTCTCCAGTATGGAGGTAGAGAACCAGACAGATCTATACCTTCATGCTCTCCAGTATGGAGGTAGAGAACCAGACAGATCTATACCTTCATGTTCTCCAGTATGGAGGTAGAGAACCAGACAGATCTATACCTTCATGTTCTCCAGTATGGAGGTAGAGAACCAGACAGATCTATACCTTCATGTTCTCCAGTATGGAGGTAGAGAACCAGACAGATCTATACCTTCATGTTCTCCAGTATGGAGGTAGAGAACCAGACAGATCTATACCTTCATGTTCTCCAGTATGGAGGTAGAGAACCAGACAGATCTATACCTTCATGCTCTCCAGTATGGAGGTAGAGAACCAGACAGATCTATACCTTCATGCTCTCCAGTATGGAGGTAGAGAACCAGCTCTCCAGTATGGAGGTAGAGAACAGACAGATCTATACCTTCATGCTCTCCATGGAGGTAGAGAACCAGACAGATCTATACCTTCATGCTCTCCAGTATGGAGGTAGAGAACCAGACAGATCTATACCTTCAGAGTATGGAGGTAGAGAACCAGACAGATCTATACCTTCATGCTCTCCAGTATGGAGGTAGAGAACCAGACAGATCTATACCTTCATGCTCCAGTATGGAGGTAGAGAACCAGACAGATCTATACCTTCATGCTCTCCAGTATGGAGGTAGAGAACCAGACAGATCTATACCTTCATGCTCTCCAGTATGGAGGTAGAGAACCAGACAGATCTATACCTTCATGCTCTCCAGTATGGAGGTAGAGAACCAGACAGATCTATACCTTCATGTTCTCCAGTATGGAGGTAGAGAACCAGACAGATCTATACCTTCATGCTCTCCAGTATGGAGGTAGAGAACCAGACAGATCTATACCTTCATGTTCTCCAGTATGGAGGTAGAGAACCAGACAGATCTATACCTTCATGCTCTCCAGTATGGAGGTAGAGAACCAGACAGATCTATACCTTCATGCTCTCCAGTATGGAGGTAGAGAACCAGACAGATCTATACCTTCATGCTCTCCAGTATGGAGGTAGAGAACCAGACAGATCTATACCTTCATGCTCTCCAGTATGGAGGTAGAGAACCAGACAGATCTATACCTTCATGCTCTCCAGTATGGAGGTAGAGAACCAGACAGATCTATACCTTCATGCTCTCCAGTATGGAGGTAGAGAACCAGACAGATCTATACCTTCATGCTCTCCAGTATGGAGGTAGAGAACCAGACAGATCTATACCTTCATGTTCTCCAGTATGGAGGTAGAGAACCAGACAGATCTATACCTTCATGTTCTCCAGTATGGAGGTAGAGAACCAGACAGATCTATACCTTCATGCTCTCCAGTATGGAGGTAGAGAACCAGACAGATCTATACCTTCATGCTCTCCAGTATGGAGGTAGAGAACCAGACAGATCTATACCTTCATGTTCTCCAGTATGGAGGTAGAGAACCAGACAGATCTATACCTTCATGCTCTCCAGTATGGAGGTAGAGAACCAGACAGATCTATACCTTCATGCTCTCCAGTATGGAGGTAGAGAACCAGACAGATCTATACCTTCATGTTCTCCAGTATGGAGGTAGAGAACCAGACAGATCTATACCTTCATGCTCTCCAGTATGGAGGTAGAGAACCAGACAGATCTATACCTTCATGTTCTCCAGTATGGAGGTAGAGAACCAGACAGATCTATACCTTCATGCTCTCCAGTATGGAGGTAGAGAACCAGACAGATCTATACCTTCATGTTCTCCAGTATGGAGGTAGAGAACCAGACAGATCTATACCTTCATGCTCTCCAGTATGGAGGTAGAGAACCAGACAGATCTATACCTTCATGCTCTCCAGTATGGAGGTAGAGAACCAGACAGATCTATACCTTCATGCTCTCCAGTATGGAGGTAGAGAACCAGACAGATCTATACCTTCATGTTCTCCAGTATGGAGGTAGAGAACCAGACAGATCTATACCTTCATGCTCTCCAGTATGGAGGTAGAGAACCAGACAGATCTATACCTTCATGTTCTCCAGTATGGAGGTAGAGAACCAGACAGATCTATACCTTCATGTTCTCCAGTATGGAGGTAGAGAACCAGACAGATCTATACCTTCATGTTCTCCAGTATGGAGGTAGAGAACCAGACAGATCTATACCTTCATTCTCTCCAGTATGGAGGTAGAGAACCAGACAGATCTATACCTTCATGCTCTCCAGTATGGAGGTAGAGAACCAGACAGATCTATACCTTCATGCTCCAGTATGGAGGTAGAGAACCAGACAGATCTATACCTTCATGTTATCCAGTATGGAGGTAGAGAACCAGACAGATCTATACCTTCATGCTCTCCAGTATGGAGGTAGAGAACCAGACAGATCTATACCTTCATGCTCTCCAGTATGGAGGTAGAGAACCAGACAGATCTATACCTTCATGCTCCAGTATGGAGGTAGAGAACCAGACAGATCTATACCTTCATGTTCTCCAGTATGGAGGTAGAGAACCAGACAGATCTATACCTTCATGCTCTCCAGTATGGAGGTAGAGAACCAGACAGATCTATACCTTCATGCTCTCCAGTATGGAGGTAGAGAACCAGACAGATCTATACCTTCATGCTCTCCAGTATGGAGGTAGAGAACCAGACAGATCTATACCTTCATGCTCTCCAGTATGGAGGTAGAGAACCAGACAGATCTATACCTTCATGCTCTCCAGTATGGAGGTAGAGAACCAGACAGATCTATACCTTCATGCTCTCCAGTATGGAGGTAGAGAACCAGACAGATCTATACCTTCATGCTCTCCAGTATGGAGGTAGAGAACCAGACAGATCTATACCTTCATGTTCTCCAGTATGGAGGTAGAGAACCAGACAGATCTATACCTTCATGTTCTCCAGTATGGAGGTAGAGAACCAGACAGATCTATACCTTCATGTTCTCCAGTATGGAGGTAGAGAACCAGACAGATCTATACCTTCATGTTCTCCAGTATGGAGGTAGAGAACCAGACAGATCTATACCTTCATGTTCTCCAGTATGGAGGTAGAGAACCAGACAGATCTATACCTTCATGCTCTCCAGTATGGAGGTAGAGAACCAGACAGATCTATACCTTCATGCTCTCCAGTATGGAGGTAGAGAACCAGACAGATCTATACCTTCATGCTCTCCAGTATGGAGGTAGAGAACCAGACAGATCTATACCTTCATGTTCTCCAGTATGGAGGTAGAGAACCAGACAGATCTATACCTTCATGTTCTCCAGTATGGAGGTAGAGAACCAGACAGATCTATACCTTCATGCTCTCCAGTATGGAGGTAGAGAACCAGACAGATCTATACCTTCATGCTCTCCAGTATGGAGGTAGAGAACCAGACAGATCTATACCTTCATGCTCTCCAGTATGGAGGTAGAGAACCAGACAGATCTATACCTTCATGCTCTCCAGTATGGAGGTAGAGAACCAGACAGATCTATACCTTCATGTTCTCCAGTATGGAGGTAGAGAACCAGACAGATCTATACCTTCATGTTCTCCAGTATGGAGGTAGAGAACCAGACAGATCTATACCTTCATGTTCTCCAGTATGGAGGTAGAGAACCAGACAGATCTATACCTTCATGCTCTCCAGTATGGAGGTAGAGAACCAGACAGATCTATACCTTCATGCTCTCCAGTATGGAGGTAGAGAACCAGACAGATCTATACCTTCATGCTCTCCAGTATGGAGGTAGAGAACCAGACAGATCTATACCTTCATGTTCTCCAGTATGGAGGTAGAGAACCAGACAGATCTATACCTTCATGCTCTCCAGTATGGAGGTAGAGAACCAGACAGATCTATACCTTCATGCTCTCCAGTATGGAGGTAGAGAACCAGACAGATCTATACCTTCATGCTCTCCAGTATGGAGGTAGAGAACCAGACAGATCTATACCTTCATGCTCTCCAGTATGGAGGTAGAGAACCAGACAGATCTATACCTTCATGCTCTCCAGTATGGAGGTAGAGAACCAGACAGATCTATACCTTGCAGTGGAGGTAGAGAACCAGACAGATCTATACCTTCATGCTCTCCAGTATGGAGGTAGAGAACCAGACAGATCTATACCTTCATGCTCTCCAGTATGGAGGTAGAGAACCAGACAGATCTATACCTTCATGCTCTCCAGTATGGAGGTAGAGAACCAGACAGATCTATACCTTCATGCTCTCCAGTATGGAGGTAGAGAACCAGACAGATCTATACCTTCATGTTCTCCAGTATGGAGGTAGAGAACCAGACAGATCTATACCTTCATGCTCTCCAGTATGGAGGTAGAGAACCAGACAGATCTATACCTTCATGTTCTCCAGTATGGAGGTAGAGAACCAGACAGATCTATACCTTCATGCTCTCCAGTATGGAGGTAGAGAACCAGACAGATCTATACCTTCATGTTCTCCAGTATGGAGGTAGAGAACCAGACAGATCTATACCTTCATGTTCTCCAGTATGGAGGTAGAGAACCAGACAGATCTATACCTTCATGTTCTCCAGTATGGAGGTAGAGAACCAGACAGATCTATACCTTCATGCTCTCCAGTATGGAGGTAGAGAACCAGACAGATCTATACCTTCATGCTCTCCAGTATGGAGGTAGAGAACCAGACAGATCTATACCTTCATGCTCTCCAGTATGGAGGTAGAGAACCAGACAGATCTATACCTTCATGCTCTCCAGTATGGAGGTAGAGAACCAGACAGATCTATACCTTCATGTTCTCCAGTATGGAGGTAGAGAACCAGACAGATCTATACCTTCATGCTCTCCAGTATGGAGGTAGAGAACCAGACAGATCTATACCTTCATGCTCTCCAGTATGGAGGTAGAGAACCAGACAGATCTATACCTTCATGCTCTCCAGTATGGAGGTAGAGAACCAGACAGATCTATACCTTCATGCTCTCCAGTATGGAGGTAGAGAACCAGACAGATCTATACCTTCATGCTCTCCAGTATGGAGGTAGAGAACCAGACAGATCTATACCTTCATGCTCTCCAGTATGGAGGTAGAGAACCAGACAGATCTATACCTTCATGCTCTCCAGTATGGAGGTAGAGAACCAGACAGATCTATACCTTTATGTTCTCCAGTATGGAGGTAGAGAACCAGACAGATCTATACCTTCATGCTCTCCAGTATGGAGGTAGAGAACCAGACAGATCTATACCTTCATGCTCTCCAGTATGGAGGTAGAGAACCAGACAGATCTATACCTTCATGCTCTCCAGTATGGAGGTAGAGAACCAGACAGATCTATACCTTCATGCTCTCCAGTATGGAGGTAGAGAACCAGACAGATCTATACCTTCATGTTCTCCAGTATGGAGGTAGAGAACCAGACAGATCTATACCTTCATGCTCTCCAGTATGGAGGTAGAGAACCAGACAGATCTATACCTTCATGCTCTCCAGTATGGAGGTAGAGAACCAGACAGATCTATACCTTCATGCTCTCCAGTATGGAGGTAGAGAACCAGACAGATCTATACCTTCATGCTCTCCAGTATGGAGGTAGAGAACCAGACAGATCTATACCTTCATGCTCTCCAGTATGGAGGTAGAGAACCAGACAGATCTATACCTTCATGCTCTCCAGTATGGAGGTAGAGAACCAGACAGATCTATACCTTCATGCTCTCCAGTATGGAGGTAGAGAACCAGACAGATCTATACCTTCATGCTCTCCAGTATGGAGGTAGAGAACCAGACAGATCTATACCTTCATGCTCTCCAGTATGGAGGTAGAGAACCAGACAGATCTATACCTTCATGTTCTCCAGTATGGAGGTAGAGAACCAGACAGATCTATACCTTCATGTTCTCCAGTATGGAGGTAGAGAACCAGACAGATCTATACCTTCATGTTCTCCAGTATGGAGGTAGAGAACCAGACAGATCTATACCTTCATGTTCTCCAGTATGGAGGTAGAGAACCAGACAGATCTATACCTTCACGTTCTCCAGTATGGAGGTAGAGAACCAGACAGATCTATACCTTCACGTTCTCCAGTATGGAGGTAGAGAACCAGACAGATCTATACCTTCATGTTCTCCAGTATGGAGGTAGAGAACCAGACAGATCTATACCTTCATGCTCTCCAGTATGGAGGTAGAGAACCAGACAGATCTATACCTTCATGTTCTCCAGTATGGAGGTAGAGAACCAGACAGATCTATACCTTCATGCTCTCCAGTATGGAGGTAGAGAACCAGACAGATCTATACCTTCATGCTCTCCAGTATGGAGGTAGAGAACCAGACAGATCTATACCTTCATGCTCTCCAGTATGGAGGTAGAGAACCAGACAGATCTATACCTTCATGTTGTCCAGTATGGAGGTAGAGAACCAGACAGATCTATACCTTCATGTTCTCTAGTATGGCTCCGCAGTCCTTTTTCAGGGTTCTGCTGGGGTGAGCGATGGCCTGGGCCGCACCCCTTCTGATGTCACCCATCCTGATTGACATCCTGGCCACACCCCCCCGACAAGCCTCATCATGCTCCTGGAACTACACACATCCACAATAATAAACACACACATCCACATGAATAAACACACACACACACATCCACACACACACACACACACACATTAATAAACACACACACACACACATCCACACACACACACACACATTAATAAACACACACATCCACATTAACATCTACTTGCCATGTTGTTCTGGGTCAGGCCTTTCTCATAGTGAGCCAGAGCATTTACATAGTCTCCACTACAGATAGAGAGATGGATGAAGACAGAGAGATGGATGGAGGAGAGGGATGAAGGAGAGGGAGAGATGGAGAGAGGGAGAGGGAGAGAGGGAGAGGGAGAGAGGGAGGGAGGGAGAGGGAGAGAGGGAGGGAGGGAGAGGGGGAGAGGAGAGAGGGAGAGGAGAGAGAGAGAGGAGAGAGAGAGAGGAGAGAGAGAGGAAGAGAGAGAGGGAGAAATAAATGTAATAAATTAAAACATAATATGTAAACTCAGTTCATTTGATTAAAAAGCGTTTTGAGTTGTGTGCATGGGGGGGGTGTATATTGGTGTGTCTATTGGTGTGTGTGTGTGTCTGTGTGTATTGGTGTGTATATTAGTGTGTGTGTGTCTGTGTGTATTGGTGTGTGTACTCACATAAACTCCAGTTGAACAGCATACTCCTTAGATATAAACGGTATCTGGTCTTCCGCCAACCGTTTAGCCAACAGCAGAGCACTGTCCCAGTGTTGGAGATCTCTCCTCATCTACACAAACACACACACACACATGCGCACACACACACATCAGAGCACTGACCCAGTGTTGGAGATCTCTCCTCATCCACACACACACACACAGTTACCTCCAGGGCTGCACTGGGACATGAGGACTGCAGATATAGGTCCTGAGCCAGGTTGAAGTCATTGAGGAACATCGCTAAATGTCCGGCTAACAAACTGATATCCTCTATTCCCTGGAGGGAGATGAACACAGAGGAAGAGGAGGTAAAAATGAGATGGAAGTAGAGAGATTGGGTCTGATAGAGTGTGTGTACCATTCAGTGTGTGTGTGTGTGTGTGTGTGTGTGCGCGCGCATGTGCACACTCGCTGACCTTGATGGCCTGCAGAGACATCACCATGCCAACATTGCCACTCATTGTAAACACTCTGATGGCCAGATCCACCTCGATGTGAACTAAACAGGACCGGCCCATCTCAGCCCAGCCCACAGCCCCGCCCATAAGCTTACACAGCTGCCACGCCTCAGAGAACCTTAAACACACACATTAGTAAACAAGGACAAACTGAGATGAATGCACACACACATTAGTAAACAAAGTAAACACAATAAGTAAACACAAGAACACACACTAGTAAACACACACATTGGCTTGTGGACTCACCTCTTCAGCATTAGTGCCTGTGTGAGCTCCTTTCCGAGTTCCTCAGGGGTGTGTGTGTGCGAGCTGGGGGGTTGTGTGTTTGTGGGGATGGTGTGTGTGTGCCACATGGTGGGTTGCATGTGTGTGAGGAAGGTGTGTGTGCTCAGGGCAACGCTGCTGGTCATCCCGCTCTGCGTCTGACATGTCAACTCTCCGTTATACAGCAGCAGGGGCTTATGGGAAAACGGGAGCTTGGTGCTGCCTACATACACTACCCTGAGTCCTGTAGGGGGAGACAGAGAGCCAATCATTAAACACTACCCTGAGTCCTGTAGGGGGAGACAGAGAGCCAATCATTAAACACTACCCTGAGTCCTGTAGGGGGAGACAGAGAGCCAATCATTAAACACTACCCTGAGTCCTGTAGGGGGAGACAGAGAGCCAATCATTAAACACTACCCTGAGTCCTGTAGGGGGAGACAGAGAGCCAATCATTAAACACTACCCTGAGTCCTGTAGGGGGAGACAGAGAGCCAATCATTAAACACTACCCTGAGTCCTGTAGGGGGAGACAGAGAGCCAATCATTAAACACTACCCTGAGTCCTGTAGGGGGAGACAGAGAGCCAATCATTAAACACTACCCTGAGTCCTGTAGGGGGAGACAGAGAGCCAATCATTAAACACTACCCTGAGTCCTGTAGGGGGAGACAGAGAGCCAATCATTAAACACTACCCTGAGTCCTGTAGGGGGAGACAGAGAGCCAATCATTAAACACTACCCTGAGTCCTGTAGGGGGAGACAGAGAGCCAATCATTAAACACTACCCTGAGTCCTGTAGGGGGAGACAGAGAGCCAATCATTAAACACTACCCTGAGTCCTGTAGGGGGAGACAGAGAGCCAATCATTAAACACTACCCTGAGTCCTGTAGGGGGAGACAGAGAGCCAATCATTAAACACTACCCTGAGTCCTGTAGGGGGAGACAGAGAGCCAATCATTAAACACTACCCTGAGTCCTGTAGGGGGAGACAGAGAGCCAATCATTAAACACTACCCTGAGTCCTGTAGGGGGAGACAGAGAGCCAATCATTAAACACTACCCTGAGTCCTGTAGGGGGAGACAGAGAGCCAATCATTAAACACTACCCTGAGTCCTGTAGGGGGAGACAGAGAGCCAATCATTAAACACTACCCTGAGTCCTGTAGGGGGAGACAGAGAGCCAATCATTAAACACTACCCTGAGTCCTGTAGGGGGAGACAGAGATATGATATCATAATATCAGTAAAGGTGATCTACATACCGTAGATGGTGTTTTTATGAACGGCATAAGTGTAGACTTTGTCATCATCGAAGGCTACAAATACTCCTCTATCAGCCGGCCAGGTTTCCCATAATACACCTGTGATGGTCGGGGAGAAGCTTGGAATCTCCCAATGGGAATCATTTACCTGGTACAGACGCAAGCGCACACACACGCACATGCAAGCAAACACACACAGGCACACACACAGACGAGCACACACACACACACAGACGAGCACACACAAACGAGCACACACACACACAGACGAGCACACACACACACACACACCTGTCAGATAGAACAGCAAAACAGGATGTAGTGGGTATGTGGGGGTGTGTGTTAATAAAGAGTGTGTGTGTTTTGGGTGTGTGTTGTGTGGGGGTGTGTGTTTTGAGGGGGGGTGAGTGTGTGTGTGTTGTGTGGGGGTGTGTGTGTGTTTTCTGGGGGTGAGTGTGTGTGTGTCCTCACAGCAACTGGGGACAACAGGAATCCATCACTTTTGTCATCAATGAAGGCCAGACGTGTTCCGCTGGGATCAGGAAACACCTTCAGAAAATGTTTGATTTAATATTCAACAAAACCAACAACCATTACACAAACACAGAAACAGAAACCCACAACCATTACACAAACACAGAAACCAACAACCATTACACAAACACAGAAACCAACAACCATTACACAAACACAGAAACCAACAACCATTACACAAACACAGAAACCCACAACCATTACACAAACACAGAAACCCACAACCATTACACAAACACAGAAACCAACAACCATTACACAAACACAGAAACCAACAACCATTACACAAACACAGAAACCCACAACCATTACACAAACACAGAAACCAACAACCATTACACAAACACAGAAACCAACAACCACTACACAAACACAGAAACCAACAACCATTACACAAACACAGAAACCAACAACCATTACACAAACACAGAAACCAACAACCACTACACAAACACAGAAACCAACAACCATTACACAAACACAGAAACCAACAACCATTACACAAACACAGAAACCAACAACCATTACACAAACACAGAAACCAACAACCACTACACAAACACAGAAACCAACAACCATTACACAAACACAGAAACCAACAACCATTACACAAACACAGAAACCCACAACCATTACACAAACACAGAAACCAACAACCATTACACAAACACAGAAACCCACAACCATTACACAAACACAGAAACCAACAACCATTACACAAACACAGAAACCAACAACCACTACACAAACACAGAAACCAACAACCATTACACAAACACAGAAACCAACAACCATTACACAAACACAGAAACCAACAACCATTACACAAACACAGAAACCAACAACCATTACACAAACACAGAAACCAACAACCATTACACAAACACAGAAACCAACAACCTTTACACAAATACAAAAACAGAAAAGGTAACTGGTAAACACCTTTCTGATGCCAACTGGATGTCGGTACTCGTTCAGCACCTGCCAGTCTTCTACCAGAACACACACTATTACACCGGTCTGATGAACAGAGAGACATAGACAATTGTTATAGATTATTTTAGATCAGTAAAGAATGGTTAGAAAATGCTTACGATCAGTTTACTCATAGTAGTGGAGAAATTATGGAGGTTGGGGTTCGTTGACAATTAACTTGTTTATCTCTGATGTCTAAACAAAAATGGCACAGAGAAATTAAAGTGAGAAGTGAGGGGAGATATTGAACTGGACGGAATGTGAAACATGTAGAGAGATGGGTAGATGTAGAGAGAGAGAGAGAGATGTAGAGAGAGAGAGAGATGGGTAGATGTAGAGAGAGAGAGAGATGGGTAGATGTAAAGAGCAACAGCTCCCTGCCAAACAAAAGCTGGTGTGACTGGTGGATGTGGTGCTTTAAACTATACTGAATGCCCTTTCCGGTGTAGTGTGTGTGTGTCTGTGTGTGTGTGTCTGTGTGTGTCTGTGTGTGTGTGTCTTACGTCCGTGCCATAGAACAAGAAGTCGTTAGTGAGGGCGTGGCTGATGATGCGTTCTTTACTGTCTCCATCTGGGAACAATTTAGTTTGTTTCTGCTCCAGCTGGTCCTCCCCTTCAATCTACACCAAACACACACACATGCACACGCACACACGCACGACAGGAAGGATTTTACAAATCAAGAAGCACTTTGAACTCTATACATCAAACAGAATAGTAGCTTTGTGACCTCTGACCTATGCCATTCCCTCACTAGTGGCTTTGGTGTAGCCCAGTGTGCCTACGGTTGACCTCTGACCCCAAGCCTTGTGATGATGATGATGAGCGTTCCCTCACCATGTGTAGCTGGACTTTCCCCTCAAACAGAGCTGCTGCGTACTCAGAGTTCAGACACATGCTGGCGATCGTGCCCAGGTACTCAATGTCCTTCAGTTTCTCAACACCTGTAGATGAACCGGCAGACTGATGATGAAGACCAGATGATGAAGACGGAAGACATAATATATCCAGAGACAGGAGACATAAAATATATCCAGAGACAGGAGACATAAAATATATCCAGAGACAGGAGACATAATATATATCCAGAGACAGGAGACATAATATATATCCAGAGACAGGAGACATAAAATATATCCAGAGACAGGAGACATAATATATATCCAGAGACAGGAGACATAATATATATCCAGAGACAGGAGACATAATATATATCCAGAGACAGGAGACATAATATATATCCAGAGACAGGAGACATAATATATATCCAGAGACAGGAGACATAAAATATATCCAGAGACAGGAGACATAATATATATCAGAGACAGGAGACATAATATATATCAGAGACAGGAGACATAAAATATATCCAGAGACAGGAGACATAATATATATCCAGAGACAGGAGACATAATATATATCCAGAGACAGGAGACGTAATATATATCCAGAGACAGGAGACATAAATTATATCCAGAGACAGGAGACATAAAATATATCCAGAGACAGGAGACATAAAATATATCCAGAGACAGGAGACATAATATATATCAGAGACAGGAGACATAATATATATCCAGAGACAGGAGACATAATATATATCCAGAGACAGGAGACATAATATATATCCAGAGACAGGAGACATAATATATATCCAGAGACAGGAGACATAAAATATATCCAGAGACAGGAGACGTAATATATATCCAGAGACAGGAGACGTAATATATATCCAGAGACAGGAGACGTAAAATATATCCAGAGACAGGAGACATAATATATATCCAGAGACAGGAGACATAATATATATCCAGAGACAGGAGACGTAATATATATCCAGAGACAGGAGACGTAATATATATCCAGAGACAGGAGACGTAATATATATCCAGAGACAGGAGACGTAAAATATATCAGAGACAGGAGACATAAAATATATCCAGAGACAGGAGACATAATATATATCCAGAGACAGGAGACATAATATATATCAGAGACAGGAGACATAATATATATCAGAGACAGGAGACATAATATATATCCAGAGACAGGAGACATAATATATATCAGAGACAGGAGACATAATATATATCCAGAGACAGGAGACATAATATATATCCAGAGACAGGAGACGTAATATATATCCAGAGACAGGAGACATAATATATATCCAGAGACAGGAGACGTAATATATATCCAGAGACAGGAGACGTAATATATATCCAGAGACAGGAGACGTAAAATATATCAGAGACAGGAGACATAATATATATCCAGAGACAGGAGACATAATATATATCCAGAGACAGGAGACATAATATATATCAGAGACAGGAGACATAATATATATCCAGAGACAGGAGACATAATATATATCAGAGACAGGAGACATAATATATATCCAGAGACAGGAGACATAATATATATCAGAGACAGGAGACATAATATATATCCAGAGACAGGAGACATAAATTATATCCAGAGACAGGAGACATAAAATATATCAGAGACAGGAGACATAAAATATATCCAGAGACAGGAGACATAATATATACCCAGAGACAGGAGACATAATATATATCCAGAGACAGGAGACATAAAATATATCCAGAGACAGGAGACATAAAATATATCCAGAGACAGGAGACATAATATATATCAGAGACAGGAGACATAATATATATCCAGAGACAGGAGACATAAAATATATCAGAGACAGGAGACATAAAATATATCCAGAGACAGGAGACATAATATATACCCAGAGACAGGAGACATAATATATATCCAGGACTGGAGACATAAAATATATCCAAAAACAGGAGACATAATATATATCCAGAGACAGGAGACATAAAATATATCATATCCAGAAAAACCCACCAGAGTCTCCCAGAGCGTAGAACCAGGCGCGGTTGTTCATCCCCACGGCAACGTGGTATGGTCCCAGGGCAATAAAGTTAGGCTCCACTTCCACCTCCACGGCAACAGGAGCTTCCTGTCAGGGAGACGAACAGTTCATGACACGTGTCTGTGTGTTCTCACCCCCTCTACATGGTTGGCCATGGTGACCTCCAGCAGTGAGGTCATGTAGGTTATGTGTTCTCACCCCCTCTACATGGTTGGCCATGGTGACCTCCAGCAGTGAGGTCATGTAGGTTATGTGTTCTCACCCCCTCTACATGGTTGGCCACGGTGACCTCCAGCAGTGAGGTCATGTAGGTTATGTGTTCTCACCCCCTCTACATGGTTGGCCACGGTGACCTCCAGCAGTGAGGTCAGGTAGGTTATGTGTTCTCACCCCCTCTACATGGTTGGCCACGGTGACCTCCAGCAGTGAGGTCAGCTAGGTTATGTGTTCTCACCCCCTCTACATGGTTGGCCACGGTGACCTCCAGCAGTGAGGTCAGGTAGGCGAGACGTGTCCCACAGCTGTGTCCCAGGATGGGGAGGCGTGTCAGGAACACGTGAAGCGTTCCTCTCTGGGTGGACACGGCCAGAAGCTGACCGTCATCTGTCCAGTTCAACTGGTCCAGACCTGGGAAACACACAACAGCACACAATAAAACACAACAACACACAACAAAACACAACAACACACAATAAAACACAACAACACACAATAAAACACAACAGCGAACAACACACACCAAGACACAGAAGCAGTCAGCAGTGTTATCATGTCAGGTAGGGGTGAGGGTTTGGTGCTCTAACAACCCCGAGGTTCAGGTGGGGGGTTCAGGTGGGGGGGGTTCAGGTGGGGTGGGGGTTCAGATGGGGTGGGGGTTCAGATGGGGTGGGGGTTCAGGTGGAGTGGGGGTTCAGGTGGGGTGGGGGTTCAGGTGGGGGGTTCAGGTGGGGTGGGGGTTCAGGTGGGGGTTCAGGTGGGGTGGGGGTTCAGGTGGGGTGGGGGTTCAGGTGGGGTCGGGGTTCAGGTGGGGTGGGGGTTCAGGTGAGGTGGGGGTTCTGGTGCCGTCAGAGTCTCACCTTTAGTTTCGTCATCTAGGTTGACGATGGCGTGCATTTCCTTCAGCTCAGACAGGTCATGGATCTTAATGCTGCCGACCGCACGCGAGTACACACACACACACACACACCCACATGTACACACACACACACACACACAATAATGATTTACACATGAATACCTGGGCAGACATTGATAGAGAAAGACAATGGAGGGACTTGTCCACACGCTTCTCATGACACACACCACACACACCACACACACCACACACACCACACACATCACACACACCACACACACACACACATCACACACACACACACATCACACACACACACACAGTTTACCGTGGCCCTTCAAGGGAAGTGAATACCTTTGACTTCTGCAAAAAGGATTTAGTCAGGACCTCCCTATGACCTGTGACCACCCTGTGTACCCTGGTGACCTCCCTGTGACCACCCTGTGTACCCCGGTGACCTCCCTATGACCTGTGACTACCCTATGTACCCCGGTGACCTCCCTATGACCTGTGACCACCCTGTGTACCCCGGTGACCTCCCTATGACCTGTGACCACCCTGTGTACCCCGGTGACCTCCCTATGACCTGTGACCACCCCGTGTACCCTGGTGACCTCCCTATGACCTGTGACCACCCTGTGTACCCTGGTGACCTCCCTGTGACCACCCTGTGTACCGTGGTGACCTCCCTATGACCTGTGACCACCCCGTGTACCCCGGTGACCTCCCCGGGTGACCTCTGTACCTGCTGTCTCCACAGGAAGCAGCCTTGTTGAGAGCTGAGGATACAGCGACGCTGGTCAGACTGTCCTTATGGTTATGAGCCTGGAACAACTCCTGACCGATCTCTCTGATGTGAGTGGAGATCACCACAAAATACCCCTGAGAGAACCCAATCAGGATGTAGCCATCACCATACCTGGGTTAGGGAGAACACAGGTTATGTGTCTGTGTGTAGGAGGTGGTGTGTGTGTGTGTGTCTGTGTCTGTGTGTGTTTATGTACCAGCGATAGAATATGATGTGTGGGTGTGTAGGAGGTGGTGTGTCTGTGTGTGTGTGTCTGTCTGTGTGTGTGTGTGTACCAGCGGTAGGAGATGGTGTGTGTGTGTGTCTGTGTCTGAGTCTGTCTCTGTGTGTGTGTCTGTGTGTGTGTGTACCAGCGGTAGAATATGATGTGTGGGTGTGTAGGAGGTGGTGTGTCTGTGTGTGTGTGTCTGTGTCTGTCTGTGTGTGTGTGTGTGTGTGTACCAGCGGTAGGAGATGGTGTGTGTGTGTGTGTCTGTGTCTGTCTCTGTGTGTGTGTCTGTGTGTGTGTGTACCAGCGGTAGGAGATGGTGTGTGTCTGTGTCTGTGTCTGAGTCTGTGTACCAGCGGTAGGAGATGGTGTGTGTGTGTGTGTGTGTGTGTGTCTGTGTCTGTGTGTGTTTATGTACCAGCGATAGAATATGATGTGTGGGTGTGTAGGAGGTGGTGTGTCTGTGTGTGTGTGTCTGTCTGTGTGTGTGTGTGTACCAGCGGTAGGAGATGGTGTGTGTGTGTGTCTGTGTCTGAGTCTGTCTCTGTGTGTGTGTCTGTGTGTGTGTGTACCAGCGGTAGAATATGATGTGTGGGTGTGTAGGAGGTGGTGTGTCTGTGTGTGTGTGTCTGTGTCTGTCTGTGTGTGTGTGTGTGTGTGTACCAGCGGTAGGAGATGGTGTGTGTGTGTGTGTCTGTGTCTGTCTCTGTGTGTGTGTCTGTGTGTGTGTGTACCAGCGGTAGGAGATGGTGTGTGTCTGTGTCTGTGTCTGAGTCTGTGTACCAGCGGTAGGAGATGGTGTGTGTGTGTGTGTGTGTGTGTGTGTGTACCAGCGATAGGATATGATGTGTGGGTGTGTGTGTGTGTGTGTGTGTGTACCAGCGCTAGGTGATGGTGTGTGTGTGTGTGTACCAGCGGTAGGAGATGATGTGTGGGTGTGTGTGTGTGTGTACCAGCGATAGGATATGATGTGTGTGTGTGTGTCTGTGTCTGTGTGTGTGTGTGTACCAGCGGTAGGAGATGGTGTGTGTGTGTGTCTGTGTCTGTGTGTGTGTACCAGCGGGAGGAGATGGTGTGTGTGTGTGTGTGTGTACCAGCGATAGGATATGATGTGTGGGTGTGTGTGTGTACCAGCGGTAGGTGATGGTGTGTGGGTGTATGTGTGTGTGTACCAGCGGTAGGAGATGATGTGTGGGTGTGTGTGTGTGTACCAGCGGTAGGAGATGATGTGTGGGTGTGTGTGTGTGTACCAGCGGTAGGAGATGATGTGTGGGTGTGTGTGTGTACCAGCGGTAGGAGATGATGTGTGGGTGTGTGTGTGTGTGTACCAGCGCTAGGTGATGGTGTGTGTGTGTGTGTACCAGCGGTAGGAGATGATGTGTGGGTGTGTGTGTGTGTGTACCAGCGATAGGATATGATGTGTGTGTGTGTGTCTGTGTCTGTGTGTGTGTGTGTACCAGCGGTAGGAGATGGTGTGTGTGTGTGTCTGTGTCTGTGTGTGTGTACCAGCGGGAGGAGATGGTGTGTGTGTGTGTGTGTGTACCAGCGATAGGATATGATGTGTGGGTGTGTGTGTGTACCAGCGGTAGGTGATGGTGTGTGGGTGTATGTGTGTGTGTACCAGCGGTAGGAGATGATGTGTGGGTGTGTGTGTGTGTACCAGCGGTAGGAGATGATGTGTGGGTGTGTGTGTGTGTACCAGCGGTAGGAGATGATGTGTGGGTGTGTGTGTGTACCAGCGGTAGGAGATGATGTGTGGGTGTGTGTGTGTGTACCAGCGATAGGATATGATGTGTGTGTGTGTGTGTGTGTACCAGCGATAGGATATGATGTGTGGGTGTGTGTACCAGCTGTAGGAGATGATGATGTGTGTGTGTGTCTGTGTGTGTGTGTGTGTGTGTGTGTGTGTACCAGCGGTAGGAGATGATATGTATGTGTGTGTGTGTGTGTGTGTACCAGCGGTAGGATATGATGTGACCATAGCGCTGTTGGAAAGCCAGTTCTATAGGATTGTCTGGGTCATTGAGGTTTAACAGAAACAGGGTCTTCTTCCCCACGGCAACGCTCACCTGAGAAGGTCAGAGGTCACAGGTTAGAGTTCAGTGCTATACCCATGTGTCCCATAGTGTAAACTGAGGTGATTGTAGCAGGGCCACACGCTCTCAACTAAGTAGTGTACTATATAGAGAATAGGGTGTCATCTCTCCATAGGGCTCTGGTTATAGTAGTGTACTATATAGGGAATAGGGTGTCATCTCTCCATAGGGCTCTGGTTATAGTAGTGTACTATATAGGGAATAGGGTGTCATCTCTCCATAGGGCTCTGGTTATAGTAGTGTACTATATAGGGAATAGGGTGTCATCTCTCCATAGGACTCTGGTTATAGTAGTGTACTATATAGGGAATAGGGTGTCATCTCTCCATAGGACTCTGGTTATAGTAGTGTACTATATAGGGAATAGGGTGTCATCTCTCCATAGGGCTCTGGTTAATGTAGTGTACTATATAGGGAATAGGGTGTCATCTCTCTATGGGGCTCTGGTTATAGTAGTGTACTATATAGGGAATAGGGTGTCATCTCTCTACAGGACCCTGGTTATAGTAGTGTACTATATAGGGAATAGGGTGTCATCTCTCCATAGGGCTCTGGTTATAGTAGTGTACTATATAGGGAATAGGGTGTCATCTCTCCATAGGACTCTGGTTATAGTAGTGTACTATATAGGGAATAGGGTGTCATCTCTCCATAGGGCTCTGGTTAATGTAGTGTACTATATAGGGAATAGGGTGTCATCTCTCCATAGGACTCTGGTTATATTAGTGTACTATATAGGGAATAGGGTGTCATCTCTCCATAGGGCTCTGGTTATAGTAGTGTACTATATAGGGAATAGGGTGTCATCTCTCCATAGGGCTCTGGTTATAGTAGTGTACTATATAGGGAATAGGGTGTCATCTCTCCATAGGACTCTGGTTATAGTAGTGTACTATATAGGGAATAGGGTGTCATCTCTCCATAGGACTCTGGTTATAGTAGTGTACTATATAGGGAATAGGGTGTCATCTCTCCATAGGACTCTGGTTATAGTAGTGTACTATATAGGGAATAGGGTGTCATCTCTCCATAGGACTCTGGTTATAGTAGTGTACTATATAGGGAATAGAGTGTCATCTCTCCATAGTGCTCTGGTTATAGTAGTGTACTATATAGGGAATAGGGTGCCATCTCTCCATAGGGCTCTGGTTAAAGTAGTGTACTATATAGGGAATAGGGTGTCATCTCTCCATAGGACTCTGGTTATAGTAGTGTACTATATAGGGAATAGAGTGTCATCTCTCCATAGGACTCTGGTTATAGTAGTGTACTATATAGGGAATAGGGTGTCATCTCTCCATAGGGCTCTGGTTATAGTAGTGTACTATATAGGGAATAGGGTGTCATCTCTCCATAGGGCTCTGGTTATAGTAGTGTACTATATAGGGAATAGGGTGTCATCTCTCCATAGGGCTCTGGTTATAGTAGTGTACTATATAGGGAATAGGGTGTCATCTCTCCATAGGACTCTGGTTATAGTAGTGTACTATATAGGGAATAGGGTGTCATCTCTCTACAGGACTCTGGTTATAGTAGAATACTATATAGGGAATAGGGTGTCATCTCTCCATAGGGCTCTGGTTATAGTAGTGTACTATATAGGCAATAGGGTGTCATCTCTCCATAGGGCTCTGGTTATAGTAGTGTACTATATAGGGAATAGGGTGTCATCTCTCCATAGGACTCTGGTTATAGTAGTGTACTATATAGGGAATAGGGTGTCATCTCTCCATAGGGCTCTGGTTAATGTAGTGTACTATATAGGGAATAGGGTGTCATCTCTCTATGGGGCTCTGGTTATAGTAGTGTACTATATAGGGAATAGGGTGTCATCTCTCCATAGGACTCTGGTTATAGTAGTGTACTATATAGGGAATAGGGTGTCATCTCTCCATAGGACTCTGGTTATAGTAGTGTACTATATAGGGAATAGGGTGTCATCTCTCCATAGGACTCTGGTTATAGTAGTGTACTATATAGGGAATAGGGTGCCATCTCTCCATAGGGCTCTGGTTAAAGTAGTGTACTATATAGGGAATAGGGTGTCATCTCTCCATAGGACTCTGGTTATAGTAGTGTACTATATAGGGAATAGAGTGTCATCTCTCCATAGGGCTCTGGTTAAAGTAGTGTACTATATAGGGAATAGGGTGTCATCTCTCCATAGGACTCTGGTTATAGTAGTGTACTATATAGGGAATAGAGTGTCATCTCTCCATAGGGCTCTGGTTAAAGCAGTGCACTATATCAGTTTAACTTTACAGTATCTTCATGGTTAGTTCAGTTTACAGTAATACATTTCAGTTTAACTTTACAGTATCTTCATGGTTAGTTCAGTTTACAGTAATACATGTCAGTTTAACTTTACTTTACAGTTAGGTTGGTTTGCAGTAATACTCACAGTACTCTGTCCAAGAGAAGACCTCTCATCTGTCTTCATCACAGAGAACTGGATGTCAGCTGGGTCAGCACGCACTGTCGCCTGAAGAGACCATGAGAAGACCATGAGAAGACCATGAAGAGACCATGAGAAGACCATGAGAAGACCATGAAGAGACCATGAGAAGACCATGAGGAGGGGACAGAGTTTATACATAAAGATGTTAAGAAAAAAGTATCCGTATCTGTTGGACGTGTGTGTGTGTGTGTGTGTGTGATACCTGTCGGAGAGTGTCACCCTCCTGGTTGCTAATGGTTACGCTGCAATCCTCGCTACCTAACGCCAACAGGTTCTGAGAGCTCCAGCAGCCACAGGTTATACACTTGGTGTGCTTACCTGTGAGTGTCAAACAAACCAATTAATAAAGAAAGACCTGTGAGTGTCAAACAAACCAATTAATAAAGAAAGACCTGTGAGTGTCAAACAAACCAATTAATAAAGAAAGACCTGTGAGTGTCAAACAAACCAATTAATAAAGAAAGACCTGTGAGTGTCAAACAAACCAATTAATAAAGAAAGACCTGTGAGTGTCAAACAAACCAATTAATAAAGAAAGACCTGTGAGTGTCAAACAAACCAATTAAAAAAGAAAGACCTGTGAGTGTCAAACAAAACAATTAATAAAGAAAGACCTGTGAGTGTCAAACAAAACAATTAATAAAGAAAGACCTGTGAGTGTCAAACAAACCAATTAATAAAGAAAGACCTGTGAGTGTCAAACAAAACAATTAATAAAGAAAGACCTGTGAGTGTCAAACAAACCAATTAATAAAGAAAGACCTGTGAGTGTCAAACAAACCAATTAATAAAGAAAGACCTGTGAGTGTCAAACAAACCAATTAAGAAAGAAAGACGTGTGTGTGTGCTTGGTTTACTGTGTGTGAGAGTGGTAAATAAATATGTTATTTTAGACATGTGTGTGTGCTTGGTTTACTGTGTGTGAGAGTGGTAAATAAATATGTTATTTTAGACATGTGTGTGTGCTTGGTTTACTGTGTGTGAGAGTGGTAAATAAATATGTTATTTTAGACATGCGTGTGCTTGGTTTACTGTCTATGAGAGTGGTAAATAAATATGTTATTTTAGACATGTGTGTGTGCTTGGTTTACTGTGTGTGAGAGTGGTAAATAAATATGTTATTTTAGACATGTGTGTGTGCTTGGTTTACTGTGTGTGAGAGTGGTAAATAAATATGTTATTTTAGACATGTGTGTGTGTTTGTTTTGTGTGTGTGTGTGTATGTGTGTGTGTGTGTGTGTATATGTGTGTGTGTGTATATGTGTGTGTGTGTTACCCAGAACAGGGATCTTGCGTGATGTCTGCTGATTGTAAATCAGAAGGTTTCCTTTGTTCGTTCCAACAGCCAATAGGGGCCCAGTCTTCGACCACAGGATGAATGACATCTGGTCTCTATGACAACACACAGTAATAAACCCATGGGAATGATACTACCTGCTGAAACTGAGTGAGTAACAGTGTGTGTGTGGGTGTGCGCGTGTGCGCGCGTGCGTGTGCGTGCGCGCGTGCGTGTGTGTGTGCGTGCGTGTGTGCACGTGTCCAGCCAACCTCATCCCGCTGTCGATCTGTGATATCTTGTTGACATTGGAGTCCCAGAGGTGGATGGAACTGGACTTGTCAGAGATAACAGCCAAGATGTCTCCATCCTTATCCCAGTCCATCCCAACACAACGCCTGGGAAGAGATAGGGAGAGAAGGAAGGGAAAAGACAGGGAAGGGGAGAGGGACAGAAGGGGAGAGACAGGGAAGAAAGGGGGGATAGAAGGAAGGGAAGAAATATGAAAGGGGAGAGAAAAGGAGAGCAATAATAAAAGATAAAGAAGTTCAGGTGTCTGTGGTGTTTAATATGTTGTATGCATGTATTGACCCAGTACTGATCTGGTACTGAACCGGTACTGATCTGGTACTGACCCAGTAGAGCAGGGGTCTGTTTTTTAACTCACCCTGGAAGAGTGAGTTCATTCTTCCTCTGTCCATGTCTGTCAAATATCTTCACATAGTTGTCATGTCTTTGGAACAGAATAAATCCATTACAATATAATATAGAAAGGAGATTAGGTTTGAGTCAGTGTATTAGAGCCAAACACCCCAGGCCTCTATTAGGTTTGAGTCAGTGTATTAGAGCCAAACATCCCAGGCCTCTATTAGGTTTGAGTCAGTGTATTAGAGCCAAACATCCCAGGCCTCTATTAGGTTTGAGTCAGTGTATTAGAGCCAAACATCCCAGGCCTCTATTAGGTTTGAGTCAGTGTATTAGAGCCAAACATCCCAGGCCTCTATTAGGTTTGAGTCAGTGTATTAGAGCCAAACATCCCAGGCCTCTATTAGGTTTGAGTCAGTGTATTAGAGCCAAACATCCCAGGCCTCTATTAGGTTTGAGTCAGTGTATTAGAGCCAAACATCCCAGGCCTCTATTAGGTTTGAGTCAGTGTATTAGAGCCAAACACCCCAGGCCTCAACCTAAAGAATACTGACTGAATATGATTTAATGAACCTGAGGACTAGCTCAGGTCCAGGGTAACACATTGGTATAATAAAATACCAAATAAACACATAGTATGTATAAGCTTTAAACTATTTTATTAGACCTTCATGTAGAACTGTGACTATCATTTGAACAGGGACCAGAGCTACAGACAGCAGAATCTAATCCAGCTCTTTCCAAACAGAAACGTACCAAGCGAAGCCGCAACTCACCCTGCAACAGCGATGTAATTCCCCAGGGTCTTCTGCCACTTATACTGGACACAGGACCCGGCCCAGGCTCTGTCCGCCAGGGTGAACACGCGCTGAGGGAGAAAGACAATCCCAGAACACAGCCATGAATTAGAACCCAACAGTACCAGAACCTCTGTGGCTCCGTCGTTACTCTATATCACCATCATTGAAGTAATTAATGACCTAAATCTCCCATCTCTCTCTCCATTTGTCAACTCCTTCTGATAGCATTGGAATAACAACGAACGGAAAGGGTACGCCTGGTCTATGTCTTCCATTTCTATGACTGATGACCGCATTAATGGTGTTTCTACAGTTGTGGCTAAATGGAGTAGGCCTTTAGCTCCACCTAGTGGTCACAAGGGACAACTGCTGCATTGCATCTCCTGGCCAGCTCAGTTAATTCAACTAAACATGGTGTGTATTCATTCTCCGAAATCAAACTTTCAATCAGAAGAAAGGTTTCACCACACATAAGCTTTCAAACAGAATGTACAGTACATAATCCCGTTAAACGCGCACTTGATGTTTTCCGTTTTCTTCGTGGATGCACTCAAACTATTTTGACAAAAAACATTTTGTAGAACATTTCCCACATAAATAACAGGATTATCATGTAAATCCGTTTTTTGTATTTTCTTGTTGAGATTGTAAGCATTATTGGACAGGAGGGAGGGTAGATGAACGTAAGATAATTATCTAGGGCAGTTCACACAACATCCTACAAAGCATCACTAAATAATATCGGTATCTCTGATTAAAAGCATCCATCTAGTTAATAACCAGAGGTTTGACTTGCTAATATATAATATCTAGCTAATATAAACAGCTTGCTAGCTAACGCCACTAGTTAGCTCACCAACGTAATTTATCTCGAGGAGAACAACAACAAGTCAAAGCATTACGGTCATTCGGACATGTTTAAACTGGTAAAATGTAAATAAAGGACATGTGTTTCGGTAGCACAATACCTTCATATCTGTGTTTTATCCGGAGATATCCTTAACAAAACTTAACCACGACTAGCATATATTCCGCTACGTATCCCAGAATGCTCCACTTCAAAGCGTCTGTAAAAGCGATGTCATAGCAACCGCCACGGAGCCACGCCCACTCTCTTATCATAAACACAAACGCTTTATATTTATTACATAACCCACCTGAATCAATGTAAATAATACAAAAAACCCTCAAGTTAAAACATGATCACGCAATGCATGGAAAATAAGCACATTATGGAAACACGAATCTTTCACCGTAATTGCCACTAGAGACCACAATTCATTCCATTTTAAATTCCAATTTCTTTCTTGTCAGTTCTATGAACACCTTTTTAACAGTCAAAAAAGTAATAAATACAACCAAAAAATTTTTTTCATCAATATATTTATTTCTCACATTAGATACATCTGCACAGATCCCAATCAGGTTTTTTGCCAAATCCATTTACACATACAATGAATTGATTCTGACCCGTTAAGATACATGCTCCATAGATAAATCTGCATAAATAACACTTCTGAATTACCCTGTAATTACTAGGTTGCAGTTCTCTGCGCTTTGTACTATGTGCTATCTATGTGCTATACTACTCTACCTCATAGAGGCAATAAACATTACACATCTGTATTTCCATAATGGTGTGTAAATATATATATATTATATGACCATATTACACCTCTATTGCTAATAGAACCACTTCAGACAGCCACTTTGTTGTGATCAGTCATTAGAGTTGTCTGGGTGTATTAAAGGCTGAACCAGCTCTAGTCTTTTACTAGCAAGTTTAACAACGAGGTGCCTGACTACCTGTCTGTCAACACAGTGGCTGATTCCAGGAATCATGTTCATACAAGTACACGCATGTTTCTGGTACACCCATGTTTCAAGTACACGCATGTTTCAAATGCTACACATTTTGAAGGCTCTGTGTTGAAACCCATTCAAGTTTTCTTGGATGTTTTTTGTTTTAAAAGAACAAATGAAAAAATGTCAGAAGTTAAAATGAGAGAACAAAATGCCTGAATAAGGCAGAACAACCTGCCAGTGCAATAAGAATGTTGCTTTCAACAAGAAAGGAAATTCAGTGAAGAAGGTACATAGACTAACTCAAACAGAATGAGAAATCTAACAACTACCTGGTTTCCTTAATTTTCTGAAAGAAGTTGTTACCTGAAATGTTCCGTTACATGTGTTGGCCTTCAGAGGCGTAACAAAGAACAATAACAGTAACAAAGGAAGTGACATTTAAAAGAGTAAAGTCAATTTCAGGTTTACGGTAGCCTTAAATCTAGGTTCAGGTTAAGGGATCAAGTTTCCTGAAGGAATGTGTGAGTGTGATGGAGAAAGAGACACTTCAATAAGTCTCGATATCTAATCCAGCTTGATGTATAAAATGCCTCTTCCTGGTTAGAATGGAATGTTGACATCAAACTGGAGGTTACCCTGGAAACCAGAAGTGTGAGAGTCCACAGAACGTTTTTTAGGTGTGTGTGTGTGTGTGTCTTCACAGTTTGACAGCCACCACGCAGGCCCCAGCTCGGCCCAGACACAATGGCGCCACCTGGAGGAGAAACAGGGAGACTACATGATGACAGCAATCACAGACTCACACACAACGTCAGTCAGAAGGAACACCCCCACTGAAATCATGACCTGACATACATCTCCATGTTTTAGCCCCGTAATCGGTGTGTGCCAGATGGGTGTGTGCCAGATGGGTGTGTGCCAGATGGGTGTGTGCCAGACGGGTGTGTGCCAGACGGGTGTGTGCCGGACGGGTGTGTGCCGGACGGGTGTGTGCCGGACGGGTGTGTGCCAGATGGGTGTGTGCCAGACGGGTGTGTGCCAGACGGGTGTGTGCCGGACGGGTGTGTGCCGGACGGGTGTGTGCCGGACGGGTGTGTGCCGGACGGGTGTGTGCCGGACGGGTGTGTGCCGGACGGGTGTGTGCCAGACGGGTGTGTGCCGGACGGGTGTGTGCCAGATGGGTGTGTGCCGGACGGGTGTGTGCCGGACGGGTGTGTGCCGGACGGGTGTGTGCCGGACGGGTGTGTGCCGGACGGGTGTGTGCCGGACGGGTGTGTGCCGGACGGGTGTGTGCCGGACGGGTGTGTGCCGGACGGGTGTGTGCCGGACGGGTGTGTGCCGGACGGGTGTGTGCCGGACGGGTGTGTGCCGGACGGGTGTGTGCCAGATGGGTGTGTGCCAGATGGGTGTGTGCCGGATGGGTGTGTGCCAGACGGGTGTGTGCCAGACGGGTGTGTGCCGGATGGGTGTGTGCCAGATGGGTGTGTGCCAGATGGGTGTGTGCCAGACGGGTGTGCCGGATGGGTGTGTGCCAGATGGGTGTGTGCCAGACGGGTGTGTGCCGGATGGGTGTGTGCCAGACGGGTGTGTGCCAGACGGGTGTGTGCCGGATGGGTGTGTGCCGGATGGGTGTGTGCCAGATGGGTGTGTGCCAGACGGGTGTGTGCCAGACGGGTGTGTGCCAGATGGGTGTGTGCCAGATGGGTGTGTGCCGGACGGTGTGTACCTGCGCCCACTTGTTGGTCTGGGGTTCGTAAGCCTCCACCGCGCTCAGGTACACTGTACCGTCGTAACCACCAACCGCATAGAGACGGTCTCCAAGGAGACACACACCTACAGCGTCACGGCTGATACTCATGGAGGCTACCCCCGTCCACACGTCTGTCTGAGGGTCATATCTGCATGCACACACAAACGTACGCACACACGCGCGCACACACGCCTCAGAATACTTTACAACATACCCTTCAGACATTACAACTACAAAACAAACTCGAACAGTGTCCAAAAAAACACACACACCTCTCCACACAATCGCTGAGGCGTGATGACAGACTTGAGGCGGGAGCGTCATGTCCTCCAATAGCGTACAGGAAACTGTTCCACGTAGCCACGCCCACCCCGCCACGGCGCTTCGACATCGGAGCGCAGCAGCTCCACCTGGTGGTGTGGACACAACACAGTCTCATTGGGAGTGTGTGTGTGTGTGTACACACTGCACAGCCATGTTCTAAACACACACACCTGTTGATGTGGGGGTCAAAACACTCCACTGAACTCAGACAGGCGCTTCCATCACGACCTCCTACTGCGTATAACCTGGAAGGAGAACCACTCAATTCAGCAATGGAGCGCTGTTTATGTGTGTGTGTGTGTGTATGTGTGTGCGTGTACCTACTTCCCATTTAGAACAGCGACCCCTACTGTAGATCGAGGGGTAGCCATACTAGCTATAAAGCTCCACTGACGTGCCTGAGGATCCCACCTAGAACACAGATAACACACACACACACACACACTAATATGCACACTTTAGATTTGATTGCAGCAAAGACCTTTGACTAGTTGGTGTGTACACTAACCAGGAGAAATACAGTACATGTATGTATATATGTGGAGATCTCAAAACTTGATTTTAATGTTGACATCTGTTAATTATGCTTTTTATTTAATGTTCGTATTTCCCATGCCAATAAATAAATATGGATTAATTTCTGAATAAAATAGATCCTACCTCTCGACAGTGCTGAGGTAGCTCCAGCCATCATGACCTCCCACAGCATACATGGGACCTTCTAGTACCGCCACACCTAGGATATCATGACCTCATACATTAGAACCCTACAGCCACACCTAGTGGTGTGTGTGTGTGTGCGTACTCACCCAACCTGTGTGTGTGTGTGTGTGTGTGTGTGTGTGTGTGTGTGTGTGTGCGTACTCACCCAGCCCGTGTGTGTGTGTGTGTGTACTCACCCAGCCCGTGTGTGTGTGTGTGTGTGTGCGTACTCACCCAGCCCGTGTGTGTGTGTGTACTCACCCAGCCCGTGTCTGTGTGTAGACATAGGTGGCATCACACTCCAGGTGTTACTATGAGGGTTGTAACACTCCACAGTGTTCAGGGTCTTCAGTCCGTCTCGCCCCCCCACCACATACAGTCTCTGGCCCAAAACACACACCCCAAACTGAAGCCGACGCCCACTCATCACAGCCACCTAACAACAGGGTCAGGGTTCATCTGTCATCGTTTGTCTTTAAGCACCACCAAATGCACATCGTACTGCGGCGCTCGTACTGTGACAACGCGCGCTCTGCCGTGATGTTTAGTTACCTGGCGCCAAGAATCCGTACGGAGACAGTACTGCTCTATGCTGGTAGCCCCTGAAAAACACACTTTTGATATCATTGTTGGGACCCATTGGTGCTCACTAGGCTATTAAAACCTGACCAATAGTCACACAGGCAGGCTAACCTTTAGTAGTGTCCCATTGGTGCTCACTAGGCTATTAAAACCTGACCAATAGTCACACAGGCAGGCTAACCTTTAGTAGTGTCCCATTGGTGCTCACTAGGCTATTAAAACCTGACCAATAGTCACACAGGCAGGCTAACCTTTAGTAGTGTCCCATTGGTGCTCACTAGGCTATTAAAACCTGACCAATAGTCACACAGGCAGGCTAACCTTTAGTAGCGTCCCATTGGTGCTCACTAGGCTATTAAAACCTGACCAATAGTCACACAGGCAGGCTAACCTTTAGTAGCGTCCCATTGGTGCTCACTAGGCTATTAAAACCTGACCAATAGTCACACAGGCAGGCTAACCTTTAGTAGCGTCCAATTGGTGCTCACTAGGCTATTAAAACCTGACCAATAGTCACACAGGCAGGCTAACCTTTAGTGGCATCCATGCCTCCAACTGCAAACATCACTCCAACTGTAGCTTTGCGAGGTCTGGTCCTGGGGCTCTGCAGTAGGGGGCGCTGCTGAGGCAGTAGGTGGTACTTCATTCCTGCATAATACAATGAAATCACAGTACATCAGCTGGCCAGCTAGTAAACCAACAGTCTGTAAACTAGTGTCACATTCGCGAATTAAACAATCCATGAAGTAACGCCAGGAAAGGATGCAATTCAAATAGACGTCAAGGGTTAACTGCCGCTAACAGATTAGCGTCATCTCAGGTCGTTTACACCAGGCTCAAAATCAGGTCGTCTGAGGACACTTTACACCGGGCTCAAACTCAGGTGGTCTGCGGACACTTTACACCGGGCTCAAACTCAGGTGGTCTGCGGACACTTTACACCGGGCTCAAACTCAGGTGGTCTGCGGACACTTTACACCGGGCTCAAACTCAGGTGGTCTGCGGACACTTTACACCGGGCTCAAACTCAGGTGGTCTGCGGACACTTTACACCGGGCTCAAACTCAGGTGGTCTGCGGACACTTTACACCGGGCTCAAACTAAGGTGGTCTGCGGACACTTTACACCGGGCTCAAACTAAGGTGGTCTGCGGACACTTTACACCGGGCTCAAACTAAGGTGTTCTGCGGACACTTTACACCGGGCTCAAACTCAGGTGTTCTGCGGACACTTTACCCCGGGCTCAAACTCAGGTCGTCTGCGGACACTTTACCCCGGGCTCAAACTCAGGTCGTCTGCGGACACTTTACACCGGGCTCAAACTCAGGTCGTCTGCGGACACTTTACACCGGGTTCAAACTCACACTTGGGCACTTTCCTTGAATATGTTCGTCCTGGGCAACATTTCTAGCCAACTGTGGGTGCGGTTATGGTACAGTCTTAAATCTACTACACTCACCCCTTCCTCCGAACTGACAACACTGGATGCTACCCCAGATGTTCCGGGTCACGGTACTAATTAAACAGATGTTTAATTTATCTTTCACTTGGGATTATGACCTACCTTCCATTAGAAGCCTCTGACACTCCACACTGTCTCTGAGAAGAGGGTTACACTCCAAGTCTGCAAGGAACTACAGACAGACAGGCCCATTAACAGCAGGAGAGTGATCTCTACGACAAATTGGACCCAGAGTTCCGGGGCCCAGAGTTCCGGGGCCCAGAGTTCCAGGGCCCAGAGTTCCAGGGCCCAGAGTTCCGGGGCCCAGAGTTCCGGGGCCCAGAGTTCCAGGGCCCAGAGTTCCGGGGCCCAGAGTCATTAGCACTAACAACACACACCATTGGGAGGAGATACATTAGTGAACTGCATGATGGGAGCCTGCGTGATAAAACAACATGATTTACATTTAGATAGGACCCGATGTCTGTGTGTCAGGGGAGATTGGGTCCACAGAAGATTAATTGGAAGCTATTTAGGAAGGCCAAAGAGTCTGTGTACATATCTGATAATAAATGAATGCATAGGGGATAAGGGTTCCACAGATATTACATATTAGTTTTTATAGAAAGCTGTGTGTTCACTATTAAAGCAACCAGTCCCCCAAAGACAGAGACACAGACAGACAGGGAGACAGACAGACTGGGAGACAGACAGACAGGGAGACAGACAGACTGGGAGACAGAGAGACTGGGAGACAGAGAGACTGGGAGACAGACAGACAGGGAGACAGACAGACAGGGAGACAGAGAGACTGGGAGACAGACAGACAGGGAGACAGACAGACAGAGACACAGACAGGGAGACTGACAGACAGGGAGACAGAGACACGGACAGGGAGACTGACAGACACACAGACAGACAGACAGAGACACAGACAGACAGACCTGGGGTTTTAGTAAAGGCAGTCGTATGTGAGCGAGGAGTGATGGAAGATGGGGTTGCCGGGCAACACAGTCATGGTGGACCCAGTTCAGTAGTGCCGTAACCACCGTCTCCTCGCCTGCAACGTTCAAATCGTCTGAGGACAGCAACCTGTCGATCTCATCCAGGGGGAGAAGGAGAAACTCCTGACATTCAACAACCTGGACAAAGTTCTCCTGAGACGAGAGAGACAGATATTATACAGCGAACCGTACTATTGTACACACTCCTGACAGAACATGACTAGATACCTATTAGTCAGAGAGAATATGAACGTCTCATGACTTTGATTTTACCATGGAACGATGTTTCTGAGATGTGAGATACATCCAACTATGATACATCCATCTATGATACATCCATCTATAATACATCCATCTATGATACATCCATCTATGATACATCCATCTATGATACATCCATCTATGATACATCCATCTATGATACATCCATCTATGATACATCCATCTATGATACATCCATCTATAATACATCCATCTATAATACATCCATCTATAATACATCCATCTATGATACATCCATCTATAATACATCCATCTATGATACATCCATCTATGATACATCCATCTATGATACATCCATCTATGATACATCCATCTATAATACATCCATCTATGATACATCCATCTATGATACATCCATCTATGATACATCCATCTATGATACATCCATCTATGATACATCCATCTATGATACATCCATCTATGATACATCCATCTATGATACATCCATCTATAATACATCCATCTATAATACATCCATCTATAATACATCCATCTATGATACATCCATCTATGATACATCCATCTATAATACATCCATCTATGATACATCCATCTATGATACATCCATCTATAATACATCCATCTATGATACATCCATCTATAATACATCCATCTATAATACATCCATCTATAATACATCCATCTATGATACATCCATCTATGATACATCCATCTATGATACATCCATCTATAATACATCCATCTATAATACATCCATCTATGATACATCCATCTATGATACATCCATCTATAATACATCCATCTATGATACATCCATCTATAATACATCCATCTATAATACATCCATCTATAATACATCCATCTATGATACATCCATCTATGATACATCCATCTATAATACATCCATCTATAATACATCCATCTATAATACATCCATCTATAATACATCCATCTATGATACATCCATCTATGATATGCGTGTGTGCTTGCGCACGTGTGTGTGTGCTTGCGTGCGTTTGTGCTTGTGTGCGTGTGTGCGTGTGTGCTTGCATGCGTGTGTGCTTGTGCGCGTGTGTGTGTGCTTGCGTGCGTGTGTGCTTACCTGCGTGTGTGTGTGCTTGCGTGTGTGTGCTAGCGTGCATGCATTTGCTTGCGTGCGTGCGTGTGTGCTTGTGTGCGTACCTACCATGGTGTAGCTGTGTGCTGTGAGGTGGAGGAGGGTGCAGGCCTGTGCTTCGGCGTAGCTGCGTATCCCCAGACAGTTGGACGGGTGTAGCTGTCGGATGAGGAAGTTGCAGCATGCTTGGACCACAGCCGACAGCTGGAGGAGACAGGATGCTGACAGAACACACTCTATAGTCTCCTCCCTGAGCTCCACCCGACCTGACGTAGGTGTAAACACAAGCATGACAGCTGGAGGAGACAGGATGCTGACAGAACACACTCTATAGTCTCCTCCCTGAGCTCCACCCGACCTGACGTAGGTGTAAACACAAGCATGACAGCTGGAGGAGACAGGATGCTGACAGAACACACTCTATAGTCTCCTCCCTGAGCTCCACCCGACCTGACGTAGGTGTAAACACAAGCATGACAGCTGGAGGAGACAGGATGCTGACAGAACACACTCTATAGTCTCCTCCCTGAGCTCCACCCGACCTGACGTAGGTGTAAACACAAGCATGACAGCTGGAGGAGACAGGATGCTGACAGAACACACTCTATAGTCTCCTCCCTGAGCTCCACTCGACCTGACGTAGGTGTAAACACAAGCATGACAGCTGGAGGAGACAGGATGCTGACAGAACACACTCTATAGTCTCCTCCTGAGCTCCACCCGCCTGACGTAGGTGTAAACACAAGCATGACAGCTGGAGGAGACAGGATGCTGACAGAACACACTCTATAGTCTCCTCCCTGAGCTCCACCCGACCTGACGTAGGTGTAAACACAAGCATGACAGCTGGAGGAGACAGGATGCTGACAGAACACACTCTATAGTCTCCTCCCTGAGCTCCACCCGACCTGACGTAGGTGTAAACACAAGCATGACAGCTGGAGGAGACAGAATGCTGACAGAACACACTCTATAGTCTCCTCCCTGAGCTCCACCCGACCTGACGTAGGTGTAAACACAAGCATGACAGCTGGAGGAGACAGGATGCTGACAGAACACACTCTATAGTCTCCTCCCTGAGCTCCACCCGACCTGACGTAGGTGTAAACACAAGCATGACAGCTGGAGGAGACAGGATGCTGACAGAACACACTCTATAGTCTCCTCCCTGAGCTCCACCCGACCTGACGTAGGTGTAAACACAAGCATGACAGCTGGAGGAGACAGGATGCTGACAGAACACACTCTATAGTCTCCTCCCTGAGCTCCACCCGACCTAGTCTGTAAACACAAGCATGACAGCTGGAGCAGGATGCTGACAGAACACACTCTATAGTCTCCTCCCTGAGCTCCACCCGACCTGAGGTGTAAACACAAGCATGACAGCTGGAGGAGACAGGATGCTGACAGAACACACTCTATAGTCTCCTCCCTGAGCTCCACCCGACCTGACGTAGGTGTAAACACAAGCATGACAGCTGGAGGAGACAGGATGCTGACAGAACACACTCTATAGTCTCCTCCTGAGCTCCACCCGACCTGACGTAGGTGTAAACACAAGCATGACAGCTGGAGGAGACAGGATGCTGACAGAACACACTCTATAGTCTCCTCCCTGAGCTCCACCCGACCTGACGTAGGTGTAAACACAAGCATGACAGCTGGAGGAGACAGGATGCTGACAGAACACACTCTATAGTCTCCTCCTGAGCTCCACCCGACCTGACGTAGGTGTAAACACAAGCATGACAGCTGGAGGAGACAGGATGCTGACAGAACACACTCTATAGTCTCCTCCCTGAGCTCCACCCGACCTGACGTAGGTGTAAACACAGGATGCTGACAGAACACACTCTATAGTCTCCTCCCTGAGCACCCGACCTGCGTGGTGTAAACACAAGCATGACAGCTGGAGGAGACAGGATGCTGACAGAACACACTCTATAGTCTCCTCCCTGAGCTCCACCCGACCTGACGTAGGTGTAAACACAAGCATGACAGCTGGAGGAGACAGGATGCTGACAGAACACACTCTATAGTCTCCTCCCTGAGCTCCACCCGACCTGACGTAGGTGTAAACACAAGCATGACAGCTGGAGGAGACAGGATGCTGACAGAACACACTCTATAGTCTCCTCCCTGAGCTCCACCCGACCTGACGTAGGTGTAAACACAAGCATGACAGCTGGAGGAGACAGGATGCTGACAGAACACACTCTATAGTCTCCTCCCTGAGCTCCCCCGACCTGACGTAGGTGTAAACACAAGCATGACAGCTGGAGGAGACAGGATGCTGACAGAACACACTCTATAGTCTCCTCCCTGAGCTCCACCCGACCTGACGTAGGTGTAAACACAAGCATGACAGCTGGAGGAGACAGGATGCTGACAGAACACACTCTATAGTCTCCTCCCTGAGCTCCACCCGACCTGACGTAGGTGTAAACACAAGCATGACAGCTGGAGGAGACAGGATGCTGACAGAACACACTCTATAGTCTCCTCCCTGAGCTCCACCCGACCTGACGTAGGTGTAAACACAAGCATGACAGCTGGAGGAGACAGGATGCTGCCAGAACACACTCTATAGTCTCCTCCCTGAGCTCCACCCGACCTGACGTAGGTGTAAACACAAGCATGACAGCTGGAGGAGACAGGATGCTGCCAGAACACACTCTATAGTCTCCTCCCTGAGCTCCACCCGACCTGACGTAGGTAAACACAAGCATGACAGAGGAGGTGAAAAGTGGAGACTGTGAATACAATTCCCCAGAGAGCAGAAGCGAATGGGTACCTGTGTAGGCGTACTGAACAAGCGCCCACAATGCATCTGGGTCCACCCCCTCCATCTTAACTTCTTCCTGTTTGGCCTCTCTGACATCACTGGTGAACATTGCTGCAAAATAATCTGATACTGAAGACAGAACCAGCCTGGAATGAGAGGGAAGGAAAGAAATAGGGAGATTAATCGTAATGGGTCCTATTGGATATAAAACAGACTGTGTGAAAAAAAAAACATTTTGTCAAATAATTCCTCTGCGCTTGTGTTACTTATTACATTTACAATCAATGGACAAAATACAGTTGTTACGGACGGAGTTTATGACGGAATTATGACTATGACATTTCCATGGAACGATGTTTCTGAGATGTGTGTGTGTGTGTACAGGATATCCTTCAGTTCCCCTTTACACAAGCAAACACATAAATAGGGTATAGAGCAATGCAGAACGACTGTGTGTGTGTGTGTGTGTGTGTGTGTGTGTGTGTGTGTGTGTGTGTGTGTGTGTGTGTGTGTGTGTGTGTGTGTGTGCGTGCGTGTGTGTTGTACCTGTGAGCAGGTATCCGCCGCTCCCCAGCCACCAGAGTGATGTCACACAGCTGTTTGGTACGGAGGTAGTTTTCCATCCGGCTGAAGGTCAGGTCAGCGTGGCGGGGGGCGAGGAACACGCTGTCCTCAGGACATGCCTCCATCGACACGCATGAGGACAGTGTGCCACTGCTGTTAGACGTCCTACACACACAGGGATCAGAGCTCTGAACCAAAATGGATCCCAGTTTCCCCATATCATACCATGTAAACTGGTCTTTAACTCCATCATGACTCTGTAATCACAGCTCCCAAAGCGCCAGCTCCAGATGCGGGACGTGAACCAGCCATTAAGAGTTGCTCCAAAAAACAAGGAATGTTTCCTCCAGCTAATAAATGGCTGAACTATTCAGACCAACCTGCAATATTACCAGAAGTGGCCAGCAGCAATTGAAAAATGAGAACAAACTAAAAATAACTTTCTTCAGCCTGGATATACATTCACAAAAGAGACAACAGACAGGCAAAAGAGACGACAGACAGGCAAAAGAGACGACAGACAGGCAAAAGAGATGACAGACAGGCAAAAGAGACGACAGACAGGCAAAAGAGATGACAGACAGGCAAAAGAGATGACAGACAGGCAAAAGAGACGACAGACAGGCAAAAGAGATGACAGACAGGCAAAAGAGATGACAGACAGGCAAATGAGATGACAGACAGGCAAAAGAGATGACAGACAGGCAAAAGAGATGACAGACAGGCAAAA
>CM055742.1:1533621-1548621 GCA_029465975.1 Dallia pectoralis
CAGAAAACACTATGGTCGTTGAAAACATTAGAAAACAGCAATCATGTTCAGAACGGTTGCCAGGAAAGCAATGTGAGAAGGTATCTGGCATGAAGTCCCATTGATCCAGATAGTGTAGTGTCAAACCCAGTGTTTACCCTTGCTGTGGGATTGTGGTCTTTCTGCACTTGTTCACTTCTCTTCTGGCCAATCAAAATAGGTCTATAGCCCCAGCAACAGAGGAAATATCACAAGTGGGTTGAGTAAAAGCAGCCAGGGTATCCGGTCGTCTTGTGTGCTATTTTATTTATAATTCAGCGAATGTGACGTGTAGTTCACAGTCTACAAGTGTTTATAGTAGGGTATATGAATATCATATAATAGAATATGTCTGATACCATTACCATCGAGTTAGGTCTGAACAGACTCGGTTATACGTACAAACGTGAAGCATCCAGGGATGATGGCAGGTTCACCAGCAGTAGGTGACAGGTTACAGTTCTACATCCAGGGATGATGATGGCAGGTTCACCAGCAGTAGGTGACAGGTTACAGTTCTACATCCAGGGATGATGATGGCAGGTTCACCAGCAGTAGGTGACAGGTTACAGTTCTACATCCAGGGATGATGGCAGGTTCACCAGCAGTAGGTGACAGGTTACAATTCTACATAAATCAAGTGCCAGTCAGCAGTACGTCTCTCTCTCAAAACACCAGCAAGCGACTCTGCCCGCCTGTTTCTACGCATTTTAAAATATTAAGTGTACATTTACACGGGCGACTCAATACTAATTTGCCCAGCATCCTCATAAATCATAAATAATAAATACATCCTAATGTTTAGTTGATGTAGCACTTCCATGCGTTCAGGCTATCAGGTCACAATCAGGTATCCAGCCAATATGTGTCAGAAGTTGAGACAACCAGTCATTACTAGTCGGCACCAATACCACTTTCATTCCTCGATTAAAAAAGCAACATTTCTAACATAAATAAAAGAAATATCGCAGAAAAAGCTTTTTCTCTTTCTGACATCTACAGCTTCCGCGTTGTATGACAGATACAGTGGTGCACATGATACAGGAATGTCAAACCTTGGATCTGCTTACCTTAAAGGCTTTTAATTGTATATTTCCAATAAATATGCTTTTCCATGCATGTCTGTAGTCGTTGATGCACTGCACTCAATACCGAATGTGTTATTATTATATTTTTAATTTCATGTTTTTTGTTATGCTTAGTTTTCCATAAGTTGGGTTTGTTTTTTAATGTAAGCCAGGGCAAGATCAGTCATCGGCGGCTTCACGCATGCGCGCTTCATTTGTAGTCTGGACCAGAGCCAGAGAAACACCAGAAAAAGTAGCTAGGTTTGTCGCTAGTCGCTTTTTTAAAAATGTGTCGCTAGAGGGATCCGAAAAATCGCCAAATATAGCGACAAGGTCGTTAGTAGTCAACACTGGTCCGCAGTTCTATTTGAAAAGAGCGCTCCTCTTCTGGGTTTACTTGTTGCACGTCAATTTACGTCGGGTATGGGACATCGCGAGACTTCCGGAAAGGCTCGTAACGCGAACATAAGCTGCCCTGAACCCCAATTGCCCCTAAACCTCACACAAGTGGCATTACATTTCGGTCATCGTGGACCTAAACACTTGTGGTTTTCATACACTTATCTTCTTTAACTTCAAACCCGACTTGAGGCAGGTCTTACCCAAGTGGGTGTGGATGACGCAATACACACACACACACACACACTGATATTGTCATACACAGACACACACACAAATTAATGTCGACCTCAAACCTAGCCTTAATATCTTAGAATGCTGCCACTTTATCATTTCTACCAAATAAACACCATTAATCTAATTTTCTGAGCAGCGAAGCTTTTCACTAAAGGGTTCACGTTATCTTACTGGAATCAGGAGATAATACACGTTTAACTGATAATTTATTAATTTAAGACTTTAGCTGGTAATCATCCTTACAAATGTTATTGTTAACATTATTGCTAATCTTTTGAATGAACGGTTCACCATAGATTCAAGTTTAGTAACTGTGAATAATATGAATGACTTTATACTGGATGTTTGCACTTTAATAATCTATTCTCTCTTACTGGTATTCCCGCGTTTCTCTCCCTCCTACCCTGTCTCCATTTCAGTCTCACTACTGGTTGTATCTTTTCTTTTTCAAACATCCAGATGACTTTAGTCACAATGCTTTTTTAAAATGCTGTCTTCAATCTGCTCTCTGTCTGTCACAATCGGTCTTTCTTACAGTTTCAGGAAGTGACACGGGAAGTTAAGAGGTGAGCCACATGTGCGTTACACATGAGAGATGAGAGTGCACCAGCTGATAATATGTTTCTCTGGTAAATACAGACATCTGATGACCACCTGCCTCATAGGAATAACAGACATCTGATGACCACCTGCCTCATAGGAATAACAGACATCTGATGACCAGCTGCCTCATAGAATAACAGACATCTGATGACCACCTGCCTCATAGGAATAACAGACATCTGATGACCAGCTGCCTCATAGGAATAACAGACATCTGATGACTAGCTGCCTCATAGGAATAACAGACATCTGATGACCAGCTGCCTCATAGGAATAACAGACATCTGATGACCACCTGCCTCATAGGAATAACAGACATCTGATGACCAGCTGCCTCATAGGAATAACAGACATCTGATGACCACCTGCCTCATAGGAATAACAGACATCTGATGACCACCTGCCTCATAGGAATAACAGACATCTGATGACCAGCTGCCTCATAGAATAACAGACATCTGATGACCAGCTGCCTCATAGGAATAACAGACATCTGATGACCAGCTGCCTCATAGGAATAACAGACATCTGATGACCAGCTGCCTCATAGGAATAACAGACATCTGATGACCAGCTGCCTCATAGGAATAACAGACATCTGATGACCAGCTGCCTCATAGGAATAACAGACATCTGATGACCAGCTGCCTCATAATAACAGACATCTGACCAGCTGCCTCATAGGAATAACAGACATCTGATGACCAGCTGCCTCATAGGAATAACAGACATCTGATGACCAGCTGCCTCATAGAATAACAGACATCTGATGACCAGCTGCCTCATAGGAATAACAGACATCTGATGACCAGCTGCCTCATAGAATAACAGACATCTGAGACCAGCTGCCTCTGAATGACATCAGACCAGCTGCCTCATAGAATAACAGACATCTGATGACCAGCTGCCTCATAGGAATAACAGACATCTGATGACCAGCTGCCTCATAGAATAACAGACATCTGATGACCAGCTGCCTCATAGAATAACAGACATCTGATGACCAGCTGCCTCATAGGAATAACAGACATCTGATGACCAGCTGCCTCAGACATCTGAGGCTAACAGACATCTGATGACCGCCTGCCTCATAGGAATAACAGACATCTGATGACCAGCTGCCTCATAGGAATAACAGACATCTGATGACCAGCTGCCTCATAAAATAACAGGCATCGGATGACCACCTGCCTCATAGGAATAACAGACATCTGATGACCACCTGCCTCATAGGAATAACAGACATCTGATGACCAGCTGCCTCATAGAATAACAGACATCTGATGACCAGCTGCCTCATAGAATAACAGACATCTGATGACCAGCTGCCTCATAGGAATAACAGACATCTGATGACCAGCTGCCTCATAGGAATAACAGACATCTGATGACCAGCTGCCTCATAGGAATAACAGACATCTGATGACCAGCTGCCTCATAGGAATAACAGACATCTGATGACCAGCTGCCTCATAGGAATAACAGACATCTGATGACCACCTGCCTCATAGGAATAACAGACATCTGATGACCAGCTGCCTCATAGAATAACAGACATCTGATGACCAGCTGCCTCATAGAATAACAGACATCTGATGACCAGCTGCCTCATAGGAATAACAGACATCTGATGACCAGCTGCCTCATAGAATAACAGACATCTGATGACCAGCTGCCTCATAGAATAACAGACATCTGATGACCAGCTGCCTCATAGGAATAACAGACATCTGATGACCAGCTGCCTCATAGAATAACAGACATCTGATGACCAGCTGCCTCATAGGAATAACAGACATCTGATGACCAGCTGCCTCATAGGAATAACAGACATCTGATGACCAGCTGCCTCATAGGAATAACAGACATCTGATGACCAGCTGCCTCATAGGAATAACAGACATCTGATGACCAGCTGCCTCATAGAATAACAGACATCTGATGACCAGCTGCCTCATAGAATAACAGACATCTGATGACCAGCTGCCTCATAGGAATAACAGACATCTGATGACCAGCTGCCTCATAGAATAACAGACATCTGATGACCAGCTGCCTCATAGAATAACAGACATCTGATGACCAGCTGCCTCATAGAATAACAGACATCTGATGACCAGCTGCCTCATAGGAATAACAGACATCTGATGACCAGCTGCCTCATAGGAATAACAGACATCTGATGACCAGCTGCCTCATAGGAATAACAGACATCTGATGACCAGCTGCCTCATAGGAATAACAGACATCTGATGACCACCTGCCTCATAGGAATAACAGACATCTGATGACCAGCTGCCTCATAGGAATAACAGACATCTGATGACCAGCTGCCTCATAGAATAACAGACATCTGATGACCAGCTGCCTCATAGGAATAACAGACATCTGATGCCAGCTGCCTCATAGAATAACAGACATCTGATGACCAGCTGCCTCATAGGAATAACAGACATCTGATGACCAGCTGCCTCATAGGAATAACAGACATCTGATGACCAGCTGCCTCATAGAATAACAGACATCTGATGACCAGCTGCCTCATAGGAATAACAGACATCTGATGACCAGCTGCCTCATAGGAATAACAGACATCTGATGACCACCTGCCTCATAGGAATAACAGACATCTGATGACCAGCTGCCTCATAGAATAACAGACATCTGATGACCAGCTGCCTCATAGGAATAACAGACATCTGATGACCAGCTGCCTCATAGAATAACAGACTCCTGATCACCTAACTTGTGGAATAACAGATTCCTGATAGAAGGCTCTAACCTGTGTGTGTGTGTGTGTGTGTGTGTGTGTGTGTGTGTGTGTGTGTGTGTGTGTGTGTGTGTGTGTGTGTGTGTGTGTGTGTGTGTGTGTGTGTGTGTGTGTGTGTGTGTACCATGACAAGATCAGATCTCAGCAAACTCTTCATCCTCGTCATTGTTGTGATCATCATCTGTCTCCCAGATATCCTGAGACCCGGAGGTAATCATTCTGGTTTTAGTGACTGGCTGGCTTTATCACTGATCTGCATATGCATATTTAACTGGCTGTTTATGTGAGCCACGCCCACATTTTTATCACTGATCTACATATTTAACTGGCTGTTTATGTGAGCCACGCCCACATTTTTATCACTGATCTACATATTTAACTGGCTGTTTATGTGAGCCACGCCCACATCTTTATCACTGATCTACATATTTAACTGGCTGTTTATGTGAGCCACGCCCACATCTTTATCACTGATCTACATATTTAACTGGCTGTTTATGTGAGCCACGCCCACATCTTTATCACTGATCTACATATGCATACTTAAATGAATGTAAAAGCCATAGATTATTTCCTTACTAACGCATTCCCTAAGAAAGATGCTTATTTTAAAATGTGTTCAACATCTGTGACATCTCCTTGGAATGATGGAGAACCATAAATACAAAGCTAAACTGTATGACACATGTTAAACTGTATGACACATGTGAAACTGTATGACATGTTAAACTGTATGACACATGTGAAACTGTATGACACATGCTAAACTGTATGACACATGTTAAACTGTATGACACATGTTAAACTGTATGACACATGTGAAACTGTATGACACATGCTAAACTGTATGACACATGTTAAACTGTATGACACATGTTAAACTGTATGACACATGTGAAACTGTATGACACATGCTAAACTGTATGACACATGTTATACTGTATGACACATGTTAAACTGTATGACACATGTGAAACTGTATGACACATGCTAAACTGTATGACACATGTTAAACTGTATGACACATGTTAAACTGTATGACACATGTGAAACTGTATGACACATGCTAAACTGTATGACACATGTTATACTGTATGACACATATTAAAAAGTATGACACATGTGAAACTGTATGACACATGCTAAACTGTATGACACATGTTAAACTGTATGACACATGTTAAACTGTATGTCACATGTTAAACTGTATGACACATGTTAAACTGTATGACACATGCTAAACTCTATGACACATGCTAAACTGTATCATACATTCTCAAAATTAAAGGTCACCTCTATTTCTGGCAGCAGTAAACTTCCGCTGTATCACCTTTGACCCCTGCCGGCATCAGGAAGTGACATCACTGTGTGACCACCGGCACACCCCTGTAGAACAGAAGCCTGTATGCACTGATAACCCCAGTGACACCTGGTATAATGTGACAGACTCTAAAACGATTTGGTTCCTGTGTCACACGGAGGCAGACCTGTCTGGTCTCTATGGCAACACATCCATGTCAGGTAGGATGATTTATTTATTAACGATTGACTATTAAATACTTTATGTGCCGGTTTAAAAATGCTCAGTTCCATGTTGAGTCTCCACATCCCCCTTTAATATCCTGTCCTGTCTCTTTATCTCCTCCCTCTCCCCTTCTCTCCTTCCCCTCCCCTTCTCTCCTCCCTTCTTCTCTCCTCCCCCTCCCTTCTCTCCTCCTCTTCTCTCCTCCCTCTCCCCTTCTATCCTGCCCCTCCCCTTCTCTCCTCCCTTCTCCCCTCCTCTTCTCTCCTCCCCCTCCCTTCTCCCTCTCCCCTTCTCTCCTCCCTCTCCCTCCTCTTCTATCCTGCCCCTCCTCTTCTCTCCTCCCTTCTCCACTTTATCTCCTCCCTTCTCCCCTCCCCTTCTCCCCTCCTCTTCTCCCCTCCTCCTCTCTCCTCCCTCTCCCTCCTCCTCTCTCCTCCCTCTCCCCTTCTCTCCTCCCTTCTCCCCTCCTCTTCTATCCTGCCCCTCCTCTTCTCTCCTCCCTCTCCCCTCATCTCCTCCCTTCTCCACTTTATCTCCTCCCTTCTCCCCTCCCCTTCTCCCCTCCTCTTCTCCCCTCCTCCTCTCTCCTCCCTCTCCCTCCTCCTCTCTCCTCCCTCTCCCCTTCTCTCCTCCCTTCTCCCCTCCTCTTCTCTCCTCTCTCTCTCCTCTCTCCTCTTCTCCCCTCCTCCTCTCTCCTCCCTCTCCCTCCTCCTCTCTCCTCCCTCTCCCCTTCTCTCCTCCCTCTCCCCTCATCTCCTCCCTGTCCCCTCCATCTTTTCAGGGAAGAGGGCCAGTATCTCTGTTGTGTGGGTAGAAGGGAACGCGACCATCACTCTGAATGGCATCCTAACAGAGGAGAGGAAAGAGAGAGATGACAAGAGAAATAAGGAAGGACAAGCAGGCATCTACTGTTGTCTTCAAACCTCTCTCCCTTCTGCACCAACCAATTCCAACCAATGCCTCATTCATATCTACACCCAAAGAACCAATCACAATGTGTCATCTGAGGTGCTCAGATCATCCATGGGTGAGCTATTAAATGGCTTCCTCATCCCAATTGCTTGTCCATGACTCGTTCCTGCTCGCCCAGCTATTAATATTTCCACTACCTGCGTTCCAAGTCATGTGACAGGATCAGCAGGGTACGGAAACCCATATAGTACCCATACGTACTATAATGATGTTGTCATATAGTACCCATACGTACTATAATGATGCTGTCATATAGTACCCATACGTACTATAATGATGCTGTCATATAGTACCCATACGTACTATAATGATGCTGTCATATAGTACCCATACGTACTATAATGATGTTGTCATATAGTACCCATACGTACTATAATGATGCTGTCATATAGTACCCATACGTACTATAATGATGTTGTCATATAGTACCCATACGTACTATAATGATGTTGTCAAGGTTAAAGTTCACATACTGACAGTTCCTCTCCCTTTCTCTCCCTACGCTCTCTGTCTCCTTCTCTGTCTCTCTCCCTCCCCATCTCTCTTTCCCATTCCATCCCTCTCTGGTAGACTACCTGTGGGTATTAGTGGTGGTTGTGGTGGTTGTGGTCATGTTGTCCACACCAACTGTGGTCCAGACCTGCATGGAGACACGATGCTGCAGGAGTAAGTCTCACACAACCAAACATGTTCCTCTGTGTTGCAATATGCACACAAGTTCCAGTAAAGTTGACGCCATCTCTTCCTTCTTCCCCTGTATTCTCTGACCCCTCCTATGTGTTCTCTGACCCCTCCCACTGTGTTCCATGACTCCTCCCCTGTGTTCCCTGACCCCTTCCCCTGTGTTCCATGACTCCTCCCCTATGTTCTCTGACCTCTCCTATGTGTTCTCTTACTCCTCCCCTGTGTTCTCTGATCCCTCCCCTGTGTTCCATGACTCCTCCCCTGTGTTCTCTGACCCCTCCCATGTGTTCTCTGACCCCTCCCATGTGTTCTCTGACCCCTCCCCTGTGTTCTCTGACCCCTCCCCTGTGTTCTCTGACCCCTCCCCTGTGTTCTCTGACTCCTCCCCTTCAGGTGATCACAGTGTATCCTCCATCAGACACATCCTTCCTGACCAAACATCAGATGGTGTTTCCCCAGAACGCTCCCAAGGTTCCCATTCACGTACCAATCAACCCGACAGCTGACATTAAACATGTTTCAATAAACAATAAATGTTTGAAATGTTAAATGACTTGACTGGCCCTGTGGTCTTTAGAGAACCTTAAAGACAAGACTGACCCTGTGGTCTTTAGAGAACCTTAAAGACACGACTGGCCCTGTGGTCTTTAGAGAACCTTAAAGACACGACTGACCCTGTGGTCTTTAGAGAACCTTAAAGACACGACTGACCCTGTGGTCTTTAGAGAACCTTAAAGACTGACCCTGTGCTTTTCTTCCATAGGGCTGCCTAGTAAATACAGAACCTCATGCTGGACAAGTGAGTGTTTATGTGTGTGTTTATCTGTGTGTGTTTATGTGTGTGTGTGTTTATCTGTGTGTTTATGTGTGTGTGTTTATCTGTGTGTGTGTTTATCTGTGTTTAGCCCTCTGAGAAATCTGTTACTCCTTAAGTGCTGTTTTAGTTTTCTAAATGTGAAAGTATGGTCCAAGGAGAGGAAGAGAGGGAGGGAGAGAGAGGGAGGGGGGGAGAGAGAGGGAGATGATAATTATGATAATGTTGTGTTTTTCAGGCCAGTTAACCTCAATCCCAGAAGAAACCACGTCAGGACACTCCCATACTGACCCCCATAGTGACTCCCATAGTGACTCCCATAGTGACTCCCAAAATGACCCTCAGAGACCCTCCCAGCTCCACCCTCCCACCACCTCCCTCCCAGATCCACCCCCCACCACCACCCTCCCAGCTCCACCCTCCCACCACCACCCTCCCAGCTCCACCCTCCCCCCCCCACCCTCCCAGCTCCACCCCCCCCCCACCACCCTCCCAGATCCACCCCCCACCACCCTCCCAGATCCACCCCCCACCACCCTCCCAGATCCACCCTCCCACCACCACCCTCCCAGATCCACCCTCCCACCACCACCCTCCCAGATCCACCCCCACCACCACCCTCCCAGATCCACCCTCCCACCACCACCCTCCCAGCTTCACCCTCCCACCACCACCCTCCCACCACCACCCCCCCAGCTCCACCCTCCCAGCTTCACCCTCCCAGCTTCACCCTCCCAGATCCACTCTCCCAGTTCCAACTTCTCACCTCTTTCCCGAAGATGTCAGACAAGGACATAGAATACACAAAGAAATGTCTACTTCAAGATTGTGAAGAATTATGTTATTGTTTTAATGAATGAAAAGGTCTATTGATGCTGTGTTGTGCGTGTGTGTGTTGTGTGTGTGTTGTGTGTGCGTGCGAAGAAGAAATGGATCTGAAACTAATAAAGTGTTAAGATTTGTAATTTTTTTTCATCAGGTGTTGGTCAGTTACCAAAGCAGCTTAATAACATATGATAATTGTACTTCTTAAGAATATATAATTTAAGAAAGGAGTTGTTTTACAGTAAAGTGTTTTCAGTTCAATATTTCCACTCATTTACATTGAACTATTAGTCTATTAATACATCATATCCCACAGGACGGAATGGAAGTAAAATACAAGCTGTTCTGATCTCACAATGAAGTTAAGTGAATTAGATCGTTACTGGGTTTCTGATACAAACACCTAGAGCACATTATGGATTCCCAGGGCAATATCCCATTAAGCTAACACCCACAGCATATTATGGATTCCCAGGGCAATATCCCATTAAGCTAACACCCACAGCATATTATGGATTCCCAGGGCAATATCCCATTAAGCTAACACCCACAGCATATTATGGATTCCCAGGGCAATATCCCATTAAACAAACACCCACAGCATTATATGGATTCCCAGGGCAATATCCCATTAGGCTAAAATGAATGTGTTTGAGGAGTGAATCTCATCCGAATTACTCAACTAAACGCAGTAAGATAGAGATATATTTTAGTTTGTTCTATAGTACACATTTAAGTGGTTTGGGGTCGGGCTTATATCCACAATACATCATTGGTTAATGCAAATTAAAGTAACTGTTAGCATGACACAGTAAAAACAGCTAAATCACTTCAGTTAACAGGTAACACTTGCGCCTGCTTTTTGGTGGAGCAGCAAATTAAACATTATGAAAATGTGATTGAAATATAACAGATGTGTTCCTCAAAACCATCCCTTTTACTTAATACAAGCATAGCAAAACCTAAATATCTTTTAAAAAAAAACAACTGACAGGAATACAATCAGTGGAACTTCTTATAGGCTCTAATGGCACTTCTTAGAGGCTCTAATGGCACTTCTTAGAGGCTCTAATGGCACTTCTTAGAGGCTCTAATGGCACTTCTTAGAGGCTCTAATGGCACTTCTTAGAGGCTCTAATGGCACTTCTTAGAGGCTCTAATGGTACTTCTTAGAGGCTCTAATGGCACTTCTTAGAGGCTCTAATGGCACTTCTTAGAGACTCTAATGGCACTTCTTCGAGGCTCTAATGGCACTTCTTATAGGCTCTAATGGCACTTCTTATAGGCTCTAATGGCACTTCTTAGAGGCTCTAATGGCACTTCTTAGAGGCTCTAATGGCACTTCTTAGAGGCTCTAATGGCACTTCTTAGAGGCTCTAATGGCACTTCTTAGAGGCTCTAATGGCACTTCTTATAGGCTCTAATGGCACTTCTTAGAGGCTCTAATGGCACTTCTTAGAGGCTCTAATGGCACTTCTTAGAGGCTCTAATGGCACTTCTTATAGGCTCTAATGGCACTTCTTATAGGCTCTAATGGCACTTCTTATAGGCTCTAATGGCACTTCTTATAGGCTCTAATGGCACTTCTTAGAGGCTCTAATGGCACTTCTTATAGGCTCTAATGGCACTTCTTAGAGGCTCTAATGGCACTTCTTAGAGGCTCTAATGGCACTTCTTAGAGGCTCTAATGGCACTTCTTAGAGGCTCTAATGGCACTTCTTAGAGGCTCTAATGGCACTTCTTAGAGGCTCTAATGGCACTTCTTAGAGGCTCTAATGGCACTTCTTATAGGCTCTAATGGCACTTCTTATAGGCTCTAATGGCTACTACATCATGGTTATTATGATATGGTCGTTGTGGACCAGTGCCCTTCCCTTTATATCCCACACATCAAATGTACACATCATATAATCTGTACACAGCTCATAACAACACTAGACTGGCTGCTAATGGACATTTAAGCGGCAAGCAGTTTGTGCAATTAGCAAGATTTGCAGTGATTAAAACAGCGTTAGGGTTGTGGTTCTGTGTGGATTTTGGAGCTCCGGGTCTGGATGTGTGATATTTGGAGAACCGGCAGAAGGAGTTGTAAGGCATTCTGGATGTATGTCGTGCTGTTAGAACCCTAAAGAAAAATACTGTTAGAATTCTACAACACAATAGAAGGCTGTTGGAACCCTTCAGAACAACAGAACACAGGTAGAACCCTACGAAACAACAGAACACTGGTAGAACCCTACGGAACAATAGAACACTGGTAGAACCCTACGGAACAATAGAACAGTGATAGAACCCTACGGAAACAACAGAACACAAGTAGAATCATACGTCTGTACCGTGTCTTACCTCAAGCCGAATACTCTCAACCAACGGGCTCAACTCTTCTGCTTTTTTCTGGTGCTGAGGAGACAGGAAAGAGAAAGGGATGAGAGAGAGAAGGGGGGAGGAGAGAGGGAGGGAGAAGAGAGAGAGAAGAGAGGGAAGAGAGAGAGGGGGGGGGAGGAGAGAGGGGTGAGAGAGGGAGAGAGAGGAGAGGGGAGGAGAATGAATGTCTGATAATCTGCTAGTGTGTTCTTCATGCTATTCCTTATTGTTTAAGGGGTTGTCACACAGACTCTTATGGACTCTTACCCCGACAGACAGCAACGTTTCTGAAAATATCCTGGCAAGACAGCCCACTTCCTTACACATAGCACATGTTAACCTACACACACACACACACACACACACACACATCCATCAATATAATATATATTAAAGAAACGTTATCCATTTAAATGAGGTCACATATTAAACATACAGACCTGGTGAGTATGTGAGCCTGGTCTATGGCAGGTTTCTCCTGGTCTTGTCCGTGGAGGATCAACTCTGCCACCTTGTGGAGCTGCTCAATACTACGGGCTGTCACCTCTGCTAGGGAGCCCACTGAACTGAGATAGACTGCCTGGACAGATACACAGATAGCAACTCAGCATGACCTACATGAGAACAGAGAATGAAGCAGACAGACAGAGACGCAGACAGACAGGCAGACAGGCAGAAACACAGGCAGATAAAGAGACAGGCAGACAGACAGACAGACAGGCAGATAAAGAGACAGACAGACAGAGACACAGGCACACAGAGACACAGGCAGACAGAGACACAGACAGACAGACAAACAGACAAACAGACAGGCAGACAGGCAGGCAGAAACACAGGCAGATAAAGAGACAGGCAGACAGACAGACAGACAGACAAAGAGACAGACAGAGACACAGGCACGCAGAGACACAGGCAGACAGACAGGCAGACAGGCACACAGAGAAACAGGCAGACAGAGACACAGGCAGACAGAGAGACAGGCAAACAGAGAGACAGGCAGACAGAGAGACAGGCAGGCAGAGACACAGGCAGGTTGGTGGACAGGCAAACAGAGAGACAGGCAGACAGAGAGACAGGCAGGCAGAGACACAGGCAGGTTGGTGGACAGGCAGACAGAGAGACAGGCAGACAGGCTGACAAACAGACCCTGTAATTCCTCTCGTCCTCTTTCTCCTCCCCTTCCTCGGTCTCTCCCTTCATCTTCTCCTCCTTTCTCCTCTTCACCCCGTCCTTCTCCTCTGCCCCGCCCATTTCAGGTTCTCCTTCATGTTTCTCCTCTTCAGACGCCCCCCTGACTGTCTCCATGGTAACAGATTGTTCCAGCTCTCTCACCCAATCATGTGCCCTCATCCTGGCCTGGACATAACAACACATTATGAACATAATCAGAACTGCAGGTGTGTGTGTGTGCTACATGTGGGGTGTGTGTGTGGTGTGTGTGCTACATGTGGGGTGTGTGTGTGGTGTGTGTGCTACATGTGGGGTGTGTGTGTGGTGTGTGTGCTACATGTGGGGTGTGTGTGTGGTGTGTGTGCTACATGTGGGGTGTGTGTGTGGTGTGTGTGCTACATGTGGGGTGTGTGTGTGGTGTGTGTGCTACATGTGGGGTGTGTGTGTGGTGTGTGTGCTACATGTGGGGTGTGTGTGTGTGCTACATGTGGGGTGTGTGTGTGGTGTGTGTGTGCTACATGTGGGGTGTGTGTGTGTGCTACATGTGGGGTGTGTGTGTGGTGTGTGTGCTACATGTGGGGTGTGTGTGTGTGTGCTACATGTGGGGTGTGTGTGTGGTGTGTGTGCTACATGTGGGGTGTGTGTGTGGTGTGTGTGCTACATGTGGGGTGTGTGTGTGTGCTACATGTGGGGTGTGTGTGTGGTGTGTGTGCTACATGTGGGGTGTGTGTGTGTGCTACATGTGGGGTGTGTGTGTGTGTGCTACATGTGGGGTGTGTGTGTGGTGTGTGTGCTACATGTTGGGTGTGTGTGCTACATGTGGGGGGTGTGTGTGTGTGCTACATGTGGGGTGTGTGTGTGCTACATGTGGGGTGTGTGTGTGCGTGTGCTACATGTGGGGGTGTGTGTGCGTGTGCTACATGTGGGGGTGTGTGTGTGTGTGCTACATGTGGGGTGTGTGTGTGCTACATGTGGGGTGTGTGTGCTACATGTGGGGTGTGTATGTGTGTGCTACATGTGGGGGGTGTGTGTGTGTGTGTGTGTGTGTGCTACATGTGGGGTGTGTGTGTGCTACATGTGGGGTGGTTAATAAATGTGTGTGTTACCTTATTGAGTTTGTCTGGGGTGGTTAATAAATGTGTGTGTTACCTTATTGAGTTTGTCTGGGGTGGTTAATAAATGTGTGTGTTACCTTATTGAGTTTGTCTGGGGTGGTTAATAAATGTGTGTGTTACCTTATTGAGTTTGTCTGGGGTGGTTAATAAATGTGTGTGTTACCTTATTGAGTTTGTCTGGGGTGGTTAATAAATGTGTGTGTTACCTTGTTGAGTTTGTCTGGGGTGGTTAATAAATGTGTGTGTTACCTTATTGAGTTTGTCTGGGGTGGTTAATAAATGTGTGTGTTACCTTATTGAGTTTGTCTGGGGTGGTTAATAAATGTGTGTGTTACCTTATTGAGTTTGTCTGGGGTGGTTAATAAATGTGTGTGTTACCTTATTGAGTTTGTCTGGGGTGGTTAATACATGTGTGTGTTACCTTATTGAGTTTGTCT
>CM055742.1:1553621-1561121 GCA_029465975.1 Dallia pectoralis
GTGTGTGTGTGTGTGTGTGTGTGTGTGTGTGTGTGCCTACCAACTGTAGAGGTAGCACTGGTCAGTAGAGACTTTCCCCAGGAACCCCATCCATGCCAAGCTTTACCCTGGTCCTGCAGAGAGACACACACACACACACACACACACACACAGCAACACACACACACACACACACACACACACACACAGCAACACACACACACACACGGTAGTTTACATCACCACCATGACCACATCCGTGCACAATGGGAACAACCAATCGTACCTCTACGTCCGCCCTGGCAGCAGCAGACTCCGCCTCCAGGCTAACCAACTGATCACACTCAGTCACCTGACCCCCCACGTCGCTCTCTGATTGGTCAGCTTCACCTCCATCCACCCGGGTCACTTCCTCTCCTACCTTCACACTGAAAGGTGACTCCTCATTGGCCAGTGGGGACGGGTGGGGAGGGGACAGGTTTTCTGGGGTGTTGGGTTTGGTGGTTTCGGGGAGGTCCGAGAGGGAAGGAGGGGTGACTATTGGGAAATCTGAGTCTGACATCATCACCTGGAGAAACCAAGTTACAACACAGTCAATACAACATGACCGAATCGGACACAAAATCATTGAGAAAATTGTTGATTGGCCCCAAGCAAACAGAACTCCACGGCAAACCATCTGACCATGGAGATCAGAAACACAAGCAGCCAGTCCTCTAGCTATCTTCCTATTAGAGCAGAAACACAAGCACCCGTCCTCTAGCTATCTTCCTATTAGAGCAGAAACACAAGCAGCCAGTCCTCTAGCTATCTTCCTATTAGAGCAGAAACACAAGCAGCCAGTCCTCTAGCTATCTTCCTACATTAGAGCAGAAACACAAGCACCCGTCCTCTAGCTATCTACCTACATTAGAGCAGAAACACAAGCACCCGTCCTCTAGCAATCTACCTACATTAGAGCAGAAACACAAGCACTCGTCCTCTAGCTATCTACCTACATTAGAGCAGAAACACAAGCACCCGTCCTCTAGCAATCTTCCTATTAGAGCAGAAACACAAGCACCCGTCCTCTAGCTATCTACCTACATTAGAGCAGAAACACAAGCACCCGTCCTCTAGCAATCTTCCTATTAGAGCAGAAACACAAGCACCCGTCCTCTAGCAATCTTCCTATTAGAGCAGAAACACAAGCACCCGTCCTCTAGCAATCTTCCTATTAGAGCAGAAACACAAGCACCCGTCCTCTAGCTATCTACCTACATTAGAGCAGAAACACAAGCACCCGTCCTCTAGCAATCTTCCTATTAGAGCAGAAACACAAGCACCCGTCCTCTAGCTATCTTCCTATTAGAGCAGAAACACAAGCACCCGTCCTCTAGCTATCTTCCTATTAGAGCAGAAACACAAGCACCCGTCCTCTAGCTATCTACCTACATTAGAGCAGAAACAGAAGCACCCGTCCTCTAGCAATCTACCTACATTAGAGCAGAAACACAAGCACCCGTCCTCTAGCTATCTACCTACATTAGAGCAGAAACACAAGCACCCGTCCTCTAGCTATCTACCTACATTAGAGCAGAAACACAAGCACCCGTCCTCTAGCTATCTACCTACATTAGAGCAGAAACACAAGCACCCGTCCTCTAGCTATCTACCTACATTAGAGCAGAAACACAAGCACCCGTCCTCTAGCAATCTTCCTATTAGAGCAGAAACACAAGCACCCGTCCTCTAGCAATCTTCCTATTAGAGCAGAAACACAAGCACCCGTCCTCTAGCTATCTACCTACATTAGAGCAGAAACACAAGCACCCGTCCTCTAGCAATCTTCCTATTAGAGCAGAAACACAAGCACCCGTCCTCTAGCTATCTACCTACATTAGAGCAGAAACACAAGCACCCGTCCTCTAGCAATCTTCCTATTAGAGCAGAAACACAAGCACCCGTCCTCTAGCTATCTTCCTATTAGAGCAGAAACACAAGCACCCGTCCTCTAGCTATCTTCCTATTAGAGCAGAAACACAAGCACCCGTCCTCTAGCTATCTTCCTATTAGAGCAGAAACACAAGCACCCGTCCTCTAGCAATCTACCTACATTAGAGCAGAAACACAAGCACCCGTCCTCTAGCTATCTACCTACATTAGAGCAGAAACACAAGCACCCGTCCTCTAGCTATCTTCCTATTAGAGCAGAAACACAAGCACCCGTCCTCTAGCAATCTTCCTATTAGAGCAGAAACACAAGCACCCGTCCTCTAGCTATCTTCCTATTAGAGCAGAAACACAAGCACCCGTCCTCTAGCTATCTTCCTATTAGAGCAGAAACACAAGCACCCGTCCTCTAGCTATCTTCCTATTAGAGCAGAAACACAAGCACCCGTCCTCTAGCTATCTTCCTATTAGAGCAGAAACACAAGCACCCGTCCTCTAGCTATCTTCCTATTAGAGCAGAAACACAAGCACCCGTCCTCTAGCTATCTTCCTATTAGAGCAGAAACACAAGCACCCGTCCTCTAGCTATCTTCCTATTAGAGCAGAAACACAAGCACCCGTCCTCTAGCTATCTTCCTATTAGAGCAGAAACACAAGCACCCGTCCTCTAGCTATCTACCTACATTAGAGCAGAAACACAAGCACCCGTCCTCTAGCAATCTACCTACATTAGAGCAGAAACACAAGCACCCGTCCTCTAGCTATCTACCTACATTAGAGCAGAAACACAAGCACCCGTCCTCTAGCTATCTACCTACATTAGAGCAGAAACACAAGCACCCGTCCTCTAGCTATCTACCTACATTAGAGCAGAAACACAAGCACCCGTCCTCTAGCTATCTACCTACATTAGAGCAGAAACACAAGCACCCGTCCTCTAGCAATCTTCCTATTAGAGCAGAAACACAAGCACCCGTCCTCTAGCAATCTTCCTATTAGAGCAGAAACACAAGCACCCGTCCTCTAGCTATCTACCTACATTAGAGCAGAAACACAAGCACCCGTCCTCTAGCAATCTTCCTATTAGAGCAGAAACACAAGCACCCGTCCTCTAGCTATCTACCTACATTAGAGCAGAAACACAAGCACCCGTCCTCTAGCAATCTTCCTATTAGAGCAGAAACACAAGCACCCGTCCTCTAGCTATCTTCCTATTAGAGCAGAAACACAAGCACCCGTCCTCTAGCTATCTTCCTATTAGAGCAGAAACACAAGCACCCGTCCTCTAGCTATCTTCCTATTAGAGCAGAAACACAAGCACCCGTCCTCTAGCAATCTACCTACATTAGAGCAGAAACACAAGCACCCGTCCTCTAGCTATCTACCTACATTAGAGCAGAAACACAAGCACCCGTCCTCTAGCTATCTTCCTATTAGAGCAGAAACACAAGCACCCGTCCTCTAGCAATCTTCCTATTAGAGCAGAAACACAAGCACCCGTCCTCTAGCTATCTTCCTATTAGAGCAGAAACACAAGCACCCGTCCTCTAGCTATCTTCCTATTAGAGCAGAAACACAAGCACCCGTCCTCTAGCTATCTTCCTATTAGAGCAGAAACACAAGCACCCGTCCTCTAGCTATCTTCCTATTAGAGCAGAAACACAAGCACCCGTCCTCTAGCTATCTTCCTATTAGAGCAGAAACACAAGCACCCGTCCTCTAGCTATCTTCCTATTAGAGCAGAAACACAAGCACCCGTCCTCTAGCTATCTTCCTATTAGAGCAGAAACACAAGCACCCGTCCTCTAGCTATCTTCCTACATCTTCTGGGGGTTTTCTGCCTCCTATCGGTCGCAGTATGTCAACGCACGAATCACTGTTGTCCATTTGCCTTTAATACATACAGACAAAGTGCAGCAAAAAACATATTAAAAGAAAGATTTTGAAGTTAGACATTTGCTCCGAATTATACTATAGTATAGAATGTAATGTGTCATACATGAATATTTTAAACCACAACAAGCAGTCCTAATGTGTTCCAGACCATTTGGTTGTGTGTCAGCGATATCCAGGCGTATCAATCACATATAATACATGAATAACACAAACTAATTCTCCCCTTAATAAACAGACAGTGATTCTGCAACGATATGGTCGTTACCATGACATCACACATAATTTAGCCAAGTAAAGTTACTCACACGACCCTGACAATAAAACAGGCTAAGCTAAGCGCTCACTTATGTGTTGTTAACGGGCATCTCACCGTCCGGAAGGTCTCCGAGTCCCGTCGGTTCCGCGCGCGCGCGCCGCCACGTCGACAGGTCCGCGTGCTCTCTGCCGGCCGGTGACGTCATCCTCCGGTACTACTCGGTGTCAGCTCGTGCCAGCTCGGTGTGGACGGAGTTCAGTCGAAGCCTCTGTCTTTGCACTGATTGTTTCCTGCTTGGAGCCAAAACAGTCGGTCGATACGTTTGACAAACGAAATATAACAAGCTACATATTTATAAAGAAGTCAAATAACTACCGTTAAACGTATTCAAATAAGATTATATTTATAACGTTTATAACGCATTTAATTACCCTACTGTACATGCGCGGCTCGTTGGTCTAGGGGTATGATTCTCGCTTAGGGTGCGAGAGGTCCCGGGTTCAAATCCCGGACGAGCCCTTGTTTTCTGCCAGGATATTTTAAAATGTAGGTTGTTTTTATGCGTTGGCGTACATTGTTGTTATAATACTGTTAAAATGACATGTATAAATATATAAATCTTCTTTATTTCCACTTCAGAATAGGTGAAGTACACACAAACACACCGAAATGAAAAGAGAATTGATATATAGGTTTATTTTTTTAAATGAATATTTGATGTAAAAACAAGATGCAAAATTGTTCAAATATACATCTGTACAGTATGAGTTCACAGTTTGATATATAATAACCCTTTGAATTGCAACCTACATGAAGACAATTAGTTGAATAAAGATTCATAAATGTATGAAAAAATGCTTTAAAATAAAAAAAACATAAAAATCATCATCATGCTTTATAAAATGCCTTTTATTTGCCCTTTCAGTCTATGAATTAATGACAAAATATATTACATCATATATCATTTGCATAGTTAGAAACAAACTTAATATATGTGTGTGTGTGTGTGTGTGTAATCCTACTGTTGATGAAAAAGATTAAATTGAACTGAGTAGACTGATCTAATGTTGGTGATCAAAGTGAACTCTGTTGAGTTGCATATGGAATTAACACCACCATGTTAGTGACTACAATCAATTAATTGTAATTGGTTGATGGACTCTAGCAAGGCAGATGACAGCCAAACGCTAAATTTGACCATGTTTCCATTAAACCAAAAGCAAACGTCACTGTGACGCTCAGAGACGGTGTAATGGGAATGATTTTTCCATCCATCTCTCTGGTAATTTAAACAAGGACGATAGGACACTCAGTAAACCCACCAACCAGTTAGCAAATCAATTAATTTATTAATGTGATTGACTTAATTGATGATTTGGAGTTTGTCAAAGAGTTTGATTAATGAAACCTTGAAAATGACAATGACTTAAATGCTTGTTTTTGGGAATGTTTTTTGAAGTGCACTCCAGTCTCCTTAAGTTTATTTTTAATATAATATTTTAATATAATCTGGTCACCTGGTGTTCACTCACAGAGTAGCCCAAATATAATCCACTCCCACAATATTGATATGTTTGGCAAAATCAATCTATCAAATTTATTATATGATGACCTTTTACATCAGCATTTGTCACAGAGTGTTTATACAAACACCCAGCTTCCAAATCACTTGCTGACTGTAAACATATAAAGATCAATATTATTTTAAATGAAACAGATTATTCACAAAATAATAATCTGATTATTTGACCAATACGTGGCAAACAGTTCAGAATTGGGCCACTGACAAATTCAGCCATATTAAAACACTTCTGTGAGAACAGCTTAACCAAATACCAACTATAAATACTTGTTTCCTTGTTAACCCTTTGATATAAAATAACATTGAATAATCACATTAAAATATAAACCAATAATAGCCGTGTTGACTAACTACATACAAACACTCACCATATTAGAATTAAACAAGCCAATGCTCCTAGCCATTAAAAGGACAGTCAGCAATAAGACTCAGTGGATGGAAGGCATTGTGCTTAAAACCTGTTATTGTAAGTGGGCCTGCTGTGTCCAGTGAAGTCATATTGCTGATTCCACCTTTAACTGGCCATATAAAATCACTTTTACAGAGAACAATAATAATAATTAAAATAATAATACAAAGGATAATGATATAATGCCCCTGGATAATAAGACTTAGTTTCACATTTCTAGACGCAAAGACAATAACTAGCTGTCTGGTAATAAGGACTCCGAACACAGTTGGTTAACTCTGTGTGTGTGTGTGTGTGTGTGTGTGTTAGCAAGCTCACTACCTGTAATGCTAACAGTGTTTGTGCAGTATCACATTATATAGACCTTACATGGTCCACAACAAGCTGCACTTGGGTGTGTGTGTGTGTGTGTGTGTGTATGAGAGGTGGCGTATGTAAAAGTATGTTTCTATCGACATAACTGTGCCCAGATATATGGTGTGAGTTTCAACTTGTATCATACGTGTGTGTTTACGTGAATGTGTGTGTGAGTGTACGTATTTGTCTGTGTTTAAGTGTATGTGTGTGTGAGTCTGCTCATGTGTGTGTGAGTGTACGTATTTGTCTGTGTTTAAGTGTATGTGTGTGTGAGTCTGCTCATGTGTGTGTAAATATGTGCATAAGTGTGTGAGTCTGTACGTGTCCAATGAGGTGAGAGACGCTGCAGTAGTTCCTCCAACCAGCAGAGGGTGCAGTTCTCATTGTTATTCATAGAGAATGAACAGACGAAGAGGACAGCTGAACGGATGGAAGAATAAAGGGATGGAAGAATAAAAGGATGGAAGAATAAAAGGATGGGTGGTGGATGTTTGGATGGATTGAGAACTGTCTCAAAAGCAGGGTGGAATGGTGTGTGTGTGTGTGTGGTGGGTAATATTGTTAGGTAGAACTTTAGTTTGGACCAACGACAATCACAGAGGGTTCTTCAGGCGTTGCATTCATGTTGGGTTCTGCAGACGTTGCATTCATGTTGGGTTCTGCAGGCGTTGCATTCATGTTGGGTTCTGCAGACGTTGCATTCAGGTTGGGTTCTGCAGGCGTTGCATTGAGGTTGGGTTCTGCAGGCGTTGCATTCATGTTGGGTTCTGCAGACGTTGCATTCATGTTGGGTTCTGCAGGCGTTGCATTCATGTTGGGTTCTGCAGGCGTTGCATTCATGTTGGGTTCTGCAGGCATTGAGTTCTGCAGGCGTGCATTTAGTTGCATTCAAGTGCAGTGGCGTGTTCAGACCAGCAGGTGGCGTTTCTTGTGCAGAGCCAGGTGATCTGAGCGGGAGAAGGAACGGTCGCAGTCTGGACACTGGAACGGTTTGACCCCCGTGTGTTTGCGGAAGTGTCGTGTCAACTCATCTGAACGGGCAAACTTCCATGTACAACCCTCCCATATGCACTTATAGGGCTTCTCACC
>CM055742.1:1566121-1596121 GCA_029465975.1 Dallia pectoralis
AAGGTGTGACGGCAACACACACACACCTGAAGTCTTGCCATCTCCCACTTTCCAGTGCCAACTGACACCAACGCCAACCACGCACGCCAACCGCGCACGCCAACCGCGCACGCCAACCACGCACGCCAACCACGCACGCCAACCACGCACGCCAACCACGCACGCCAACCAGGCAGGCCAACCAGGCACGCCAACCAGGCACGCCAACCAGGCACGCTAACCAGGCACGCTAACCAGGCACGCTAACCAGGCACGCTAACCAGGCACGCTAACCAGGCACGCTAACCAGGCACGCTAACCAGGCACGCTAACCAGGCACGCTAACCAGGCACGCTAACCAGGCACGCTAACCAGGCACGCTAACCAGGCACGCCAACCACGCACGCCAACCAGGCACGCCAACCAGGCAGGCCAACCAGGCACGCTAACCAGGCACGCTAACCAGGCACGCCAACCAGGCACGCTAACCAGGCACGCTAACCAGGCACGCCAACCAGGCACGCCAACCAGGCACGCTAACCAGGCACGCTAACCAGGCACGCTAACCAGGCACGCCAACCAGGCACGCCAACCAGGCACGCTAACCAGGCACGCTAACCAGGCACGCTAACCAGGCACGCTAACCAGGCACGCTAACCACTCACGCTAACCACGCAAGGTAAATAACTGACATTTATACAATTTTGTTGCAGAGATACAAACATAAGGTCTGTCTATCTGTCCGTATTTATGTCTACCTGACTGTATGTTTACATGTCTCTCTGCATGTATGTCTACCTCTCTGTATGTCTGTCTCTCCATCTCTCTCCGTCTCTCTCTCGTCTGTGTGTGTCTGTTTCTCCGTATGTCTCTCTGGAGTTTAAGAGATGTTAAATAGAGCAGCTTGAGCTCTGACCTCTGGTTCTACTCTAGAAGAAACGGAGCATGTTGTGTTCGTCTGTGTGTGTGTGCATTTACAGGTGTGTCTACGCCTTCTCTAGGTTAATAATTAAAGGTTTAAACACTCTTTATTCCAGACTATGGACTTTAAGCAGGACACTCGCACAGAACATTTTTCCATCTTCAATTGCTGAATCAAAATGCTAAATCACTATTAAAGAAAACGTCACAATGGTGACTAATCAGGGAAATTGAAGACTCAGAGACTCTTAAGTTGTATTTAGCTGTGGTGTTCGTATGTAAAAATATGTACTCTCAGATTCTCTAGAAGGCTTTGGTCAGTGTCATGTTTTTGTGGAACTGAGAGAGAAATGCTGTTGCTCAATTGGGCACTAAATACACACACAGACACACACACACACACAAACATCACACACAAATACACAAGTCTGCATTTCCTATCCCCCTAACCCTAACCCCAATACTAACCCATAGTCTGAACCTAACCCTAACCCCAATACTAACCCATATTGTCTGAACCTAACCCTAACCATATGGTGATTGGGTCAGGCAGTCTGAACTGTGATAGTCCTCAGTTTTCTAAAATAAACACCAGTTCAGTAAAAAAACATTATGAATCTGATAACAGATTACATAAAGACCATATCACACTCAACTATTCACACCAAACTAGCTCGAATAAGGCCATCAGTGACCCTCACACAAACACTTGCACGAACAACACACGCAGGGCACAGCCAGCAGTTTGAAGAATCACACGCACAGAGAGAGAGAGAGGGAGAGGGAGAGAGAGGAGAGAGAGAGAGAGAGAGGGAGAGAGAGAGAGGAGAGGGGGAGATGGAGAGAGAGAGAGAGAGAGAGAGAGAGAGAGAGAGAGAGAGAGAGAGAGAGAGAGAGAGAGAGAGAGAGGGAGAGGGGGAGAGAGAGAGGGAGAGAGAGAGGGAGAGGTAGAGGGAGAGGGAGAGGGAGAGAGAGAGGAGGGAGGGAGAGAGGGAGAGAGGGGGAGAGAGGGAGGGAGGGAGGGAGGGAGGGAGGGAGGGAGGGAGAGAGAGAGAGAGAGAGAGAGAGAGAGAGAGAGAGAGAGAGAGAGAGAGAGGGGAGGTAGAGAGAGAGAGAGGGAGGTAGAGAGAGAGAGAGGGAGGTAGAGAGAGAGAGAGGGAGGTAGAGAGAGAGAGAGGTAGAGAGGTAGAGAGGTAGAGAGGGAGAGAGGGAGAGAGGGAGAGAGGGAGAGAGGGAGAGAGGGAGAGAGGGAGAGAGGGAGAGAGGGAGAGAGGGAGAGAGGGAGAGAGAGAGAGAGAGAGAGAGAGAGAGAGAGAGAGAGAGGGAGAGGGAGAGGGAGAGGAGCGGATGTGCTTCACTGTTATTATTTCCACACTGGAGGATCGGGGGTTGGGGGTGTTAGGGCGGTAGTGGTGTGTGTGGGGGGGTATGGGGCCCTGTGGGGGCTGATGCAGTTTCCTGTCGGAGAAAGAGAGAGAAAATGACAGAAAAAAACACCCATCTCTTAAGCAAGATATTACAAAGTATGACACAACTGAAATACCTTTAACAGACATACAGAAAATAGAGAGAAAATGAGAGAGAGAGAGAGAGGTGGAGAGAGGAGGAGAGAGAGAGGAGAGAGGAGAGAGGAGAGAGGAGAGAGGAGAGAGGAGAGGAGAGGTAGAGAGAGAAGCAGCTTGAAATATCAGGGCTTTATTTAACAATGACAGCTACTTTATTTGTAATAGTTCAACCCAACAGATTCTCCAGACACCTGGCAATGGAATTCATAGTTTAATGTTTAGCCTCAATGTTCCCCAGGTCATGTCCTTTGAACAGAGTCTGTGTGTGTGTGTGTGTGTGTGTGTGTGTGTGTGTGCATGGGACATTGTGGGTAAAACAAATACTTTGGACATAGTGTTAGAATTGGAACAACATTTAGGTTTATGCATTACCATTACGAGTTAGGTTTAGGGTCAAGGAGGTTAAGTTAAGTTTGGACATACAAGTTGTGAATGAATGTTGAGATTCAGGTTAGAGTCATCATCTCTCCCTATCGCTCCCTCCCCCCCCCCCGTCTTCCCTCCCTCCCCCCGTCTTCCCTCCCTCCCCCTCCCTCCCAGGTTTCTAAACAGGATAAGAGTCTTCATATGCCCAGTGGAATGTGTGACGCAACACTGAGCCTTGAAACAAAAGCACAGGAAAAGCAGACAGAGACATGTACTGTAGTGTACAGTAGAGACGCGCGCACGCACGCACGCACGCTCGCGGTAACGACCGTGACCCCTGATCCTAACCTGTCAGTTATTGTTCAGCTAGCTAGAAACCTAGAGACACACAGTGCTAACCCAGGGTCATCTAATGAAAAGGGTTGGATTGGTGTCAAATAAATCTGTTCCTGGAACTGTTTGGCAGAACCAGCTTAACCGGGTCTGAGACTAGAAACAAAGTCAGCTTCTAACACATCACTGACGTAAACGGAGAGGCCTGTTCTACACATTATATTTCTACGGGTCAAACCAAACAGATCAAGCTAATTGTTACTGAATATCTGTACATCAAGCTACTGGTTCCTGAATATGCACATAGAATACCTATCTATATCTGTACATCTATCTACTGGTTACTAAACATCCCCATAGAATACCTATCTATATCTGTACATCTATATATTGGTTACTAAACATCCCATAGAATACCTATCTATATCTGTACAGCTATCTACTGGTTACTAAACATCCCATAGAATACCTATCTATATCTGTACATCTATACTGGTTACTGAACATTCATTAAGGCAATAGATAAACAATATCTGTCTGTATATCTGTCTGTCAGTATATCTGTCTGTCAGTATATCTGTCTGTCAGTATATCTGTCTGTCTGTATATCTGTCTGTCTGTATATCTGTCTGTCTGTATATCTGTCTGTCTGTATATCTGTCTGTCTGTATATCTGTCTGTCAGTATATCTGTCTGTCAGTATATCTGTCTGTCAGTATATCTGTCTGTCAGTATATCTGTCTGTCAGTATATCTGTCTGTCAGTATATCTGTCTGTCTGTATATCTGTCTGTCTGTATATCTGTCTGTCAGTATATCTGTCTGTCAGTATATCTGTCTGTCAGTATATCTGTCTGTCTGTATACCTTTTTATCAATCCATCTGTCTACCTTTCTATCAATCCATCTAGCTTTCCATCCAGTTATACCTCAGTAATTTGATAAATGTGTAGGCAGGTGATGTTGTCCGAGAGAGATGAAGCAAAAACACCAGGCTGGAGAAGCTCTGTCAAATTAGTCCTGTATATATCTGACACCTCACTGAACACTGACCTGTATATATCTGACACCTCACTGAACACTGACCTGTATATATCTGACACCTCACTGAACACTGACCTGTATATATCTGACACCTCACTGAACACTGACCTGTATATATCTGACACCTCACTGAACACTGACCTGTATATATCTGACACCTCACTGAACACTGACCTGTATATATCTGACACCTCACTGAACACTGACCTGTATATATCTGACACCTCACTGAACACTGACCTGTATATATCTGACACCTCACTGACCTGATATATCACTGAACACTGACCTGTATATATCTGACACCTCACTGAACACTGACCTGTATATATCTGACACCTCACTGAACACTGACCTGTATATATCTGACACCTCACTGAACACTGACCTATATCTGACACCTCACTGAACACTGACCTATCTGACACCTCACTGAACACTGACCTGTATATATCTGACACCTCACTGAACACTGACCTGTATATATCTGACACCTCACTGAACACTGACCTGTATATATCTGACACCTCACTGAACACTGACCTGTATATATCTGACACCTCACTGAACACTGACCTGTATATATCTGACACCTCACTGAACACTGACCTGTATATATCTGACACCTCACTGAACACTGACCTGTATATATCTGACACCTCACTGAACACTGACCTGTATATATCTGACACCTCACTGAACACTGACCTGTATATATCTGACACCTCACTGAACACTGACCTGTAACACTGACACCTCACTGAACACTGACCTATATATCTGACACCTCACTGAACACTGACCTGTATATATCTGACACCTCACTGAACACTGACCTGTATATATCTGACACCTCACTGAACACTGACCTGTATATATCTGACACCTCACTGAACACTGACCTGTATATATCTGACACCTCACTGAACACTGACCTGTATATATCTGACACCTCACTGAACACTGTCCTGTATATATCTGACAGCTCACTGAACACTGTTAACCCACAGCCTTCCTCCTCCACAGTCTTCCTCCTCCACAACCAGGTATTAACGACCAGTCGGTCAAACGTTGGCGCCATATTCTATTGACCTTCAGGCCAATAAACATCCCATACATATGTTAGATGCAATAATACCCTCTGTCATCCACTGTGTGGCGTGATCACTGTGACATTTACACCCTGACCCCCTTCAACACTAATCACTGTGACCTTTACACTCCGACCCCGTTCAACACCGATCACTGTGACCTTTACACTCTGACCCCGTTCAACACAGATCACTGTGACCTTCACACTCTGACCCCCTTCCACATTCATCACTGTGACCTTTGAACTGGTTAGCTGGTCCCGGCTAGTCATTGGCGCCCATCACAGCTCCATAGAAACTAAACATAGCAAGCTGATATTATACTTCATGTGTGTCTCACTGCATTAAGTATAATTTGATGTTGATTGATTTTCTCCTTGTATGTAGCGTCAACTTGAGATCAGCAGTTTGGAGAAAGACACAAACACACACACACACACACACTACAATGGGATCTTAACACGTCTCTGTGAGTGTTCCTCACTGTGATCGTAAAACAAGCAAAAACATACAGACTGATGACATTTGATAAACACTTTGACCAAAAACTTGTTTTGGGGATATATTTGGGAAGAATTAGGCTTACGGTTACATTAGGATTAGAGTCAGGTTAAATTCAGACGGTTACATTAGGATTAGAGTCAGGTTAAATTCAGACGGTTATATTAGGATTAGAGTCAGGTTAAATTCAGACGGTTACATTAGGATTAGAGTCAGGTTAAATTCAGACGGTTTCATTAGGATTAGAGTCAGGTTAAATTCAGACGGTTACATTAGGATTAGAGTCAGGTTAAGTTCAGATGGTTACATTAGAATTAGAGTTAGGTTAACTTCAGACGGTTACATTAGGATTAGAGTCAGGTTAAGTTCAGACGGTTACTTAGGATTAGAGTCAGGTTAAATTCAGACGGTTATATTAGGATTAGAGTCAGGTTAAATTCAGACGGTTACATTAGGATTAGAGTCAGGTTAAATTCAGACGGTTACATTAGGATTAGAGTCAGGTTAAATTCAGACGGTTACATTAGGATTAGAGTCAGGTTAAGTTCAGATGGTTACATTAGAATTAGAGTTAGGTTAACTTCAGACGGTTACATTAGGATTAGAGTCCGGTTAAGTTCAGACGGTTACATTAGGATTAGAGTCAAGTTAAATTCAGACGGTTACATTAGGATTAGAGTCAGGTTAAATTCAGACGGTTATATTAGGATTAGAGTCAGGTTAAATTCAGACGGTTATATTAGGATTAGAGTCAGGTTAAGTTCAGACGGTTACATTAGGATTAGAGTCAGGTTAAATTCAGACGGTTATATTAGGATTAGAGTCAGGTTAAGTTCAGACTGTTATATTAGGATTAAAGTTTGGTTAAGTTCAGACAGTTACATTAGGATTAGAGTCAGGTTAAGTTCAGATGGTTACATTAGAATTAGAGTCAGGTTAAGTTTAGATGGTTACATTAGAATTAGAGTTAGGTTAACTTCAGATGGTTACATTAGAATTAGAATTTGGTTAAATTCAGACGGTTACATTAGGATTAGAGTCAGGTTAAGTTCAGACAGTTACATTAGAATTAAAGTCAGGTTAAGTTCAGATGGTTACATTAGAATTAGAGTTAGGTTAACTTCAGACGGTTACATTAGGATTAGAGTCCGGTTAAGTTCAGACGGTTACATTAGGATTAGAGTCAAGTTAAATTCAGACGGTTACATTAGGATTAGAGTCAGGTTAAATTCAGACGGTTATATTAGGATTAGAGTCAGGTTAAATTCAGACGGTTATATTAGGATTAGAGTCAGGTTAAGTTCAGACGGTTACATTAGGATTAGAGTCAGGTTAAATTCAGACGGTTATATTAGGATTAGAGTCAGGTTAAGTTCAGACTGTTATATTAGGATTAAAGTTTGGTTAAGTTCAGACAGTTACATTAGGATTAGAGTCAGGTTAAGTTCAGATGGTTACATTAGAATTAGAGTCAGGTTAAGTTTAGATGGTTACATTAGAATTAGAGTTAGGTTAACTTCAGATGGTTACATTAGAATTAGAATTTGGTTAAATTCAGACGGTTACATTAGGATTAGAGTCAGGTTAAGTTCAGACAGTTACATTAGAATTAAAGTCAGGTTAAGTTCAGACGGTTACATTAGGATTAGAGTCAGGTTAAGTTCAGATGGTTACATTAGAATTAGAGTTAGATTAACTTCAGACGGTTACATTAGGATTAGAGTTTGGTTAACTTCAGACGGTTACATTAGGATTAGAGTTTGGTTAAATTCAGACGGTTACATTAGGATTAGAGTCAGGTTAAGTTCAGACGGTTACATTGTGATTAGAGTTAGGTTAACTTCAGACGGTTACATTAGGATTAGAGTTTGGTTAACTTCAGACGGTTACATTAGGATTAGAATTTGGTTAAATTCAGACGGTTACATTAGGATTAGAGTCAGGTTAAGTTCAGACAGTTACATTAGAATTAGAGTCAGGTTAAATTCAGACGGTTACATTAGGATTAGAGTTTGGTTAACTTCAGACGGTTACATTAGGATTAGAGTCAGGTTAAATTCAGACGGTTACATTAGGATTAGAGTCAGGTTAAATTCAGACGGTTACATTAGGATTAGAGTCAGGTTAAATTCAGACGGTTATATTAGGATTAGAGTCAGGTTAAGTTCAGACTGTTATATTAGGATTAAAGTTTGGTTAAGTTCAGACAGTTACATTAGGATTAGAGTCAGGTTAAGTTCAGATGGTTACATTAGAATTAGAGTCAGGTTAAGTTTAGATGGTTACATTAGAATTAGAGTTAGGTTAACTTCAGATGGTTACATTAGAATTAGAATTTGGTTAAATTCAGACGGTTACATTAGGATTAGAGTCAGGTTAAGTTCAGACAGTTACATTAGAATTAAAGTCAGGTTAAGTTCAGACGGTTACATTAGGATTAGAGTCAGGTTAAGTTCAGATGGTTACATTAGAATTAGAGTTAGATTAACTTCAGACGGTTACATTAGGATTAGAGTTTGGTTAACTTCAGACGGTTACATTAGGATTAGAGTTTGGTTAACTTCAGACGGTTACATTAGGATTAGAGTCAGGTTAAATTCAGACGGTTACATTAGGATTAGAGTTAGGTTAACTTCAGACGGTTACATTAGGATTAGAGTTTGGTTAACTTCAGACGGTTACATTAGGATTAGAATTTGGTTAAATTCAGACGGTTACATTAGGATTAGAGTCAGGTTAAGTTCAGACAGTTACATTAGAATTAGAGTCAGGTTAAATTCAGACGGTTACATTAGGATTAGAGTTTGGTTAACTTCAGACGGTTACATTAGGATTAGAGTTTGGTTAAGAGTAGAGAGTAAGTTCAGACAGTTACATTAGGAGTTTGGTTAAGTTCAGACAGTTACATTAGGATTAGAGTTAAGTTCAGACACAAATATTAGGGTATTGAGTTTTACTTTAGGGTTCCGTTTAGAGTTATGGTTGAGGGAAGACATTTTTTAAACGGTACTAAATTGAGGTTCGTCATGTCTATAGTAAGTCCTGTGTCTGTACCCACATTCTACCATTACACTAACCCTACGATAACGCTTATCACTAAATCTCCTAGGCTACAATAAAAGGTATAAAAAGTAAGTAAAATTGCTTAATTGTAAAAATTGGTTACAATTGCGTTTATTAGAAAAATAGCCTAGGCCAGAGGCTGAATAAAAGGTTAATGACTTTAAAATACTGTACAATAATTTGTAAAATAACCCCTAGATGAAAGATATAATAGGTAATAAGGTTAAGTTCAAAACAGTTCAAATAAACAGAATGAAAAACAGTCATGTGAACCGTAACAGTTGTCTAACAGTAATCGATTATCAATCATCAATTGTAAACCGTAAAATGCCAGCTATGTATATTGTATCATGTATTGTCTGGCAGGATAATAACTTACTTGTGAGTAGATAAGGCCGACTCTCTGTGCTATATGTTATTCCAGTAGATGTCTTCAGTAAATGTCTCCGAGATAAACGTCTTTTAGAAACCCGTAAAGAATCCCGTTAAAAGTGACGCACTCGAAATGCCCAGAAGGACGTGAGAACAAGCATCAAACCAGTGGAAAAACGAAAAGTCCCAATGACAGACCGGCCCAACTGGCACAGAGACAAAACCCCCAGTTGTGAAACCCGTGCACGTCTCTTCCTCTATTCGCTCAAAACTCCCCGAGATGCGGAGTGCTCTGTGCGCGTGTCATGTGATGTGGGGCGGGGCTAGGGCGGGCTTGGGCGGGGCTAGGGGTGGGGTCGGAACACGTACGTGCGTGCGGGTTTCTGTGTGTGTGTGTGTGTGTGTGTTCCCGGAGGGAAGAGGAAACTTTGGGCGTGACGCGGGCGTCAGCTCAAGTGCAGGACATGTGACGCGTCAGACAAAAACACGGAAAGAGAGGAAGAGGGAGAGGGGGAGAGAGAGAGGGGGAGAGAAAGAGAGGGAGAGGGGAGAGAGGGAGAGAGGGGGAGAGGGGGAGAGAGAGGGAGAGAGAGAGAGAGGGGGAGAGAGAGGGAGAGAGGGGGAGAGAGAGGGAGAGAGGGGGAGAGAGAGGGAGAGAGGGGGAGAGAGAGGGGGAGAGGGGGAGAGAGAGAGAGAGGGGGAGAGAGGGGGAGAGGGGGAGAGAGAGAGAGGGGGGAGAGGGGGGAGAGAGAGAGAGAGGGGGGGAGAGAGAGAGAGGGGGAGAGAGGGAGAGCGGGGGAGAGAGAGAGGGAGAGAGAGAGGGAGAGAGAGAGGAGGGGGGTTAAAATCAAATGGCTCATATTGAACACAATTAATAAATTAAACAGGTACCAGATAAACAGTTCCTTTGATAGATGAAAAATAAGAGAAAGGTTAATAATAGCATATCTCGAGCCCCGCCAGCCTTCCGCGCATTAAGGTTGCTACATGATGCTATAACAAAACCATGGGTTACTACACCCTGGCAGAAGGCCGATAACACACACACACACAGACACACACACACAGACACACACACACACAGGCACACACACAGGCACGCACACAGGCACGCACACAGGCACACACACCGCACAGCGCACACACACAGGCACACACACAGCGCACACACACACACAGGCACGCACACAGGCACACACACCGCACACACACACAAAGCGCACACACAAAGCGCACACACACAGGCACACACAGCGCACACACACACGCCAGGACAATGTGTATGAGAGGAGAGATAGAAAGAGAATGGAAAAAAATGTAATGTTATTCATATTTCATTTTTATCTTAAACCAGGTAATTTGCTTGAGAACAATTCATCATTAAATTCTAATGCAAGACAGACAATATAAATGATGTTAAATAACAATACAATATGAATCATTATGAACCTCAAAACTTGAACATGAATGCCTTACCTTGCCCCTAATGCCTAGTCCAAGAACTATTACAAATCTAACACTGACCCCAATTGTAAATGTAACTCTAAATCTTCGCATAATGAGATTTTCTTCTCGAGGATTGCAGGTTTGACAAGCAGGTGGAGGGAATGTGAGTCTGGGAAACCTGAGTCCATGCATTTAAATGGAGGGAATGTGCGTCTGGGAAACCTGGGTCCAGGCGTTTAAATGGAGGGAATGTGCGTCTGGGAAACCTGGGTCCAGGCATTTAAATGGAGGGAATGTGCGTCTGGGAAACCTGGGTCCAGGCGTTTAAATGGAGGGAATGTGCGTCTGGGAAACCTGGGTCCAGGCGTTTAAATGGAGGGAATGTGCGTCTGGGAAACCTGGGTCCAGGCGTTTAAATGGAGGGAATGTGCGTCTGGGAAACCTGGGTCCAGGCGTTTAAATGGAGGGAATGTGCGTCTGGGAAACCTGGGTCCAGGCATTTATATCGACGTCAATTTGACAAGTGACAACTGGCCTCAAAATTCCCCAGATCTTAATCTGATTGAGCATCTGGAGGACGTACTGGACCAACAGGTCTGATTCACAGATGCCACCTCTGTCTTAGTGCCAGATACCACAGGACACCTTCAGGGATCTGCTGCTATTGTCTTAGTGCCAGATACCACAGGACACCTTCAGGGGTCTGTTACTAATGTATGGGTGCCAGATACCACAGGACACCTTCAGGGATCTGCTGCTAATGTCTTGGTGCCAGATACCACAGGACACCTTCAGGGATCTGCTGCTAATGTCTTGGTGCCAGATACCACAGGACACCTTCAGGGGTCTGTTACTAATGTATTGGTGCCAGATACCACAGGAGACTGTCAGGTGTCTGTTACTAATGTATGGGTGCCAGATACCACAGGACACCTTCAGGGGTCTGTTACTAATGTATTGGTGCCAGATACCACAGGACACCTTCAGGGGTCTGTTACTAATGTATTGGTGCCAGATACCACAGGACACCTTCAGGGGTCTGTTACTAATGTATGGGTGCCAGATACCACAGGACACCTTCAGGGCTCTGTTACTAATGTATTGGTGCCAGATACCACAGGACACCTTCAGGGCTCTGTTACTAATGTATTGGTGCCAGATACCACAGGACACCTTCAGGGCTCAGTTTTGGCGACACATGGAGAAGCAACAGCATAATAGGCAGGTGGTCATAAAGATTTGCCTCATATGTGTATATATAATCCTTTAGGTTTCTTTGTATCTCTTTCTCCCTCTAGGTTTCTCTGCATTTCTGCCAAAACAAACTTAGCAAAATGTTTTGCCTAAGGGGCATTTCCAGTGTCAAAACAGAAGGGTTTCTAATTTGTGTGTGCGGTAATGGCTTGTCTGCTGGTATAGATGAGATGTTTCCTGTGTCCACCGATGTATAGACATTCATTGTTTGAATCCTTTCAGCTGTAATGTGATTTCAGGATTCAGGTGACTGTTGGCCAGCCTATAAACCCATTGTCAACCTTTATTTTGTAGTAGATGCATCATTTATTTTTTGTGTATTCTAGTGAGTCACCCCGAGGAAGGGAGGTAACACGACCAAGGATCCACCACTCTAAAGTTTCTTAATGCCATGCTCAAGGACACAAATAATAAGATTCACCTAGTTGAAGTTCCGTCCATCAACTTTTCAGTTAGGTTAAATGCTCTATGACCTCTGACCTTACCTCAAATCCTGGCACCTGCTTCAGGTCATCGTGAAGACCATCCTATGACCTCACAATCGCTGACCTTACAATCATTGATCTCACATCCTCTCACCTCACAGGTCAAAAGCTTTTAATTCTCGGCTCAAAGACCCGTAAACAACAACAACCTAAACAGTCAACATGGAAACATTCACATTTTCCATTTATTTCTATTATTTTTACTTTATTCATGTATTTGTTTCCATGTTTCGCATTGTATCTCACCACAGCCACTAAACGATATAATGACTAAACCAAGAAACTAAAAGGCACCGCAGGAGTAGAACAGGATGACTGGTGCTGTGTTGTAGAGAGACAATAAAGAGTGGTGTGTGTGTGTGTGTGTGTGTGTGTGGTAACTAATGACCACACCCAGGGTTGGTATGGGTTCTATTGTGGCTGCTTATGAAACCTCAGAGATCCAGTAACACACACACACACACACACACACACACATATACTTGTTGTGCCATAAACAGCCTTATATCACAGTACAGTGTTTTTATCATGAACCACTGTGGAAAACACAAGACTGGGCAGATCCAGGGAGTGAGACGGGAGAAACATAGAGAAAACAGAAAGTGAAAGTTAATATTCTGAAGAATGGAGGCAGGTGAGGGAATGAGGTTTTTTTCATCGAACATGACCTTCCTGAAGGGGGAGGAGCTCGGAGATTGTATCACTTCACAGGTAGTTTGTCATTATGTTGCCAGACCTGCCGACTAGCATTCAAGAGTTGTAAGCTCACACGCATGCAGACGCACACACATGCGCACACAGACGCACAAACACATGGCATGTACATACAAAAAACGTGTATATTAGCAGAGATGTAATTTCTGTTGGCCTCGGGCAGTGGCAGGTTGAGACGAACCGATGAAAACGTGATTACCTTCTGGGGTTGGGTTAGAACCAGGGTGTCACACACAGATTTAACTATAATGATGGCCTTTCCTTTATATGGTAAAGAATATACATTTTAAGTTTCCTCCGTTTGTGAACATTGCTGGTGGAAGGTATAAATGACAGTACATTGGATGGGAATGTGGTTCCTGTGTTAAGCCAAATAGCCCTCTATATAACCACCACCAGCCTCTATATAACCACCACCAGCCTCTATATAACCACCACCAGCCTCTATATAACCACCACCAGCCTCTATATAACCACCACCAGCCTCTATATAACCAGCACCAGCCTCTATATAACCACCACCAGCCTCTATATAACCACCACCAGCCTCTATATAACCACCACCAGCCTCTATATAACCACCACCAGCCTCTATATAACCACCACCAGCCTCTATATAACCACCACCAGCCTCTATATAACCACCACCAGCCTCTATATAACCACCACCAGCCTCTATATAACCACCACCAGCCTCTATATAACCACCACCAGCCTCTATATAACCACCACCAGCCTCTATATAACCAGCACCAGCCTCTATATAACCACCACCAGCCTCTATATAACCACCACCAGCCTCTATATAACCACCACCAGCCTCTATATAACCACCACCAGCCTCTATATAACCACCACCAGCCTCTATATAACCACCACCAGCCTCTATATAACCACCACCAGCCTCTATATAACCACCACCAGCCTCTATATAACCACCACCAGCCTCTATATAACCACCACCAGCCTCTATATAACCACCACCAGCCTCTATATAACCAGAAGCCTTTATATAATCACTATTGAAACTAAATCTTCCAGCTGGGTATTTTGATTTGAGCAGGTATCTGACGTTAAAACATCTGCCTGAGGACCATTTCTCTACGAAGCATTCCCCAAATCATTCAATGAACACATTGCATTTAGTCTTTATTCAGTTAAGGCTTGATGGAATCACTCCGTTACCACAATATAATACACACCTTAACACCTCAACTAACTGCTAACACTTATAATGTACACACCTTAACACCTCAACTAACTAGTAACATTTAAAATATAAACACCTCAACTAACTTCAAACAAAGTGAAATCACAACTCGTGTGTGTGTGTGCGTGCGTGTGTGCGTGGGTGTGTGTGCGCGCGTGTGTGGTTTATCTATATTGATTTGATGTGGCTGTTCCCCCAGCTCCACTCAGCTGCTCGCTGTTTATCTATATTGATTTGATGTGGCTGTTCCCCCAGCTCCACTCAGCTGCTCGCTGTTTATCTATATTGATTAGATGTGGCTGTTCCCCAGCTCCACTCAGCTGCTCGCTGTTTATCTATATTGATTAGATGCGGCTGTTCCCCCAGCTCCACTCAGCTGCTCGCTGTTCATCTATATTGATTTGATGTGGCTGTTCCCCCAGCTCCACTCAGCTGCTCGCTGTTTATCTATATTGATTAGATGTGGCTGTTCCCCCAGCTCCACTCAGCTGCTCGCTGTTTATCTATATTGATTTGATGTGGCTGTTCCCCCAGCTCCACTCAGCTGCTCGCTGTTTATCTATATTGATTTGATGTGGCTGTTCCCCCAGCTCCACTCAGCTGCTCGCTGTTTATCTATATTGATTAGATGTGGCTGTTCCCCCAGCTCCACTCAGCTGCTCGCTGTTTATCTATATTGATTAGATGTGGCTGTTCCCCCAGCTCCACTCAGCTGCTCGCTGTTTATCTATATTGATTTGATGTGGCTGTTCCCCCAGCTCCACTCAGCTGCTCGCTGTTTATCTATATTGATTTGATGTGGCTGTTCCCCAGCTCCACTCAGCTGCTCGCTGTTTATCTATATTGATTTGATGTGGCTGTTCCCCAGCTCCACTCAGCTGCTCGCTGTTTATCTATATTGATTAGATGTGGCTGTTCCCCCAGCTCCACTCAGCTGCTCGCTGTTTATCTATATTGATTAGATGTGGCTGTTCCCCCAGCTCCACTCAGCTGCTCGCTGTTTATCTATATTGATTTGATGTGGCTGTTCCCCCAGCTCCACTCAGCTGCTCGCTGTTTATCTATATTGATTTGATGTGGCTGTTCCCCCAGCTCCACTCAGCTGCTCGCTGTTTATATGTATTGATTAGATGTGGCTGTTCCCCCAGCTCCACTCAGCTGCTCGCTGTTTATCTATATTGATTAGATGTGGCTGTTCCCCCAGCTCCACTCAGCTGCTCGCTGTTTATCTATATTGATTAGATGTGGCTGTTCCCCCAGCTCCACTCAGCTGCTCGCTGTTTATCTATATTGATTTGATGTGGCTGTTCCCCCAGCTCCACTCAGCTGCTCGCTGTTTATCTATATTGATTTGATGTGGCTGTTCCCCCAGCTCCACTCAGCTGCTCGCTGTTTATCTATATTAATTTGATGTGGCTGTTCCCCAGCTCCACTCAGCTGCTCGCTGTTTATCTATATTAATTTGATGTGGCTGTTTCCCCCAGCTCCACTCAGCTGCTCGCTGTTTATCTATTTTGATTTGATGTGGATGTTACCCCAGCTCCACTCAGCTGCTCGCTGTTTATCTATATTAATTTGATGTGGCTGTTTCCCCAGCTCCACTCAGCTGCTTGTTAGGCCAAATCATTCAAACCCTTTCGTGCCGTCATCTCCCAAAATCTCAGACAAGTGTATTTATGATTTACACAATTTTATCTTCTTCGTAACCGATGTCTTTCTGTTGATTTGATGTGGCTGTTCCCCCAGCTCCACTCAGCTGCTCGCTGTTTATCTATTTTGATTTGATGTGGCTGTTCCCCCAGCTCCACTCAGCTGCTCGCTGTTTATCTATATTGATTAGATGTGGCTGTTTCCCCAGCTCCACTCAGCTGCTTGTTAGGCCAAATCATTCAAACCCTTTCGTGCCGTCATCTCCCAAAATCTCAGACAAGTGTATTTATGATTTACACAATTTTATCTTCTTCGTAACCGATGTCTTTCTGTTGAAAAATTGCAGGTTCTGTGTCTGGGTGAACAAAAGTCTTTTGAAGCACGCCCAGAAGTGATTAAACCGATTATTACTGCTGTGCCAATCCCACTTCTGACACCAATGTAGCGGCCGGCAGCGTGGAATAACGCCAGGAATACCGGAAGTGAGGTAACACCTTTATTAGTAGCAGAACTGACACCTCACTCCTCCCACACCCATTGTAACACCTCACTCCTCCCACACCCTCTGTAACACCTCACTCCTCCCACACCCTCTATAACACCTCACTCCTCCCACACCCTCTGTAACACCTCACTCCTCCCACACCCTCTGTAACACCTCACTCCTCCCACACCCTCTGTAACACCTCACTCCTCCCACACCCTCTATAACACCTCACTCCTCCCACACCCTCTATAACACCTCACTCCTCCCACACCCTCTGTAACACCTCACTCCTCCCACACCCTCTGTAACACCTCACTCCTCCCACACCCTCTATAACACCTCACTCCTCCCACACCCTCTGTAACACCTCACTCCTCCCACACCCTCTGTAACACCTCACTCCTCCCACACCCTCTGTAACACCTCACTCCTCCCACACCCTCTGTAACACCTCACTCCTCCCACACCCTCTGTAACACCTCACTCCTCCCACACCCTCTGTAACACCTCACTCCTCCCACACCCTCTGTAACACCTCACTCCTCCCACACCCTCTGTAACACCTCACTCCTCCCACACCCTCTGTAACACCTCACTCCTCCCACACCCTCTGTAACACCTCACTCCTCCCACACCCTCTGTAACACCTCACTCCTCCCACACCCTCTGTAACACCTCACTCCTCCCACACCCTCTGTAACACCTCACTCCTCCCACACCCTCTGTAACACCTCACTCCTCCCACACCCTCTGTGACACCTCACTCCTCCCACATCCTCTGTAACACCTCACTCCTCCCACACCCTCTGTAACACCTCACTCCTCCCACACCCTCTGTGACACCTCACTCCTCCCACACCCTCTGTAACACCTCACTCCTCCCACACCCTCTGTAACACCTCACTCCTCCCACACCCTCTGTAACACCTCACTCCTCCCACAACATCTTCACTCTAATGCTGACCACCCAAACCAGCTACACACGCACCTTAAGGAAACACAAACCAAACAACACAGACCTGAACGATGTGTGGGTGAACTACAACAACCGCCAAAAAGTCTTGTCCTGCCGCAGTGCATGATGGGAAACCGAAGAATTGTCGCTATAGTACTTATGACACAGATGTAAAACTTAGTGTTGGGGTGTGTGTGTGAGTGGTGGAGCTTGTGGTTGTCTATAATGTGTGTGTGGCATCGTCTGCGAAATGTACCGTGAATAACAGTTCTATTAAAAGGAATCAAACAAACAAGGTGTGTGTGTTGTCTTCTAATGTTCTTGTCAGAAGTTCTCACACCCTCTAACTGCTGGTTTCCTCCCTTATTTGCATATTGCTATGGATGTCGCCTGCAAGCATGTTATGTAAACTAAATTATACAGTATTCAGTTCTTCATCTCGGGTGTGTCTGTAAACCAAAACCAGTCACCGACAGGTGTGTAAATAACCATCTAATGTCCCCTCCCTGTGTGCGTGTGTGGTCATATAGAATGACAGTGTGACTGTAACCGCTTCTACTGGGACAAAAGGATCGGACCACGGAAAGGAGCTCATTGATGTGAGTGGGTCTCCCAGGTTTCTGGACTGTACACACACTGAGTGTATTGGTGTTTCTGAGTGCATTGGTGTGTGTTTGGGTGGGGTTTTGTATGGTCTCCACCCTGTTGGGAGTATGCTTCCTGTCCAGTGTTCAGAAATAACCCGCCCCTGCCTCCCCGTGAACTAACCCGCCCCTGCCTCCCCGTGTTATAACCCGCCCCTGCCTCCCCGTGAGTCCGATTTACGTTTTCTTGGCAACAATATGAAGTCCGCCCCAGCCCAGAATACATCTACAGACCTTTGTTATATTTCTATTTAACCTTAATTAAACCAGGTGGGCCGATTGAGAACAAATTCTTATTTGCAACGGTGACCTGTCCGTCCCTACTTACCCGTCTGCTTACAGATCTGCCTACACGTCTGTCTGTCTGCTTACCCGTCTGTCTGTCTGCTTACCCGACTGCTTACCCGTCTGTACGACTGCTTACCCGTCTGACTGTCTGTCTGCTTACCTGTCTGTCCGTCAATTAATCAACCGAACACACCCACTGTGGTGCCTTATCCCTCTACAATCAATCAACCAATCACTCCCACCACTCCACCACCTCACTCCCACCACTCCTCCTCCACCTCCTCACTCCCACCACTCCTCCTCCTCACTCCCACCACTCCTCCTCCTCCTCCTCACTCCCACCACTCCTCCTCCTCCTCACTCCCACCACTCCTCCTCACTCCCACCACTCCTCCTCCTCCACCTCCTCACTCCCACCACTCCTCCTCCTCCTCACTCCCACCACTCCTCCACCTCACTCCCACCACTCCTCCTCCTCACTCCCACCACTCCTCCTCCTCACTCCCACCACTCCTCCTCCTCACTCCCACCACTCCTCCTCCTCACTCCCACCACTCCTCCTCCTCACTCCCACCACTCCTCCACCTCCTCACTCCCACCACTCCTCCTCCTCCTCACTCCCACCACTCCTCCACCTCACTCCCACCACTCCTCCACCTCACTCCCACCACTCCTCCTCCTCCTCACTCCCACCACTCCTCCTCCTCACTCCCACCACTCCTCCTCCTCACTCCCACCACTCCTCCTCCTCACTCCCACCACTCCTCCTCCTCCTCCGCAGTCCCACCACTCCTCCACCTCACTCCCACCACTCCTCCTCCTCACTCCCACCATTCCTCCTCCTCCTCACTCCCACCACTCCTCCTCACTCCCACCACTCCTCCTCCTCCACCTCCTCACGCCCACCACTCCTCCTCCTCACTCCCACCACTCCTCCACCTCCTCACTCCCACCACTCCTCCACCTCACTCCCACCACTCCTCCTCCTCACTCCCAGCACTCCTCCTCACTCCCACCACTCCTCCTCCTCACTCCCACCACTCCTCCTCCTCACTCCCACCACTCCTCCTCCTCACTCCCACCACTCCTCCTCCTCCTCCGCAGTCCCACCACTCCTCCAACTCACTCCCACCACTCCTCCTCCTCACTCCCACCATTCCTCCTCCTCCCCCCTCCCACCACTCCTCCTCACTCCCACCACTCCTCCTCCTCCACCTCCTCACGCCCACCACTCCTCCTCCTCACTCCCACCACTCCTCCACCTCCTCACTCCCACCACTCCTCCACCTCACTCCCACCACTCCTCCTCCTCACTCCCAGCACTCCTCCTCACTCCCACCACTCCTCCTCCTCACTCCACCACTCCTCCTCCTCCTCCCACCACTCCTCCCCTCTCCCACCACTCCTCCACCTCACTCCCACCACTCCTCCACCTCACTCCCACCACTCCTCCACCTCACTCCCACCACTCCTCCACCTCACTCCCACCACTCCTCCTCCTCACTCCCACCACTCCTCCTCCTCACTCCCACCACTCCTCCTCCTCCTCACACCACCTCCTCCTCCCACCCCTCCTCACTCCCACCACCTCCTCACTCCCACCACCCTCCTCCTCCTCACTCCCACCACTCCTCCTCCTCACTCCCACCACTCCTCCTCTCACTCCCACCACTCCTCCTCCTCACTCCCACCACTCCTCCTCCTCACTCCCACCACTCCTCCTCCTCCTCCCACCACTCCTCCTCCTCCTCCTCACTCCCACCACTCCTCCTCCTCCTCACTCCAACCACTCCTCCTCCTCCTCACTCCCACCACTCCTCCACCTCACTCCCACCACTCCTCCTCCTCCTCACTCCCACCACTCCTCCACCTCACTCCCACCACTCCTCCTCCTCCTCACTCACCACTCTCCCACCACTCCTCCTCCTCCTCACTCCCACCCTCCTCCTCCTCCCCCACCACTCCTCCTCCTCACTCCCACCACTCCTCCTCCTCCTCCTCACTCCCATTACTCCTCCTCCTCCTCACTCCCACCACTCCTCCTCCTCCTCACTCCCACCACTCCTCCTCCTCCTCACTCCCACCACTCCTCCTCCTCCTCACTCCCACCACTCCTCCTCCTCCTCACTCACTCCCACCACTCCTCCTCCTCACTCCTCCCACCACCTCCTCCTCCTCCCACCACTCCTCCTCCTCACTCCCACCACTCCTCCTCCTCACTCCCAGCACTCCTCCTCACTCCCACCACTCCTCCTCACCACTCCTCCTCCTCACTCCCACCACTCCTCCTCCTCACTCCCACCACTCCTCCACCTCACTCCCACCACTCCTCCACCTCACTCCCACCACTCCTCCACCTCACTCCCACCACTCCTCCTCCTCACTCCCACCACTCCTCCTCCTCACTCCCACCACTCCTCCTCCTCACTCCCACCACTCCTCCTCCTCCTCCCACCACCCACCACCTCCTCACTCCCACCACCCTCCTCCTCACTCCCACCACTCCTCCTCCTCACTCCCACCACTCCTCCTCCTCACTCCCACCACTCCTCCTCCTCACTCCCACCACTCCTCCTCCTCACTCCCACCACTCCTCCTCCTCACTCCCACCACTCCTCCTCCTCCTCCTCTCCCACCACCACTCCTCCTCCTCCTCCTCACTCCAACCACTCCTCCTCCTCCTCACTCCCACCACTCCTCCACCTCACTCCCACCACTCCTCCTCCTCCTCACTCCCACCACTCCTCCACCTCACTCCCACCACTCCTCCTCCTCCTCACTCCCACCACTCCTCCTCCTCCTCACTCCCACCACTCCTCCTCCTCCTCACTCCCACCACTCCTCCTCACTCCCACCACTCCTCCTCAATCCCACCACTCCTCCTCCTCCTCACTCCCATTACTCCTCCTCCTCCTCACTCCCACCACTCCTCCTCCTCCTCACTCCCACCACTCCTCCTCCTCCTCACTCCCACCACTCCTCCTCCTCCTCACTCCCACCCCTCCTCCTCCTCCTCACTCACTCCCACCACTCCTCCTCCTCACTCCCACCACCCTCCTCCTCCTCACTCCCACCACTCCTCCTCCTCACTCCCACCACTCCTCCACCTCACTCCCACCACTCCTCCACCTCACTCCCACCACTCCCACCTCCTCCTCCTCACTCCCACCACTCCTCCTCCTCCTCACTCCCACCACTCCTCCTCCTCACTCCCACCACTCCTCCTCCTCCTCACTCCCACCACTCCTCCTCCTCCTCACTCCCACCACTCCTCCTCCTCCTCACTCCCACCACTCCTCCTCCTCCTCACTCACTCCCACCACCACTCCTCCTCCTCACTCCCACCACTCCTCCTCCTCACTCCCACCACTCCTCCTCCTCACTCCCACTCCTCCTCCTCCTCACTCCCACCACTCCTCCTCCTCCTCCTCACTCCCACCACTCCTCCTCCTCCTCACTCCCACCACTCCTCCTCCTCCTCACTCCCACCACTCCCCTCACTCCCACCACTCCTCCTCACTCCCACCACTCCTCCTCCTCCTCCTCACTCCCACCACTCCTCCTCCTCCTCACTCACTCCCACCACTCCTCCTCCTCACTCCCACCACTCCTCCTCCTCACTCCCACCACCCCTCCACCTCACTCCCACCACTCCTCCACCTCACTCCCACCACTCCTCCACCTCACTCCCACCACTCCTCCTCCTCACTCCCACCACTCCTCCTCCTCACTCCCACCACTCCTCCTCACTCCCACCACTCCTCCTCCTCCTCACTCCCACCACTCCTCCTCCTCCTCCCCCCCACCACTCCTCCTCCTCCTCACTCCCACCACTCCTCCTCCTCCTCCTCCCACCACTCCTCCTCCTCCTCACTCACTCCCACCACTCCTCCTCCTCACTCCCACCACTCCTCCTCCTCCTCACTCCCACCACTCCTCCTCCCTCCTCACTCCCACCACTCCTCCTCACCCCACCACTCCTCCTCACTCCCACCACTCCTCCTCCTCCTCACTCCCACCACTCCTCCTCCTCCTCCCCACTCCCACCACTCCTCCTCCTCACTCCCACCACTCCTCCTCCTCACTCCCACCACTCCTCCTCCTCACTCCCACCACTCCTCCTCCTCACTCCCACCACTCCTCCTCCTCCTCACTCCCACCACTCCTCCTCCTCCTCACTCCCACCACTCCTCCTCCTCACTCCCACCACTCCTCCTCCTCACTCCCACTCCTCCTCCTCCTCACTCCCTCCCACCTCACAATCCCCGCCCCATTGGACATTCTCCAAGCAGTAAACAGAGCCAGAGTTCCTGTTGATTTCCACAGGGTTCAAATATTTAGGCCAATATATTACTTTACATGGTTGTGTGTTCGTCTACATGTCTAGACAAGAAGACTGCAGGAGTACAAATCCTGTCAACAAAAAACAAAAGGCAGTTCAGTAGAGGGAGGAACATATAAACCAGGTGTGGTGGTCTGTAGGTGTCCTTCTATATACTCCAACATATAAACCAGGTGTGGTGGTCTGTAGGTGTCCTGCTATATACTCCAACATATAAACCAGGTGTGGTGGTCTGTAGGTGTCCTGCTATATACTCCAACATATAAACCAGGTGTGGTGGTCTGTAGGTGTCCTGCTATATACTCCAACATATAAACCAGGTGTGGTGGTCTGTAGGTGTCCTGCTATATACTCCAACATATAAACCAGGTGTGGTGGTCTGTAGGTGTCCTGCTATATACTCCAACATATAAACCAGGTGTGGTGGTCTGTAGGTGTCCAGCTATATACTCCAACATATAAACCAGGTGTGGTGGTCTGTAGGTGTCCTGCTATATACTCCAACATATAAACCAGGTGTGGTGGTCTGTAGGTGTCCTGCTATATACTCCAACATATAAACCAGGTGTGGTGGTCTGTAGGTGTCCTGCTATATACTCCAACATATAAACCAGGTGTGGTGGTCTGTAGGTGTCCTGCTATATAGTCCAACATATAAACCAGGTGTGTTGGTCTGTAGGTGTCCAGCTATATACTCCACATATAAACCAGGTGTGGTGGTCTGTAGGTGTCCTGCTATATACTCCAACATATAAACCAGGTGTGGTGGTCTGTAGGTGTCCTGCTATATACTCACATATAAACCAGGTGTGGTGGTCTGTAGGTGTCCAGCTATATACTCCAACATATAAACCAGGTGTGGTGGTCTGTAGGTGTCCTGCTATATAGTCCAACATATAAACCAGGTGTGTTGGTCTGTAGGTGTCCAGCTATATACTCCACATATAAACCAGGTGTGGTGGTCTGTAGGTGTCCTGCTATATACTCCAACATATAAACCAGGTGTGGTGGTCTGTAGGTGTCCAGCTATATACTCCACATATAAACCAGGTGTGGTGGTCTGTAGGTGTCCTGCTATATAGTCCAACATATAAACCAGGTGTGTTGGTCTGTAGGTGTCCAGCTATATACTCCACATATAAACCAGGTGTGGTGGTCTGTAGGTGTCCTGCTATATACTCCAAAATGCCATTGTAGGTAGATTCTTGTACCTGCTCAGGTGGACATTCCTGTAGTCAGTATGCACATTTTACGCTCCCTCAAAACCGGACACATGTGGCAATGTGTTGCGTGACAAAAAGGCACATTTCACAGAGCGGTAGAGTGGCCTTTAATTGTCCCCAGGACAAGGCACACCTGTGTAACGATAATGATGTTTATTCAGCTGCTTGACACCGCAGCTGTCATGTGGATAAATTATCCTGGCAAAAGACCAATACGAATACTACAAATGTGTGCACAAACACGGAACATTTCTGAGATCTGTTTTTTTTTCTCCAGCGCATGAAACACAGGATCAACATTATACATCAGATCCATTAACAACTGGTTTAGGTTTTCATTCCCAGATGCAATGAAGTGCTTGATAAAAGCAAAACATCTTAAGTGTTGGGCCCTCCGACATAGATAATAAGTCATTTCAATAGCAATAATGAAACACAATAAAAGGAGTCAGAGTGAACCTACTTAAAGAAGATAAAATGTATTAGAAATAACAACAGAACTAATAGTTAGAATTATGACAAATGTAAAGGTAAACATCCTGTTCAAGAGTCAAAACACCAGGTTATCGGTGTCATTGAATGTTCTAGAGTCAGGAGTCAAAACACCAGGTTATCAGTGTCATTGAATGTTCTAGAGTCAGGAGTCAAAACACCAGGTTATCCGTGTCATTGAATGTTCTAGAGTCAGGAGTCAAAACACCAGGTTATCCGTGTCATTGAATGTTCTAGAGTCAGGAGTCAAAACCCCAGGTTATCAGTGTCATTGAATGTTCTAGAGTCAGGAGTCAAAACACCAGGTTATCCGTGTCATTGAATGTTCTGGAGTCAGGAGTCAAAACAACGCTGATCAGTCTCAATGAACACATGACATCAGGTTTACACCAACATTCCAACAGAAACAACAGCCCATTACACACCAATCCATCCGTTGCATAGCAGATAGTATTTACAATAGAAAAGCAGCACCCCATCCGTTATAAAACAAATAGACAGCTGAATGTCTGGGACGATAATGAGACGAGTCGAGAGAAGGAAAGATGGACTCTTCTCTTTATATCTTTGTCATGACTCTCTCCCAGAATACAAGCTTGTGGAATATTTCCCCACAGTGTCTAAAGTATAACAAATGGAAATTGTCTTAGCCGTATTAGCCGTATTTGGTTTGGCTGTGTTAATGCACAATAACTGTATTTGGTTTGGCTGTGTTAATGCACAATAACTGTATTTGGTTTGGCTGTGTTAATGCATAAGGACTGTGTTTGGTTTGGCTGTGTTAATGCATAAGGACTGTGTTTTGTTTGGCTGTGTTAATGCATAAGGACTGTGTTTGGTTTGGCTGTGTTGATGCATAATAACTGTGTTTGGTTTGGCTGTGTTGATGCATAATAACTGTGTTTGGTTTGGCTGTGTTGATGCATAATAACTGTGTTTGGTTTGGCTGTGTTAATGCATAATAACTGTGTTTGGTTTGGCTGTGTTAATGTATAAACGGCTGTTGAGTTAACACTGTTTAAACACACCAACATGATAGTAACTCAGCACATGACTCTGGTATGAAAGACAATCCAGTGGAAATCAGTGCTTATTTGGGGACAGTTGGTACAAAAATATCATACATTTACAGTGTATTGGATAGAGTAGAAATCATATTGGTTTGGAGCTATTTAGGTGAAAAGTCAGAGTATACAGAGTAGGTAGGGGGTGGGGTGATGTGAATGTCAAAACAGGAATACAATATGATCAAGGAAAACGTTTACTCCCCACACACATCTTCTACAGTGAGTTCATCTCTGAGACACAGTCATTGTTCTGGTAGTGGGGGGAGATGGGACAGAGGTGGGAGATGGGACAGAGGGGGGAGATGGGACAGAGGGGGAGATGGGACAGAGGGGGAGATGGGACAGAGGGGGAGATGGGACAGAGGGGGAGATGGGACAGAGGGGGGAGATGGGACAGAGGGGGAGGGCTCCAGCAGTCTGCTGACATGAAACAGGTTTCCCTCCAGCCTCTTGCCTGTCTGCTGCACCAGGGACATCCGGTTTCACTCTGCCGTCAGAAACAGAGCGTGTGTCCAGGCCTGGGTCCAGGCCCGGGTAGAGGTATGCGTGCACTCCCAGTGTGTGCATGTCCTTTGCTGTGAGGAGTGTGTGTAGGTATGTGACGTTGCTGCGCAGACTGTTCCTCTCGGTCTCAAGCTCACACACCTGCTCTTTCAGCGCCCTCTCTGATTGGACCAGCCCATCGACGCGGCCCTCCAGACAACACACCCTAGCCTGGGACACCTGCAGAAACAACACACACTCACTTCTCAGCTCCAATATGTGTGTGTTGTGTTTGTTCTCCCACATGATAGGGATTTTCTACCTGAAGTTCCTCCAGCAAGTCGAGGTTCTGCTGTCTGAGGCTTTGATTTGTTCGTTCCAGCTGGGCCGTGCGCTGTGATTGGTTGAGGTTTGCAGGTGTGTCACACAGCTCGTCCTGTAGGACATGGTACTCCACCTCATAGGCCTGCAGCTGTTTGGATAGGTCCATCTCACACACCTACACACCCCCACACCACACACACACACACACACGCACACGCACACGCACACGCACACACGCACACACGCACACACACGCACACACACGCACACGCACGCACACGCACGCACACACACGCACACACACGCACACACACGCACACACACACACGCACACACACGCACACACACCACATCACTTTGGATGAAGTCTGATGTTTGTTCACCATCACCAAACCAAAGGGTAATCATATGCTATCTGATTTATGTATATGTTCCCAGATGTTGACCATGACTGCATTGTTTTGTACCCACTAACAGGTGATAATAATTACTCTGACAGGAGTCAGTCATGGACCCAATCTACTGTTACAGCCCAAAACAAAAACACCCATCTCACTGTTTTCACCAGATGTCTGAGAATATGTTTTAACCTGAGGAAGGGTCAACTGGCTTGTGTTTTAACCTGAGGAAGGGTCAACTGGCTTGTGTTTTAACCTGAGGAAGGGTCAACTGGCTTGTGTTTTAACCTGAGGAAGGGTCAACTGGCTTGTGTTTTAACCTGAGGAAGGGTCAACTGGCTTGTGTTTTAACCTGAGGAAGGGTCAACTGGCTTGTGTTTTAACCTGAGGAAGGGTCAACTGGCTTGTGTTTTAACCAGAGCTGTGCTCGAGACCACCTAAAGCGAGACCGAGACGAGACCGAGACCGAAGGGGGCCGAGACCGAGACGAGACCAAGACCGAAGGGGGCCGAGACCGAGACGAGACCGAGACCGAAGGTGGCCGAGACCGAGACGAGACCAAAGGTGGCCGAGACCGAGACGAGACCGATACCAAAGGGGGCCGAGACCGAGACCAGTCATATCAACACTAAATAATATGACATGTTTTTGGTCCAATGACCAATGTAAAAAAACACTTGCCCAACAGCATCAGATCATCTACTGTGTTGTCATCCTGAATGAAATGAATTTTATTAAAAGAGTATGTAGGCCTATTTATTGTCTTATGTAAACATAAAATACGAAAATAAAACCATGATTTTAAAATGCACAGGCTAAAATTTCAAAAAATCGAATAAATGAAAATCCATCAAACTGTAGGTCCTATGTTGATGTAGTAAATGCTAACACATTTTAGATCACAAGCGACTTGCAATCAAATGATTTGCGCATGATTGGCCGATAAACAAATCTATTTATAATTATTTATCCGTCCACAGGCACGCAGCTTCAGTTGTTTGTCTGCTTGAGCAGGACACGCAAACGAACCGGTTGCACTGCGCACAGTGTTCATTATTGTTACTAGTGCACATGAGACAGCAGCAAACTAACCCAGTTGAACTGCGCACAGTGTTCATATAGATCAGACCAAAACCCTTACAGTTTAATAAAGATCGGACCAAAACGGGTTCAGTTTCATATAGATCGGACCATAACCGGTCCAGTTTTATGCTCTTTCTGCCGTATGCCCCCCGGACTTATGTATGTCCCACGTCCTTCTGTGTGCATGAGTAATTTCATTTATCGCCCATTTGTAGTTAGCCTATTAATAATTATTGTTTATATTCGTTTAATTTCGATACAAAACAATATTTTGTTGAAGTCTCTTGTAGGCTATATGAATACACTGTGGTTCATTCGTTATTAATTATTGAGTGCAATAGGCGCATGACACATGAATGGGGCTGTATGTATTTGGCGGAATTCGTTCTGTTAATTTAGTGAAACATATTTCTTTATAAACATACCTCTTTTTTTGTAGTTCAACCAAGCCAATCAGACTATTGTCTATATGTGTTCTCGTAGTATTTGTCTGTGTATCGCCCATTCAACCATTGCCATATAGGCTCAGTGAAGTGTGATCGGTGTCTGGGTACCGCAATTAGGGTACCAACGCCCAGCGGCGTGGGATTTTGGCGACAGGAAGGCAGTTTAGGTATCAAAAAACATGTAAATAGTAGTTTTATATATTGTTCGGTTTGTGATTTTGCAATTCTGAAAACGGGACAAGGTAAAATGCACGTATTTAGGAAAAGTCATGGAAGGACGTCGGCTGTAGCTTTTCAACATTATGTATGTATTTTAATTACTAACCGCTGTGTGTTTTCGGACAAATTATTTATTTGTGCTCAATGTACTGAATATAGGCAAAACGAATATATTGGCTGATTGTGCAGACATGATCGAGCATATGTTTAAGATTGAAGTATTTACGTGAATGGGTGCACGCTCTAGCGACGCTGGGGGTGGGCTTTTCTTCAAAAGTAGATAGCCATTGGCGGGATAAGCCACATCAGAAAAAAACAGTCTGACTGTGGACGAAATACAGCCAATGGAAATACAGCCTCTGCATGTCATACTTAAATATTTTTCTAGAAAAAATTGTGGGCGATAATTTCTACGCTGGTCTCGGCTGGTCTCGGAAGAATTTACGAGTCCTTACTGTCCGAGACCGAGTCGAGACCGAGTCCAAATGTAACCGAGACCGAGACGAGACCGAGACCTTAAAAAAGTGGTCTCGAGACCGGTCTCGAGACCGAGACCGGTCTCGAGTACTACAGCTCTGGTTTTAACCTGAGGAAGGGTCAACTGGCTTGTGTTTTAACCTGAGGAAGGGTCAACTGGCTTGTGTTTTAACCTGAGGAAGGGTCAACTGGCTTGTGTTTTAACCTGAGGAAGGGTCAACTGGCTTGTGTTTTAACCTGAGGAAGGGTCAACTGGCTTGTGTTTTAACCTGAGGAAGGGTCAACTGGCTTGTGTTTTAACCTGAGGAAGGGTCAACTGGCTTGTGTTTTAACCTGAGGAAGGGTCAACTGGCTTGTGTTTTAACCTGAGGAAGGGTCAACTGGCTTGTGTTTTAACCTGAGGAAGGGTCAACTGGCTTGTGTTTTAACCTGAGGAAGGGTCAACTGGCTTGTGTTTTAACCTGAGGAAGGGTCAACTGGCTTGTGTTTTAACCTGAGGAAGGGTCAACTGGCTTGTGTTTTAACCTGAGGAAGGGTCAACTGGCTTGTGTTTTAACTTCTAATGACCATCTAAGCTCCACCCTCACCAATCACCCAATCAGAACCCACCTTCCCTGATATATGGTCTCCTTGTTTGAATGACATATCTGATATCTGATTATACCAAAGACATACCTGGTTGATGGTCTTCTCCATCTGAACCAGACCAAGGTTGGGCAGGGTGGTCTTGATGAAGTCTACTATGGTCTCCAGACTTTCGTGCTGCAAAATCAGGGGCTTGTGACTACCCAGGAGGCTTAGTGACACCTTGAAAATGACCTCCGCTCCCTGGAGAAACAACATGTCTAGGAAGGGTGGAAAATAATTTGTGCGAGACGGTTACCTTATATTTCTGGCTGTTTCAACACATATATGATTTACCAACTAATAATAACAGCCCTGTCAGGGTTCCAGTTAATGCTAGAGTAAGTTTTGGGACCATACAACGTGAAGGAAATTGAGGTTAAAAGGCTAGTTTTTAGTTGCTAACCCCTTGCATACAATAACTGTAGGGAGTCCAGATTGTATGTTGTTAGGCTA
>CM055742.1:1603621-1688621 GCA_029465975.1 Dallia pectoralis
CATTGACACACACACAGAAACTTTAGCAGTGAGGGGAAACAGAAATCTCTTCACTATATAATCTATGTGTCCGAATCAGTTTGTTTCTCTCGGTCATAACAATAATTTGATTGAATCCCAAAGTAAATGAAAATGTTTCCGGGTACGTAAACATATACGGATATGCACAAGTATGCGTACATTTGTCAATGTCAAAGCAAAAAAACACAGGCTTTGTCTCATGAATTTATCATCAAATCATCCACAAAGATTTATTGAGTTTGGCAACATAGCAAACGTGAAGAAAGGATTGTAACCAGAGTATAATGAGTGTTTCCCAGAGGGCTTTAAATACAGTACATCTGAATAGATGCGACATATTGGAAACGCCCTCTGATTCAGAACATGCCATGTCACAAACACCTTGCAGTTCAATTGTGGCTCTGGAAACAACCGGAATCAAAGCGGGATGTTAATCCAACTAAAGCAGGAGTTAACAAAAACAAATTGCTTACTGAAGATGGTGTCAAAAACTAACTAACGATAAACAGCTAATTCGATTGAGTTGTGTATTAGACCTTTTTGTGAACTAAGAAGATACAAAAAAAGTCTTTATAGTGAGATTGGCCGGTCCAGTGATCTAAACCTCAGTCTTTATAGTGAGATTGGCCGTCCAGTGATCTAAACCTCAGTCTTTATAGTGAGATTGGCCGTCCAGTGATCTAAACCTCAGTCTTTATAGTGAGATTGGCCGTCCAGTGACCTAAACCTCAGTCTTTATAGTGAGATTGGCCGGTCCAGTGATCAAAACCTCAGTCTTTATAGTGAGATTGGCCGGTCCAGTGATCTAAGCCTCAGTCTTTATAGTGAAATTGGCCGTCCAGTGATCTAAACCTCAGTCTTTATAGTGAAATTGGCCGTCCAGTGATCTAAGACTCAGTCTTTATAGTGAGATTGGCCGGTCCAGTGATCTAAACCTCAGTCTTTATAGTGAGATTGGCCGTCCAGTGATCTAAGACTCAGTCTTTATAGTGAGATTGGCCGTCCAGTGATCTAAACCTCAGTCTTTATAGTGAGATTGGCCGGTCCAGTGATCTAAGCCTCAGTCTTTATAGTGAGATTGGCCGGTCCAGTGATCTAAACCTCAGTCTTTATAGTGAAATTGGCCGTCCAGTGATCTAAACCTCAGTCTTTATAGTGAAATTGGCCGTCCAGTGATCTAAGACTCAGTCTTTATAGTGAGATTGGCCGGTCCAGTGATCTAAACCTCAGTCTTTATAGTGAGATTGGCCGTCCAGTGATCTAAGACTCAGTCTTTATAGTGAGATTGGCCGTCCAGTGATCTAAACCTCAGTCTTTATAGTGAGATTGGCCGTCCAGTGATCTAAGACTCAGTCTTTATAGTGAGATTGGCCGGTCCAGTGATCTAAACCTCAGTCTTTATAGTGAGATTGGCCGTCCAGTGATCTAAACCTCAGTCTTTATAGTGAGATTGGCCGGTCCAGTGATCTAAACCTCAGTCTTTATAGTGAGATTGGCCGTCCAGTGATCTAAACCTCAGTCTTTATAGTGAGATTGGCCGTCCAGTGATCTAAACCTCAGTCTTTATAGTGAGATTGGCCGGTCCAGTGATCTAAGCCTCAGTCTTTATAGTGAGATTGGCCGGTCCAGTGATCTAAACCTCAGTCTTTATAGTGAAATTGGCCGTCCAGTGATCTAAACCTCAGTCTTTATAGTGAAATTGGCCGTCCAGTGATCTAAGACTCAGTCTTTATAGTGAGATTGGCCGGTCCAGTGATCTAAACCTCAGTCTTTATAGTGAGATTGGCCGGTCCAGTGATCTAAACCTCAGTCTTTATAGTGAAATTGGCCGTCCAGTGATCTAAACCTCAGTCTTTATAGTGAAATTGTCCGTCCAGTGATCTAAACCTCAGTCTTTATAGTGAGATTGGCCGGTCCAGTGATCTAAACCTCAGTCTTTATAGTGAAATTGGCCGGTCCAGTGATCTAAGACTCAGTCTTTATAGTGAGATTGGCCGGTCCAGTGATCTAAGACTCAGTCTTTATAGTGAGATTGGCCGGTCCAGTGATCTAAACCTCAGTCTTTATAGTGAGATTGGCCGGTCCAGTGATCTAAGACTCAGTCTTTATAGTGAGATTGGCCGGTCCAGTGATCTAAACCTCAGTCTTTATAGTGAAATTGGCCGTCCAGTGACCTAAACCTCAGTCTTTAGTGAAATTGGCCGGTCCAGTGATCTAAGACTCAGTCTTTTCATACCTCGGGTCAAAACATAACAAGCCTAAGAATCAAAGCAGGAAAAATGCCAAAAAATATCCTTAAAAAATATTGGGGAAAAAACTTAAAGGCTGATCTTATCGTAGTTTGATATAATACGGGCTGAGTGACTTCAAAACAGTGGATCCTAAATTCAGTATAAAAGCCTAATAAGGAAATGTCTAAATGTGTGTTACCTTGTATCTTATTGTTTTCTCTCTCCATTCTCAGCAATAATATCTGTTGAAGGATGGCCTTCCTCCACAGCTGTCGGAGCTCCGCCTGGCAACGCCTTTTCCTCTCCTCCGGAACCACGCCCAGTAATCTGTCTCCGCCACCAACCCCGCCAGCCTGGTTCAGAGACAGTATCCTACCCTCTAGAGAAGAGTCGCCCCTTTCTGAGACGGGAAACAGGGGAGGAAGTAGGGGAGGACACACAAGAAAATGGAGTGAAAAGGTAAGTGGGAGAGACTATGCACAAATGTAAAACAACCCAGAATTAAATAATATACTACAGACTTTTACATGTTATTCCTAATAAGGATAGTCGTTTATCTACTGCTGTCACTAATCACAGATCTATTCAATAGAAAATAAAATAAGTGACTGGGAGTCTTAAAGAGTTTCTGACAGGGAAAAGTTGCCCTCAAAAACATTTTACACAGCAGTCATGTCCTTTCAGACACACTGAAAACAACAAGTAAGGGTGGAGCTCAACCTCAAGGAGAATAGGGTTGTTTAGAGCGCTAACAGCCACTAGAAAACACCAGCCTGCAGAGACACCTGTCACCCCCCCCACCCCCGGCTCCACCCGCCTCACCCCCGGCTCCACCCGCCTCACCCCCGGCTCCACCCGCCTCACCCCCGGCGCCAACCGCCTCACCCCCGGCGCCAACCGCCTCACCCCCGGCGCCAACCGCCTCACCCCCGGCTCCAACCGCCTCACCCCGGCTCCAACCGCCTCACCCCCGGCTCCAACCGCCTCACCCCCGGCTCCACCCCCTCACCCCCGGCTCCACCCCCCCCGGCTCCACCACCTCACCCCCGGCTCCACCTCTCCTGGTGTTAGTCATCTCACACTCTCACCCCCACCTTTAAAGTTTAATTTCACAGTCTTGAAGACTGAAATTCATGGAAGATAGTGAGTGAGTGAAACCAAACTGTGGTTACCAGAGGATAGGGGGAGGGGCTGTTGAAACCTGCACATTTACTGAATAAACACACACCATCTGAGGGACAGATCCACTATGAAAACACACACATGGCTAGTGCACAGCAGTCCACTCCCTGTGCAAACAGTCAGGCTCCACTAGAGCCAACTCCCTGGACACACACACACACACACACACACACACACACACACACACACACACACACACACACACACACACACACACACACACACACACAACTAGGTCAACAAGGCTGGTGCTTTCCTGTCGCTCAGTCTGTGTAGGGACTGTCAACATAACCTTGAGACAGACACACACACACCCACCCCCATAACTACCTCACACACACACCCATAACTACCTCACACACACACACACACCCATAACTACCTCACAATTTTTCCAACACACATCCACATGAGTGTGGTTCATAATTTGGAGTAATTTGGAATATCATCTACAACCCCACCTCCCCCTATAACTCCTATACCGCCCACCTCCCCCTATAACTCCTATACCCCCCACCTCCCCCTATAACTCCTATACCCCCCACCTCCCCCTATAACTCCTATACCCCCCACCTCCCCCTATAACTCCTATACCCCCACCTCCACCTATAACTCCTGTCTTCTCTGGGTTGCCAGATCTCTGTGACGACCAGTCTTTATGGTCAGCCTGTGCTCACTGGGTTGCCAGATCTCTGTGACGACCAGTCTTTATGGTCAGCCTGTGCTCACTGGGTTGCCAGATCTCTGTGACGACCAGTCTTTATGGTCAGCCTGTGCTCACTGGGTTGCCAGATCTCTGTGACGACCAGTCTTTATGGTCAGCCTGTGCTCACTGGGTTGCCAGATCTCTGTGACGACCAGTCTTTATGGTCAGCCTGTGCTTACTAAGTTTATTCTAGAGCGAGACTAAAATGTATGCCGCCTGCGTTGAGGCAGCTAATTTAACATTCTCCACTTTACTGATGTGATGAATCATACCATGAGTATCACAGAAACAACAGAAATGCCTCTTCCGTCAACCTTAATGTATTGACTTACAGGGATGTCTGTGTACATCATCCTTGACTGGAGGTTTTTATAGAGCAAAAATTATTTTTCTTTCCTTATTCCACCTTCTGGTTAAAGCATACTATTTAGTGGTATATACTAAAATACTGTTTTACGGATATGTTTATAATTTATTAAAGCAATAAAGAATATTGTATTTCAACCTAAAGAGTAAAAAGTAAATAAATGAATGTAATATCTAATGACACCTAGGTGTTGGTTTCTCACAGACACCAATGTCAAGCCAGTTTGATTCATTCCAGAGCCATCTGAGGAGTTGGTGCACACATCCTTATAGTTATTAATACGTTTGGTTGAACATCTGACTTCTCAGCCACTAGTCACTTAATTCAACCTAGACTGATGGTGTGAGCTTGGTGCCTTTTGGGTGGAACCTAGTTCTTAACAAACAAGTCATCTAGACAGTGGAAACCTTGTCAACAAATCTGACAGGTCAGTGGTATAACGTAGGGCAACATTGCCACACAGTGGCCAGGTCCAGTCACTGAATGAGTCCTACCACACAGTGGCCAGGTCCAGTCACTGAATGAGTCCTACCACACAGTGGCCAGGTCCAGTCACTGAATGAGTCCTACCACACAGTGGCCAGGTCCAGTCACTGAATGAGTCCTACCACACAGTGTCCAGGTCCAGTCACTGAATGAGTCCTACCACACAGTGTCCAGGTCCAGTCACTGAATGAGTCCTACCACACAGTGTCCAGGTCCAGTCACTGAATGAGTCCTACCACACAGTGGCCAGGTCCAGTCACTGAATGAGTCCTACCACACAGTGGCCAGGTCCAGTCACTGAATGAGTCCTACCACACAGTGGCCAGGTCCAGTCACTGAATGAGTCCTACCACACAGTGTCCAGGTCCAGTCACTGAATGAGTCCTACCTCATTGCAGCCACAACCCATTGAGAGAAAGCTTCTTTTGAATTGACAAAAACTGCTAAACCATCAAGATGAGTCTCCTGAGAGCTGCCCATTTAAAGAACCCACAGAGTTTGATTCTTAAATGCTGGCTGGCTGGCGCAAGCACGCACGACTCAACATTCTCTTCCTACATCCCTCTTCACTCACAGTGTACCTACCATCTCTGTCCGTGTTTTTCTGAGGAGTAGCGACTCGTAAGAAAATCTGCTGTCTCCAGGAGTGTCTACGGCTTCGTAGAGGACTGTCTTCCCACACGCACTCCGCTATCGGACTGGAGAGGGCAGCTACGTCTCTGAAACACACACCAAATTGGAGCCACAGTGAATATCTAAAGGCAAAATACAACACCACATAGATGGTGTTTGATTACAATAACATGCACCTTCAAAGCCAATCAGAATCAAGTAATAACCCTAGCTAGGATGGGTTAAACACACAAACACACACACACCTGGACAGGTTAGTTGTTACACATGTCGGTGTGTGTGTGTGTGCAGTCTACCTCCACTTGTCTAAGTCACAGGGGTCGTTCTCATGGACTGGAGCAAGAAATTTGAGGAAGTTAGGAACAGAAGAGGAGGAGTGGAGACGAGCACGTAGACCCAGCAGAGGACTGGTGGAGAGATGGATGGAGGATTGGAAAGAAAGAACAAAGAGATAAACAAAGAGAAACAGAAAAACAGAGCAACTAGACATACAAAATGAATAATAAAAAACCAGATAACTAGAGAAGTGACAATTAAAGATGGAGAAAACCACAGAAAAAGATAAGAGCTCACCTTCGTTTTACAGGGCGACCCCCAAGAGAGGGGGAATAGGCTTGATGAGAGAGGAGAGGAGAAAGGGATGAGGGGAAGGGAAGAACAGGATCCCCTTGGAGTCTTCTGAAGAGCAGAACGAAAGACAGACAAATACAGACAGGGGAAATTAGGAGAGTCAGGTGAAAGCAAGAGGGAGAAAAGGCTGTAGCATGTGTTACAGGGAAGAAAGTAGTGACTATTGGGTGTCTTCACAGGAAGTACCTTCAGTATGAAAGAAAGAACAGAGACTGAAACTTTCAATTGCAACCATGAAAAAATTATTCTAACCTAAATCAATAGTGAAATGTTTTAGTTGACAAACAGAGAGCGAGACGGACGGACAGAGCAAGAGACGAACTGATGGACAGACAGACAGAGAAAATGAAACAGACAAACCGAAAGAGACCGAGAGTTTATTCTTTACTTGCTCTGATGAGGAGATTCAGTGCTGACAGAGTAGTGTCGAACAAGTTTGGGCTTAGTGGAGGAGCAGGAGTCCAGGGGCGTGTGATGGGGTCTCTGGGAGGGGGTGTGGTCAGCGGAGGATGGGCTGGGGGTGTGGCTAAAGGTGTTGGCTCTCCTTCTGAAGTTTGGGGATTCTGTGTCCCCCAAAGATGAAGAGACGGATGAGGTAGAGGAAGGCAGGAGTGGAGAGGTGTCCAAACGTTTTAGGTCTCCTGTTGAGTTCTGAGTCCTGAGAGAAGAGGAGGGCAGGGGGGAGGAGTGTAAAGAGCAGTAGCCGAGGGGTTCCTCCAGGGAGTGATCCTGAAGTGGCGGGGAGGCCAGAGCAACGGGTAGGAGAAGAAAGGAGACACAGTAAGAGGAGTAAGACTGGATTACTGTCCTGATGAACAAACCCCTTCAGACATCAGAGGAAACTAATGTAGACTATTAGGATGAACAAATGTGATTATCTTTAAAAAACAAGGACATTTCTAAGAGAAGACAAACTTTTGAACGGTAGTTATCTGTCCAGTGGACTTTAGTTTAGAGTTGGATATAAACATATAAAATAGGTACCTGCCCAGTGGACTTTAGTGTAGAGTTGAATATAAACATACAAAATAGGTACCTGTCCAGTGGACTTTAGTGTAGAGTTGAATATAAACATATAAAATAGGTATCTGTCCAGTGGACTTTAGTATAGAGTTTGATATAAACATATAAAATAGTTACCTGTCCAGTGGAGTTTAGTGTAGAGTTTGATGAATTGCTGTCTCTTGCACTGTTCTCTAGTCGGCCTTTGTTACTCCCCTGGAAACACACAACGTGTTAGTGATCGAAAACACACATGTTCATCTAGCAATAGATGGCTGGTCTAGCTAGCTTCTCGGTCACTGTTACAGCGCCTAAAAACTGTGGGTTTGAGGTTCTGCCTACCTTCCAGATGCCTTCCAGAGATGCTGCCAAAGAACGTTTAGCTCTGGTTTTGAACTGCTCCAGTTTACTGCTAGATGACTGGACCTCTACTGGAGGGGAACTCCTTAAAACCTGGACTCAAGGGAGACAGAAAGAGAGAGATAAGGAGAAAGAGACAAATAAGAAAAGAGATATAAGTGGAGAGAGAGAGCGCGATATATAAATGGAGAGAGAGAGATATATAAGTGGAGAGAGAGAGATATATAAGTGGAGAGAGAGAGATATATAAGTGGAGAGAGAGAGAGATAAGTGGAGAAAGACAAATAAGTGGAGAGAAAGACAAAAAATTGGAGAGACAAATAAGGAGAGAGAGAGAGAGAGAGAGAGAGAGAGAGACACACACACAAACAAACAGTTAATTCACTCCAGACACACACCAGATCCTGGAACAGATTAACACTTCCTCAGGTTAAGAGGCTCTGCAAAATGACAGATGTAGACAGAGAGGGATGAGGCAGTGGACTGTGATAGTGTGTGTGTGTGTGTGTGTGTGTGTGTGTGTACCTCTGTGTTGTTGGTAGAGTGAGTGTGTTGGTGAGTCTTCTGTTTGTCCTCGTAAAGCCTCCTCAAAGATGTCATCACCTGTTCATTCTCCTCCTGGTCACTTTTAGGACGGGCCCGCTAAGCACACAAACAGAAAAAAATACATATAATAATTATATTTGGTAAAATATCAACACAGTGTGTCAGTACAGCAAAAAAGACCAGCAGGTGGCAGCCTAACCCTTCAGATGGTAAATTAAAAAGCACTGTGTCCCAAAAACTGCACTCTCTCCTTCACTATCAGCCCACATGTTAGAGGACTGGACTGGTCTCCTTCACTATCAGCCCACATGTTAGAGGACTGGACTGGTCTCCTTCACTATCAGCTCACAAGTTAGAGGACTGGACTGGTCTCCTTCACTATCAGCCCACATGTTAGAGGACTGGACTGGTCTCCTTCACTATCAGCTCACAAGTTAGAGGACTGGACTGGTCTCCTTCACTATCAGCCCACATGTTAGAGGACTGGACTGGTCTCTTTCACTATCAGCCCACATGTTAGAGGACTGGACTGGTCTCCTTCACTATCAGCTCACAAGGTAGAGGACTGGACTGGTCTCCTTCACTATCAGCCCACATGTTAGAGGACTGGACTGATGTCATTCACTACACATCGAATAAAATACAACAGTCCACATGGTGATATCCTGTTATATGTCAACAGTCCACATGGTGATATCCTGTTATATGTCAACAGTCCACATGGTGATATCCTGTTATATGTCAACAGTCCACATGGTGATATCCTGTTATATGTCAACAGTCCACATGGTGATATCCTGTTATATGTCAACAGTCCACATGGTGATATCCTGTTATATGTCAACAGTCCACAAGGTGATATCCTGTTATATGTCAACAGTCCACATGGTGATATCCTGTTATATGTCAACAGTCCACATGGTGATATCCTGTTATATGTCAACAGTCCACAAGGTGATATCCTGTTATATGTCAGCAGTCCACATGGTGATATCCTGTTATATGTCAACAGTCCACAAGGTGATATCCTGTTATATGTCAACAGTCCACAAGGTGATATCCTGTTATATGTCAGCAGTCCACAAGGTGATATCCTGTTATATGTCAACAGTCCACATGGTGATATCCTGTTATATGTCAACAGTCCACATGGTGACCATCACACACATTGGAACAGCAACACACACACACACCAACACAAAGGGTTACCATGGTGTTCTCGAAAACTGCAGCCTGCTCCTGGTTGTCCAGTGTGGCCAGATGTCTCTGTAAGTCTAGTTTGGCTTTAGACGGCTGGAGACCTGGGGATAAACACACACACACACATGGTTAACACACACACACACACACACACACACAGTTAACACACAATTGCACACTCTGTGGAGGTGGGGAATTAACTCTAAAGAAACTTCTACCAGCTCATTGCCATGAGGGTGAAGAAACAGCTGTAAGTTAGACTGAATCATTGCTTTGGACCATTATCACCCATGTTCTCAGGACGGAGGACCACACCAGTTATCACCAAGAAGACAAACGAGGGCAGCTGCAGTGGCTAAAAACCCATTAGATATCCTGATCCAGCTTGTTACACGAGAGTGTAGTCCATCACCTTCTCCGTCAGCTAGCAGAACAGCCCCCCCACCCCGCTCCTGATACAACCTGAGCCAACCTGTCCCCCCAGCCAACCTGTCCACCCGAGCGAACCTGCCCCCCCAAGCAAGTATCATACCTTCTATCCTCTCACACAACCTGTGGAGCTGCTGCATGGGGCAACTGTCACATTGCTGGTTCTGGGTCCTCTCACTGTGCAGCAGGGCGGCCACAGAGAATGCCTGCTTTAAGGTGAGCATGATCTCATCCACCTGAGGAGAGATATCAGTTCAGAACACCTTTACATAGGGTTTATCTAACCGTCTGCTGTTTTGACCTCTGACCCTTCACCCCTCCATAGCCCCCTGGTGTGCAGGGACAGCCCCCTAATATCTTACCAGAGCTTCATCAGTACACTGGAAAACATAACAGACGAAGGTACAGCTCCCTCCTTCTACTGTTTCTTTACAGATGAACCCAAAGTGATCTACATGATGAATACCCTGAAAACACAGAAAGAGATGGAGTGAGAGAGATGAGAGGAGTGATAGAGATGAGACTAGTGGGTGATGGGATGCATAGTGGGTCACATGACGCGTCAAAAAGCAACCCGAGTCACCTGAGAGCAGAAGGAGATTTCCCTGAAACTCTTCTCTATGGAAACCTTCTTGGTGTCTGGACTAACCAGGAAGATCTGAGACCGGCCAACCTGGAAAACACATGGAGCAACATGTTCTCATGTGGTTCCCCATTTACAAAATTAACATGTATGGTGGGTGTCTGCTAAATACAGGGATGCAGTGAGTAGTGTGTTTGTCATGGCTGAGTCAGCATTCTTGTTTGGGCCAAAAAAAAGGCATAGAAAGAGCAGAGAGCGTAAAAAAGTATGAATGTAAAAAATTTGGAAAAAGCTCAACGATGTCCAGCTCAATGAGTGTTGGAAGACATGAACAAGAGAAATGCAATAGTCACTAATACGTTGTGTGAATAAAGTGAAGACTGTGTGCGCCCATGTTAGCAGAGATGTTTCTGTTGTGACACACAACTTCCTGCTCTATTTCCTGAATCGAGGCTGACCACTTCCGTATGGACAGGAAAACAGGAAGTCATAGGGTCCCACAGAAGTCAACCACTGCGGTGGGTAGGCCTGACTTAATCTGAATCTGCAGTGCTGATAGGCGAGACGCAAAGGGGAGGTGCTAATGGGCGGGACGCAAAGAGGCATTGCAGATGGGCGGGACCCAAAAGGACATTGCTGATAGGTGGGACCTAAAGAGGCATTGCTGATGGGTGGAACTCCAAGATGATTACAACAACCAAGGGGTCTCCATCCTTTTTGGCTTAAGAGCTACTTCTTGTAACATGTTCTGAGCCACTCAAGGACTCCCAGAAATTACAAAACATATCTTTAGGTGACATGGTAGTCATTAATTGAATTTAGCAAAATTTGTCAAAAATACCTAGCAACGCATACTAAGTGTAGTGCGTGTGTTGGTTCAGTCACATGCATTTAAAAAGCAGGGTCAAAGTCTCACAATGTGATGTCACTCATCCACTTCCAGAGACTGGAGCCAAGCTGGCCTCCTAAATGGGCTTTTATAATACCTCTGTAAAGTTCCTCACTTGTTTAGGATCCATTGGGGGGTTAAGTTTTGGTGTCAGGGGACATATGCATATTTTGCAGCAGAGAGCAAAAAGGACAAACCTTTACACATAACTACACCCAAAAACTAAACCTACAAGATTTCACAACGGCACATGTAGAAACTATTTGGATAAGAACTACATATGTTTCATATTTGCAATTAATAGGGAATTCATTCAAAAAGCATGATGTTTGAAACAGCCGATCAACACCCTGTGTGTGTGAGTATGCGTGTTTGTGTGTGGTTACCATAAACAGCATGGTCCTGTTCTCCTGTAGGCTGGCGGGCTGTACTCCTGCGCCATGCTTGTGTGTGTCCCAAGGGTGTGTGTGCAGCTCCGGTGACAACCCATTCTCATCCAGGGCCTCCAGGCAGGGAAAACTAGGATCGCGTTTAAAAAATAACTGCCTCCCACCAGCGGGGGCACTCTCCCTCCCTCCATCCTGCTCTTCAGCCTCTGCTTTTCCATTAAGCGCCAGTGGGAAAGTCAGAGCTCTCCGCAGCCCAGTCACAAATCCACCAGCACTTAATGGTTTAGCCCCTCCCTCAGTCCCTCTGGATTGGCTGAATTTCTCTATGCACTCGTCAATTAAAGCCGGCGGTGCTTTCTTGTGGGCGACGGTCACTCTGCCACAAAACAGCACCTCAAATCTCTTGGCAAACATGGTGGCGGTGCAGACGGCACTGACAGAAGCATTGTTAGTCGAGACAGAGGAAGAACAGGAGTTTGTAGACGAAGAGGAAGCGCAGTCCTCTGAGGAAGAGGCGGCTTGTAAGGGGGATGTGAGGTCATCATTGCGCGCTGAGCTCTTCCCAGCCTGACGCAGTGTACTGATGATCTCAGGTACCTGGGGAGAGGGAACAGTTGATAAATTTCAACTAGTTGACACTAATAAATAGATTTCATACCTACAACATCATTAGCAGATGTAGACTGAACTTTGTATGCATACTCATCCTTAACTCAATGACCTAACTTCTAAGCCTAAACCAAGAACAACATATTATACAAATTAGGAGTAAAATAAACCTTCAGAACGTGAGAGTCATGCATGAGGACATGTTTAAAACTGATTGTGATTGATCTGGGTCTTACAGAGCTTTGGATCTGACTCAACCAGACAGACTGTGTCAGAGGCAATATAGAACAGGAGTGCTGACTCACTATGAGGTCATGTGCCTGGCCTGCCTGCCTCACAGCCAAAAGGACCTAGAACTGACTGACTGAACCGGCAGGCTGGCCGATTGACTGACTGGACTGACTATACCCAAAAGACAATCAGAGTTCCTCAGTCATGCACAGCTGGCTGAATAGTTTGATCAGATTACCTGCATGAACTGGCTACGCTAATTACTACAACAAACCCGGCCCCTTACGTGTCACATGCTTCAGAAAAACAGCAGCGTTTCTGGTCTCTCTGTAGGGAGTGTGTTGCAAACACAGGTATTGTATAATGAAAGACAGGAAGCGGGGGGTGTGCGGGACTGGAGCTGCTACTAACCCTCTGACAGTCACCCAGTCAAGGTGTGTGTGTGTGTGTGTGTGTGGTGTGTGTGTGTGTTTCCTTTTCTGGTAGAAAACACAGAATAACAGTAACCTCAGGAGTGTAAAAGTAGGAAGCAAATGACATAAAAAGAGAAGTTGGAAACCAGAGCGATCTAATTAGCATCACACACACAATATGCAGGTTGCCTCAACCTGCCAGTCCCTGCGTGTATATCCTCTTGGCTGTGCAAGTTTGAACAAGTATTGGTTGCACATGTGCGATACATTCAACCGTGCCAGTGGTGGAATTCGTCAAACAGTAGTGCTTGTCACTCGTAATAAAAGTGTTTGCCCTACTGCTAATAATGTCCCTCCCTCTTCCCTCCCCGCCGTCACAACTCTACTCAACTTTCCCCGATACTGCGCCCTTGCTCTTTCTTTCTACTCTCACCCTGATGCGCCCTCATGCACCGAAATTTGGCACAGATAGATTTTACATGAAACGGTAGTCGATAGCACCAACGTAATTCGGTCAAACCCTTAAAAGTACCAAGTTCAGTACCCAACACTACTAGAGATGCATGTCAAATCAATCCGACATTCCACACTTTACATTCTAATAATTGTTGCTGCTTTAAACTTCTCAAATCAAGTAAAGAATAGAATACAAATAATTATAGAGTGAAGTACTTCATGTGACGGACAGTGTTTTTTTGTCATGTTTTTCTATATTTCAGTAGATGTCAGTTCAGATGTAGGCAACTGCAGTAAATGTAGGCAACTGCAGTAAAAAAATAAACCAAACAGGCATGGTGGAAGTAGACAGACACCTGACCCGCACGCACATGCATCATTTCCTGTACACCTCCCAGGGTCATGTGAATCAGGTCAAAGGTTAACACAGTCAAAACAGGAGACAGTTTAAGAAAGTATAGAGATTAAGGGTCGAAACAGAAGGAAACCATGACAAAAAAAAAGTTTGTCCAACACACTGACGTCATGCAGAGAGCTAAAGCTTACCTTTCTCTGTCTGAATACAAAGAGCAGTTTGAAGAATGGCCTGCCTGTCTACCTGCCAAGCATCAAAGCTCTAACAAACACATACTTTAATACAACCACTGAAAAATGTGTCAGTTGAAACTGTAATAATGATTCTTTGTGTTCACTTCAGTGTTTTTAACAACGTATCATAGGAAATGGTTAATTTGCACAGAACAGAAGAACGTTGTTCACTCAAAAATAAAACAGTTATTGGCTAACCTGCTAATGAGCACCACTTTGAGAAAAAAGCTATTGGAATGTTTACAGGCCTGTTTTAACTACTAAGCAGAAAGTGTCAGGACAGTCACAAGACCAGACAGAATATGAGGGGGAGAGTGATAGAGAAAAAGGTTGAGGGAGAGAAAGCAAGGAAATGGAAAGATAAGGTGTCTTCTGGGTATATGTTCATTATTTAGTTCAGTTCATTTGCTTCAGTGATTTAAACAAACATATTGTGAGGCTTTGACTTGGATTCACAAACGTATAGTCACACAGGTGTGAAACGCCCTTTCTGGTTGGTCATCTATCGGCTGGTATAAAGTTTTGTTTAAAACAACTGAATTAAATCAACAGAAATAATGGTTTAAATGAAATGGACAGGCTAGGTAGGAATGCTATTTCGCCAATAATCTGAATGGAGATGAAAGGGAAGAAAGAATACCGTTGTAAATTAGACTATACATACAAGATCAGCTAGTTAGCATAAAGAAAGCTGCTGTGTCATCAGAAGAGATGATAAATAACAAGCAATAGTTTAGACTAGCAGTTAATCAGTCACCATCAGTCATACTCTATTCCCTTATAAGTCACTAGACAAGTTTCAATGTTAACTCCCCCATCCTCTGCTTGAACCAACTAACAGCCATTGCAGATCCAGGAAGATCCAACTACAAGTACATTTCTCTCTGGCTAAGTTTAGCGAACTGTAACATTAGCTATTTGTTAAGATGACAGTAGGGCTCTTGTGGTGGTGGAGAGAAAATCTAAATGCCACTGCGACTGTAATACTCTTTCCCCTGGTTAGGGGGACATAGTGGAGCTGTTACTCAATGGACTTGGGGTGATACTAACATCGCATGCACACACACTCATGAGTATATACATCCATTTGAAATGCATAGAAACAGTCACTGAACCAGCCTGTTATGGTTATATGCTACAGGTCATAGTCTGGCCTTGTAGCAGTTGTGTTGTTAAAGGGAACTTGGCCTGACAAATATACAGGGTTTTTTGATCAGTCATGTCAGTCACAATTGACCCACAATGCATTACAGATTTAAACAAGAACAGTGAGAACATTCCTTACCCAATTCAAGACTCTACTTGTCTAGTCTAGTCACACTGGCTGCTTTCAACAAAACATTGTTGGGACATGAAAACATTTATGTATGTTTTAAGTGACAAACAAACAGGATTTCAGTTTGTCGCCTGACTAATCATTTCTCTCCTAACCGCACACTGGATATGGCTGTTTATGGCTGAATATGGCACACCATGTTCTATACAATAAAATTACAGCAACATGCAATTTTAGGCCAAATAACTATTAAAATTATGGTTTATTTTTATTTGGTAAGGTGGATGACAAACTGGGCTTTATTTCAACCAAATAGGGATAACAATGACAATAAATTGCTAACATTAATAGTGAATTGAATTGAATAATAAACTTAAAATAATTGGCACTCATTTAGTCTGGTCGACCCCGATAAGAATATAGCTCAAAGGCAGAAAGAATCAGCACGGGGAGAAGAGAGTTACACTGTTTATGTGCTTCTTGTTAAATTATCTAACAATGGATTCCTCTATCGTTACTTTAACTGACACATATGTATATTCTCTTGTTATCACCTTGTGACTTAGACCCTCATATGTCTTTTATCAGACAACCCTGATACTGACACACACACCAATGCAATTCAAAGAAAATGTACATTGTACCAAAGATAAAGAACAAACTGTAACTACTACTTAGTATACTACTGAGCTGTTCTGGTGCCATGGAAGAGTTACTATTCAGTTGCACAGTGTGTGTTGCTCATACTGATTCCCAACCAGGCAGACCACCACTTATGTCATTGCCATGGATGACATCCCATTTCCCTTGACGTTAGCTTGAATGGAACTCCCCTATTTAACAGCTCAAAGAGACATACTTTCTACTAAATTAACAACTCAAACATACAGGTTCCTAGTGTTTTTGTCATATCACAAAAACACAAAACTGTGCTGTGTAAGCTTTTCTTTATTCACTTAGCTTGCATAACTTCTGAAAAAAACTTTCGCACATCGCCCTATTATTTTGCTGCATCTTTCTAGCCGTCAAACGCTGCTAATGTGGCTAATTCAGTATGAAACATAATATTGGCGTCACAGTACTCGTCCCGTATCTTAAAGTGAAATTAACTACACAACAACCTGCAAGTTCAACTAGTTACATCAAATATAACACATTCATATCATGTCACCACAAATTTCATAAAACAAAAAAGGTTTTCATCACAATGTAGCTAGAAGTACATTAGTGGAAGAGCTAATCAAAGTTGTGTGTACTGGTGGCTAGTTGACGTTTATATTAGCCGACTACTACTGTAACGTTAATACATTTAAGACCACAGAAAACATTAGACAGGTTTAAAATGTGTACTGTAGCTAAACAACTTACAGGTTGTGGCTGTGTCTTGACATTAAATAACTTGAATCTCTGTAGCCGCGCTTTCATCCCATCCGCCATAAACTTTCCCCTCAGAGAACAGAAGGAACGGTCTCCAGGACAATATGTTTTCCGTTGGTTTATAAGGAACAGAGTTAACTTGATTCCTGTTCCACGCTCGAGCCTCCCTCCCTTCAATAAACCGCTGTTTCTGACCCAATGGCGCGTGAGTTGCTGCAAACTGTCATAATGCGCCAATAACCCGGAGGTGAGGGCGATACCCGAGTGGTCAAACTTCAGGCACTAGACTCCCCATGAAAAGGTGAAATAGTAATGACTTACTAACACGGTGTTGTATAACTTTTACTGGAAACACGAAGCATAGATTACTAAACATCTCCAAATTGCTATCCGAAAGACATCTTGGGAATATCTAGGATATTCCATTGGAGGATGGTACGCACCAGACAGAACCGAAATACACTCCTAAGATTCCCATATAGATTTATTTTGTTTAAAACGACGCCATCTTGCGTCTGAAAATAATTGGGCCTCAGTTCTTTCTCTATTAAATCGCATTATTGATATGTTTACCACGCTGTCCCCTGGGGACGTAAACGAATTGTATTTCTCGTGATTTGTATAAAAAGTGAAAATTATAATGAATCCGCAAAAAAAAACATTTGTATATTATGTTGTAAATAGTTATTGGTTTTATTATAATATTGAAATTGTGTGTTGGTCGAACAGCTTTTCTTTAAAATACAAAATTGATCTCAATTCACATTAGTCTACTTGGTTGAATATTGGTTAAATAAAATTAAAATACACCAATTTTTATGATTTCTTTATTAATAGAGTAAAGGTCTTGAGAAAATGTGTCAATAGTTAAAGTATGAATGACAAGTGAATAATAAATATAATTTCTGGATGTGTGCACCAGAGCAACAGATGGCCGAATAGAAATAATTAAGGAATGAACATAGACAGAAAGGGAAAAAGAGTGGCATGAGAAACGAGAGAGACATAGCTAATAAGATAACATCAGAAATGCCATTATCCTTGCAGCGTCTTTAAGGAATTATCATAAACTTTCGCTTTTTCATATTTTGTATTTATTATTTGCCACTCAGGCAAACTGTGTTGTCTAAATTGAACATTCCACCATCAAAAATGATTATCAATTTACTGTCATTGTGAGCCCTATTTGGTTGAAATAAAGCCAAGTCTGTCACAACCTCAAGTAAGTAAGAATGAAACAGGGGTCAAACGTTAGAATTTCTAAATACATTAAGAATGTGGACGAAAAATGTACCTTTTGTCAATTTGAGACAGAAACCTTAGAACATTTGTTTTTCAGTTGTATCTATGTGAACATGTTTTGGATTGACCTTCAAATAGACATGGGGAATAGATTTGATAAGGAGATCCATCTAAAAACTCAAGATGTTCTTCTTGTCTTTGAGGACTCCAAGCTTTCCAAAACTGAGAAATATGTATTAAATTTGTTTTTAATCCTTGCTAAATTCTATATCCATAAAATGAAATTTCTTAACCAAAAACCTTATTATTCTGTATTTGTAAAGACTGATTTGAATGTCTACTTTGCCATGCTGAATTCAATGACCCCAGCTAGGAATGTAATTAAATCAATTGATTGTTTGAAGCTTTTCAACTATATGATTTCTAACAAGCCCATGTTTCTTTTTTTTTACTTCTATATTACTTGTACTATCTGTAATATGTGCATGTGCTGATTGTATATGTTGAAAATGATGTACAATTAAAAAAAAAAGAATGAAACAGGGGAGGGAGGAAGTGGGAGGAGGAAAGAGTTGATAATTGGTCAATATGCGCGCAGAGACAGAAACACCCACACACAGGAAGTGGTACCGTGGTAGATTGATCTGAATCCTGTTTGATAAGGAGAAGACCTTATAACTAGTTATATGAGTTGTATGTAAGTCTATGTGCTTGTGTATTTAGAGGCATTCTGTCATGTTGCTGACATTATGTATCTGATGTCACAAGACATAACAAATACTGACGCGATCACACACACATACTCAGAAACACACATGGCCCTCTGATAGAGTCACATCTTTATTAAGCACTCCCTTAGATAGTAGAAACACCCCAGAGTGACCGAATGACGTCCTTCTATGGTCCTTCCCAACTAGCCTTTCCTGGAACAGATGTCTAAAAATTGTCATTGTCTCAATAGTGACAAAACTGAGGTCATGCCCATTGGTTCACCCCACCAACTTTGTAAAGCAGGTCCATTAACTTTAAACATTGATTCAAAATTCAAGAATCATTAAGGCTAATCTAACATTTGATCCCCATGTCAAGAATATTGTGAAAAAAATCATTCTTTCATTTTGTTTTTTAATTTAACCTTTATTTAATCAAATAGGCCGATTGAAAACAATTTCTCATTTGCAACGGCGACCTGGGGAGCAGCTGGGATTTGAACCCAGGACGTCGTACACACAAAGCATGCCCTCTACCACTGAGCTTCATCTTAGTAACATTGCAAGACTGCAAGACTGTGCCCCATGTTACCTTTTTTCTGTGGGTGAAAAACTGATCAATAATTTTGTATTCTCCTAGATTGACTACTGTAATATATTACTTTCTCTAAATACACACTAAATAAATTGCAGTTTGGGCAAAATTCTGCTGATAGAATCTGGACCAGGACCGGGACAGGTGATCACATCACTCCTATTATGAAGTCCCTGCACTGGCTCCCGGTCAAGTTTTGTAAAGATTCTCTTGATTACCTATAAGGCTCTTTGGCTCCTCTGTACCTGTCTGAACCTTTAACAAAACACACCCCAAAACGTAGCTTTCACTCCTGTGATTCTGGTTTGTTTACAGTTCCTACTTCTTGTTTACACTCACTGAGTGGAAGGTCCTTTGGTTATTATCCTCCTAAACTCTCTTCCTTCTTAGAGTAGACATGTCCTATCTTTGAGTATTTTTAAATCTTTGCTTTTTTAAATCTTTGCTTTTTTGTGATTATAAGATGACTCCATTGTATCTTTGTTACTGTATGTTTTGTCCTTGTCTGTATTTTATTGCTTTAATGTTGTAAAGCACCTTATGATGCTACTTTTAAAGGCACTATAGAAAATAAAGTTCATTATTTTTATTATATTCGTCTTCTCAGCAATTATTTCTAATTAACTGATCCCTCTCTCAGCATATAATTCATGTGCGATATAATAAACATACACTATAACACACACACACACACACACACACAGCCTACCTTGGTTTGGTTGTGACAGTGGAAACTGTAGCACCGGCAGAAATGTGTGTCTCGGACCAGACAACCAAAACTACACGGCTCTCTGCTGTTGTGGAGCAGCTTGGTGACCTGGTGGGGCCGACACTCAAACAACACGTGTGTGTTGCCGTATGTGTGTGTTAGGGGGTCCCACGGTCTTCCGCTGGACTCCACGTTCTCAGTCCACACACACCGCACCCATAAGGCGGACACCGAGAGGTGGACCTCCTTGTCTGGAATGGGAACTCGCTCTCCACCGACGTTCTGTCTCTCCCCAGGCCGAGACCTCTTGATCTCAGACGCCACCCAGGGTAGCATGGCCAAGGTGGTTAAGGGGTGGACAGAAAGACAGCCAATTAGAGTCAGTGTGTACTGATACTCCTCCACCTCATTTTCGATAGGGGCATGTTTTCTCTCCGGAGCGGTGAGGTGGAGGGGGGAGGATGCAATGTTGGAAGGAGCTGAGGCTGACCGTTTAGGGGTGAGGTTAAACAGGGAGGAAGCGGAGGCAGTTGGCTTGACTTCAAAGTAGAGGCCCTCCATGGCTCACCTATTGGCCCATACCTGCTGGGACAACCAAAATATTACACAGAGTTACTGAAGACTGAAACATCCAAAACATTACATACAGTTACAGAAGACAGACGCAAAACATTACACAGAGTTACGGAACGCAAAAACATGCTAAATATTACACAGAGTTACTGAACGCTAAAACATGCTAAATATTACACAGAGTTACTGAACGCTAAAACATGCTAAATATTACACAGAGTTACTGAGCGCTAAAACATGCTAAATATTACACAGAGTTACTGAGCGCTAAAACATGCTAAATATTACACAGAGTTAGTGAACGCTAAAACATGCTAAATATTACACAGAGTTACTGAACGCTAAAACATGCTAAATATTACACAGAGTTACTGAACGCTAAAACATGCTAAATATTACAGAGTTACTCAATGCTAAAACATCCAAAACATTATATACAGTTACAGAAGAGTAAAGAAATAACAAATACATCACATTAACCCTGTACAGCAGCGTGTGTGAGTTGCTTAGAGACTCGAGGAGACAAACATTTACACACATACACACACACACACACACACATAGAGTAGTAGGTGATGGGGTCATGTGGAGGGTAGCCAGACTTTCCAGCTCCATATTTCAACGCTAGCTCTGTGTCTATCCCTTAGGCTACATCACACACACACCTGATAACTTGTTCACTGACACACACACATACATATACCCTTACACAGTAATCTTGAGTGTGTGTGTGTCAGGAGACAGATAAATGCTACATGTCCTTTACATTCACTCCTACATATACATTCACCTCCATGACCCCCACACTGGGACGACATCAGTGTAAATATAACCTGCTATTTATATCTGCACAGTAATGCACCACAGTTAGCAACACAAACAACGAGTGTCAAACAATTTCTGGACGGTCTTTACTGAACTGTAACCTTACACCGACATGTCTCAGGGTTCCAGCCTGGAGGGTGTCAGAGCGGGCGTCTTTATCCGCTTCACAAATGGAAGGTGACCTTTAAAGTCCTTGGTGGTCTCTTTAGGTATAGGTGGTGATCTCTTTAAGTATAGATGGTCTCTTTACGTATATGTGGTCTGTTTAAGTACAGGTGGTCTGTTTAGGTATAGGTGGTCTGTTTAGGTATAGGTGGTCATTTTAAGTATATGTGGTCTGTTTAAGTATATGTGGTCTGTTTAAGTATATGTGGTCTGTTTAAGTATAGGTGGTCTGTTTAAGTATAGGTGGTCTGTTTAAGTATAGGTGGTCTGTTTAAGTATAGGTGGTCTGTTTAAGTATAGGTGGTCTGTTTAAGTATAGGTGGTCTGTTTAAGTATAGGTGGTCATTTTAAGTATATGTGGTCTGTTTAAGTATATGTGGTCTGTTTAAGTATATGTGGTCTGTTTAAGTATAGGTGGTCTGTTTAAGTATATGTGGTCTGTTTAAGTATATGTGGTCTGTTTAAGTATAGGTGGTCTGTTTAAGTATAGGTGGTCTGTTTAAGTATAGGTGGTCTGTTTAAATATAGGTGGTCTGTTTAAGTATAGGTGGTCTGTTTAAGTATATGTGGTCTGTTTAAGTATAGGTGGTCTGTTTAAGTATAGGTGGTCTGTTTAAGTATAGGTGGTCTGTTTAAGTATAGGTGGTCTGTTTAAGTATAGGTGGTCTGTTTAAGTATAGGTGGTCTGTTTAAGTATAGGTGGTCTGTTTAAGTATAGGTGGTCTGTTTAAGTATAGGTGGTCTGTTTAAGTATAGGTGGTCTGTTTAAATATAGGTGGTCTGTTTAAGTATAGGCTAACTTTGTTTCATCCACAATATCCCATGAAATACTTCTGATCAGAGCCCTCTCCAAAGGTGACTTTAAAGGCACGGATGGGTTTGTTACCGTTACTTAATACACTCGAAATGCTGACCTCGTCTCTTCCAATTTAAGTTAACGGTTTTAGTCATTGAATTGTAATAGTTTATTTAACAACCTAATAATTGTTTGAAAAGATGAGGCGCGAATGGCCAAACTGCACCGTTAGTATGAGGAAGTGAATAACACATGTTCTGTAAAATCGAAGTATACTTGTAATTACAAATGAACAGGAATTTCCAACGCAAACACATAAAACACTCAAATGGTGCAGTTATAACGCCAGGAAAAAACGGGCAAAACTAATTAATAGCAGTATAATTACTGGACGAGATAAGAAACCATACGCACCGGGTCGCACCTTCAGTTCCGTTTTGGATAAAACATCAGTGGTCTGTTATACATCACCCGGAAACATGTTCGGTCTGTCTAACCTTTTCCAGGCGGGACTCAGTCCTTGACTAACGGGCTCGATGTCCTTGCCGGGTATGTGGCGTTATAGGAAGCGTGTTGTCGGTACAGCCTACACGACTCGCTCAGGGTTTGAACACTTCCATTCTGTCAGTTTCACAAATCTGTCGCCCCCCGGAAACACATATAAATAGAATACACTGAACCGCTCTATTTATTTCTACTTTATTCTGTTAACATTTCAATAGTCTTTGCAAACGGCAACATTCAGTGCGAATTGCCCTATTCATTGCATATAATTTCAAAACTTTTTTGTCTCTCTGCCCAACCGAGTTGTGTGTAAAAGTGATTGTTTTCACCAGGGGTTGGCAACTGGGGAAGTGGAGGTTGTGGCTCAAAAGCATCTTCACTGATTTATCAATCTCATCTGTTTTTGACATGACTTTTGAGAAAGAAGACTCGAAAGTGTTACTTGGCTGTCCCACTGGAATAATCCTTGGGATAACACTTTTTGGGTTTAAGTTTAGTAGTGACAAATTATTGCAATCCTCTAGCTGTAGTGTTACCAGTCCCCACTAATGTCTAGAACCGAAGCTAGAAAATCAGCTAACCAGCTAGTCGAAGAGTTTCCCACTCACTAACTCACCTTTTATTTTATTTAAAATATATATATATTTTTTTTTAATTGCACTTCCGCCAGAGAGTTGTACCAAGGCCAGGTACAATTTCAAAACCTACACGAAAATTGTACATTTCTTTAGAAACTTTCGCTATCTAATTCCATTCGCACGGGTGACCATTCTCAGCATTCAGAATTCTTCTCGTAAAATATAAAAAGACCGCTACATAAACATTATGCAATATTTATCTCTCACCAGCAGGTGTCATCACTGTGCCGTGAACTCATTGTTATTTACAGGACATTGTGTTTAAGAGGGAAGAAATGAGGATATACAAAATAGGGCATTTTACCATGGGCTTTTGCCTCTCATGATCAATTGACAGATAACTACAACCTCCCTGGAAGGAAATAACTTCTTCTATGCAGGTGAGATTTATACATGTCCAATTAACTCAAGACACTCTTGTGCAGTTCAAGATCTTACAGAGACTATATAAATCTAAGACCACTCCATATCATGGAAATAACTGAGGTTCCCTGAATTAAATCATGCCTCAGCTAACTGATACTTATTGTTTGATATAAAACTGTATATTTTAAGTATTTTGTAATTATTTATTGCACAGGAAAAAGCGGGGGAGGGGGCAGATTTAGATGACACTCATGCAAAGAATGGACACCCTGCGTCACAGAACACATTCCCCCATTAAGACAATGGAATGACCCGGCAGGTACTGGGCTCTCTGAAAGGGGTGGTAAGGACCCCATGATAATGGAATGACCCGGCAGGTACTGGGCTGGGCTCTCTGAAAGGGGTGGACAGGACCCCATTATGATAATGGAATGACCCGGCAGCCCCTGGGCTGGGCTCCCTAAAAAGGCTGGACAGGACCCCATTATGATAATGGAATGACCCGGCAGGTACTGGGCCGGGTTCTCTGAAAGGGGTGGACAGGACCCCATTATGATAATGGAATGACCCGGCAGGCACTGGGCTGGGCTCCCTGAAAGGGGTGGACAGGACCCCATTATGATAATGGAATGACCCAGCAGGTCCTGGGCTGGGCTCTCTGAAAGGGGTGGACAGGACCCCATTATGATAATGGAATGACCCGGCAGGTACTGGCCTGGGCTCTCTAAAAGGGGTGGACAGGACCCCATTATGATAATAGAATGACCCGGCAGGTACTGGGCTGGGCTCTCTGAAAGGGGTGGACAGGACCAAAGAACATCAGCAGCTGATTGGGAGTTCCACATTAGGAGATTAGAAAGTTTATATTCTAATGCAATGTCTCAACTATGAGTTTGACGCGCCATGACTTTGAGGCTGTTCAGCAATATGTGAATATTATATTAATTATATATATTATAATGCTGTGTTCTTATGTGTGTGAATACAATTTCAACTCATCCCAGTATCTATATCAAAGTGGAATTGAATAATGGACAATACCAAGTATTTATTAAAAATTTCAAATGAATAGTTTAGGTGTTTGACATTGATACATTGTTCTGTCAGCTAGGTCGGATGGGGGCTGTGTAGAGTTTCACATAGTCAGATCGTTTCTTGGAAATGGAGCTTAGCTTCTTCTATACAACTATGGATGATATGGTTGGATGCCACAGCCAGTATTTGAGCTGTTACTAGCGGAAAAGCCAGTTCACCAGCAGCGCGAAGAACCTGTTTAATGCCAATATGTGTGGTATGCTGGTAATATCCAACAAACAACAGCGTGGCATGGCTGTCATTATAAACCGGTTTAATAATTATGAATGACACACACACACACACAAAACCCCAGAAAACTAAAAGCGGACGAGGTCATAACATAAACCTGTTTATAGTCAAACACCTCAAAGCCACACACACAGCCCTTCTTTTGCACAACTGTATATATATAACTATATATGCTCTTTCTTTTTTTCCTGCTAACTGCTCACACATCTAGACACTGCTCCTTCGCACAATTCAGACATATACTACATATTCTATATTTACCCAGTACATGTGTCACAAACTCCAAAGTGCAGTGCAGGGAAATGAGCCAGGCGCAGAGCATGTAGACGTATAACACATATACACTGTAATGCATATAAAAGAGCATGTAGAAGTATAACACATATACACTGTAATGCATATAAAAGAGCATGTAGACGTATAACACATATACACTGTAATGCATATAAAAGAGCATGTAGACGTATAACACATATACACTGTAATGCATATAAAAGAGCATGTAGACGTATAACACATATACACTGTAATGCATATAAAAGAGCATGTAGACGTATAACACATATACACTGTAATGCATATAAAAGAGCATGTAGACGTATAACACATATACACTGTAATGCATATAAAAGAGCATGTAGACGTATAACACATATACACTGTAATGCATATAAAAGAGCATGTAGACGTATAACACATATACACTGTAATGCATATAAAAGAGCATGTAGACGTATAACACATATACACTGTAATGCATATAAAAGATGCGCATAACAACCAACTTATACAAACAACAAAACAGCAATACACAGGTGCTGGTCATATAATTAGAATATCATCAAAAAGTTGATTTATTTCAGTAATTCCATTCAAAAAGTGAAACTTGGATATTATATTCATTCATTACACACAGACTGATATATTTCAAATGTTTATTTCATTTAATTGTGATGATTTAAACTTACAACTAATGAAAATCCCAAATTCAGTATCTCAGAAAATTTGAATATTACTTTTTTTAGTTTTCAGTTTTAGAAATGTTGGCCAACTGAAAAGTATGAACATGAAAAGTATGAGAATGTACAGCACTCAATACTTAGTTGGGGCTCCTTTTGCCTGAATTACTGCAGTAATGTGGCGTGGCATGGAGTCGATCAGTCTGTGGCACTGCTCAGGTGTTATGAGAGACCAGGTTGCTCTGATAGTGGCCTTCAGCTGTTCTGCATTGTTGGGTCTGACGTATCGCATCTTCCTCTTCACAATACCTCATAGATTTACTATAGGGTTAAGGTCAGGCGGGTTTGCTGGCCAATTAAGAACAGGGATACCATGGTCCTTAAACCAGGTACTGGTAGCTTTGGCACTGTGTGCTGGTGCCAAGTCATGTCGGAAAATGAAATCTGCATCTTCATAAAGTTGGTCAGCAGCAGGAAGCATGAAGTGCTCTAAAACATCCTGGTAGACGGCTGCGTTGACCTTGGACCTCTTTTCTGTTTTAATGAGGTGACACAAATGACAAACAAAATATATCAACCCACTAATACAATTGTGAGGCGTTGAGAATAATATTTATTTCGCTCTATCACGTTTTTTTCACTTTCACATTTGTTTTGCTAACGACACAAAAAAGGCTGGAGCCAGCACTGTTTTTATGTCAACAAAAGGTATTGAAATTTTTCCCTTGCGGCTTTGAACTAGAAAATAAATATTTGTATTTTGTTTCTCTTAGGTTACTCTCTTAGGTTTCTCCAGATCGGAGTTAACAAATACAGTCAGACATCTCAGCAATGGTGGGGAATAATTAATAAATTGTGCAGAAAGAGATGATACATGTGACAAACCGGTTCCTTCAGAATTCCAGCTCAAAACACATCGACGGGTTTATTAAAATAGCTGTGCATCAACTTTCTTACAAAGCATTTTTTTACTGTGCACAATTATAGGTGAAACAAAGCGACTCCTACAAGTCACAAGAACTTCCCCTTTCTTTGCTCCCATATAAAACCTCCCCAAAGCTGCTTCTCATTTTAACTTATCAGACAAGCAAGCAGGTAATATTATTTATGGTTCATTTGTCTGAGTGGACTATACTGAAACTCCTGGCTGAGATAACGTTTGGGATATAGCACATTTTTTCACAGGTAAAAGTAATTGTCTTGAATTGTGTGTTGTTATTCCAAAATTCTTAATGTATTTTATTTCTAAATGTATCTATCTATGCACATTGATGCTGGCACATTTGCGTTATTTGTTAATAACCGCAATATATTGGTTATGTAAAAAAATATATTGACCAACTATTTGAAAAAAAGTGTAATGCAACATAAAACTACACAAAAACAAAAAAAATACTAAAACTATAACACTGATGAAACCCATCAAATGCAAGGTAATGATTCATAGTTATATTAGGGCAGGATCTAAAGACCTGAAAAGGTTCTGTAGACCTTTTGAATAAAATTTACACAGTTACTATTAAGATGTAATGTTTTAAAGGTACATGATTCCTGTAAAATGTATTTTACTATTTCTGCTTTATTCCGTGGTAAAGCACACTGAATTGATTTCATGTACGAATTTTGCCATATTAATAAACTTGCTTGCTAGTTCAACAATAATATTTAAACATTCTATATATATATATATATATATACACACACACGTTGTAATTTTATGTTACTACTGCATTACTACAGCGTTGCGTTAATACTGCAGAACATGATGCGTCTTTATTTTGCATTAAAAGATTCCCAATATTTTGGTTTCTGTTCCATTGTGACCGTGGTAACAAAGAGATAATGTTTTTTTTAAGAATGAAGAGGAAGTGTCCGTAATGGACAATATTGTGAGGACACACAAACTAGAGACAATGGGGAAACAGATATACAATAATCATAGACATGATCTTATTGTATTTAGATTTGGCTTGAGCCAATACAGTCTGTTTATTACCATGCCATTAAAGACCTAGATACACTTACGGTATAAAGTATTCGATTAACTGCTGATTTTGTACCTTTGCCCACTGACAAAGTCATGATCAGTCTATAATTTTAATGGTAGGTTTATTTGAACAGTAAGTGAAAGAAAAAACAAAATAATCCAGAATAACGCATTTCAAAGAAGAAGTATTTGAACCATTCGCAAAACATGACATAGTACTTGGTGGCAAAAAACTTTTTGGGCAATCACAGAGGTCATACATTTCTTTAGTTGGCCACCAGGTTGGCACACATCTCAGCTGGGATTTTGTCCCAGTACTTTTTGCAGATCCTCTCCAAGTCATTAAGGCTTTGAGGCTGGTATTTGGCAACTCAAACCTTCAGCTCGTTCCACAGATTTTCTATGGGATTCTGCAGACTGGCTAAGACACTCCACTCCTTGAGCCACTCCTTTGTTGCCGTGGCCGTGTGTTGTGTCATTGTCATGCTGGAATACCCATCCACCACCCATTTTCAGTGCCCTGGCTGAGGGAAGGAGGTTCTAACCCAAGATTTGACGCTACATGTCCCCATCCATTGTCATTTTAATGCGGTGAAGTCGTCCTGTCCCCTTAGCAGAAAATCACCTCCAAAGCATAATGTATCGATTTTGGTCTCATCTGACCACAACAAGTTTACCCAGTTCACCTCTGAATCATTCAGATGTTCATTGGCCAATTTCAGACGGGCCTGTACATGTGCTTTCTTGAGCAGGGAGACCTTACGGGTGCTGCAGGTTTTCAGTCCCTCACAGCGTAATGTTACCAATTGTTTTCTTTGTGACTATGGTCCCAGCTAAGATCATTGACAAGATCCTCCTGTGTATTTATGAGCTGATTCCTCACCGTTCTCATGGTCATTGAAACACCACAAGGTGAGATCTTGCATGGAGCCCCAGACCGAGGGAGATTGACAGTTATTTTGTGTTTCATTCTTTTGCGCATAATCGCAACAGTTGTCACCTCACAGAGCTGCTTGGAGATGGTCATGTAGCCCATTCCAGCCTTGTGTAAGTCTACAATTTTGTCCCTTACATCCGTGGACAACTTTTTGGTCTTGGCCATGGTGGAGAGTATCCCTTGATGAGTATACCCAGCAGATATGTGAATTTATTAGGGCACTTTTTAAAATGTATTTATTAATTCATTCATTGACACATCTGGCCATGTAATTGCACTGTTTTATCAGTAATTGGTCACCTTTTTTAGTGACGTAATTTGTCCCACCGGGTTAAAAAAAGTTTACATTGTGTTTTCATTGATTCAAAATGGGTGTTGATTGAGACTCTAGCTAGACCTGGGCAGACCACCAGCTGTATGTTTGGTTAGGGCACCTTAGTCGTGTGCCAGATAGGGGTTGTTCTTTTGTGTTATGTTACTTGGAGGTTAGTGGTTGTGTTTTGTTTATTTCTTTACTTTGGTCTGTCCAGCCCTCCCCAATTTCCCAATAACTTTTACTATTGTTTAGTATTTTCATTTACGTAATACCGTGGCTAAATAAAAGCATTGTTTTGACTGTATTTTTGAGTGTCCCTTTCTTGCACCACAACACCATACTTCCTTTGCTGGCATCGGGGGGTCTGAGCAATGGGTTGTCTGGTTCCCCTCCCTTTGGGGAGCTGGAACTTAACACCATTCTTTAACTATCAGTAAATTGTAACCGGGTTAGTGGCACCTTTTGGATGTTTACATGTACATTGACTGATGTTGTATTCCTCAACAGGAACCTAAGAGGAGGTGAAGGACAGGAAATGAAGCACCTGATGACTCTTCTCCTTCTAGCAGGTAATGCGTGAAGTCCATATGCTTTTGGAGTCAACCTGAAACATCTTGAAATACACATTTGTTAATTAAAAGTTACACAATCACCATCCGCCTCAGTAGTTACTCAGAAAGAAGAGTATGAACTGTCTGATGGAGTTTAATTATATAGCTAAGCATGTATATTTTATACATTATATTGAACTGGAGTGTATTTGTTTTCCTATATCCCAACAGGACTAGTGGCGACGACATCAGGCCAGAACACAACAGCTGTATATAATACAATACCAGGTAATGGACTTTATCCTCACAGGTCAATCAAGGTACATGAAGTCATTGGTTCTCATATGAATATCTCAGTGTGTGTGTCTGTGGTTGAGACTTCCTGTGTTCAAGACTGACGTGTATTGTGTTGGATTGAAATGGGCTTGTGGAACGTGGTGTTATCATAAAAAGACAAATCACAAATGTCTGTAAGACCACCTGCCAAGAAAACTTGTCAATCTGCAAATTGTTGACCAATTGCACAGCACTTTGTCACACCCATGGGCTTAGCCGCAAACTGCAAGTCAAATATTTTGAATATAAACAAATACATTCTTTTCATAACACTATCAGCAGCCAGTTTATTCTAGTTATGACTCCCTGTTCCCCCTCAACAGCCTAGATTCAGCCTAGGTATCTTCAAATAAAGTATTTTCATCCTCATCCTGTCTGGGTAAGAGCTGTTGAGGAAACTGGTGTGTCTACTTCTGCTTTCTGGTCCAAGTCCCGCCCCTCTTCAGTGTCATTAATATATAAACGACTAAACTCCTAGAGAAGCAGTGAGCAGGTGAACACACAAAATAATGTCAATACTAATGGGGTGACAAACACAAGTGCAGGGTAAACGAAAGACATTTATTGAATAAAAATGTAACGATAACGGAAAAACACTAAACAAGACAAGACTTATCATTGGAAAAAAAACAAAGACCAACAACACACGCAGGGAAAGCAGGAACCTAAATATGGTGATTATGAAGACAGGTGAAAGCAATGAAACAATGAAACAAGTGTCCGTGCGCCAAATGAGGGAGGGGGCGTTGGATTTCACGGGCACAGCCATCCTGCCGTGCCAACACGTAACAAAATACATTTGCATACTTCATAATGTGTGGCCAAATGCAACCATATCTATACAGACTTTAAAAATATGTTAGCATTTGTGTATCTATATAAACTTTTTATGACAACACATGAACATATAAATGGTTCTATTACAGAGTCATACTAATTCTCTGACAATAGGTCTGGTGTAAAAAAACAACAGAAACATTTTTACACAAAGATAAAGAAAACTCAACATTACCATTAAATAAACCTTTCACAAAAAATGTACAGCAACTAGTACAATTGTTACTGTTTCCAGGATAACATATTTAACCTTTCTCTCAACAGTACCTGTCAATGTAACTTCGGGTACAATTATTGTGACAGCAACATCAAAACCACCAGTGAATGTAACTTCAGCTCCCAAAAATGTGACAGCAACATCAGGACCACCTGTCAACGTAACTTCGGGTCCAATCAATGTGACAGCAACATCAAGACCACTTGTCAATATAACTTCAGGTCCAATCAATGTTACAGCAACATCAACACAGTCTCTTAATGTAACTTTGGGTCCAATCAATGCGACAACAACATCTAGACCACTTGTCAATGTGACAGCAACATCAAGACCACTTGTCAATGGAACTTCGGGTCCAATCAATGTGACAGCAACATCAAGACCACTTGTCAATGGAACTTCGGGTCCAATCAATGTGACAGCAACATCAAGACCACTTGTCAATGTAACTTCGGGTCCAATCAATGTGACAGCAACATCAAGACCATTTGTCAATGTAACTTCGGGTCCAATCAATGTGACAGCAACATCAAGACCACTTGTCAACGTAACTTCGGGTCCAATCAATGTGACAGCAACATCGACACAGCCTCTTAATGGAACTTCGGGTCCAATCAGTTTACCAGCAACATCAAGACCACCTGTCAACGTAACTTCGGGTCCAATCAATGTGACAGCAACATCAAGACCACTTGTCAATGTAACTTCGGGTCCAATCAATGTGACAGCAACATCAAGACCACTTGTCAATGTAACTTCGGGTCCAATCAATGTGACAGCAACATCGACACAGCCTCTTAATGGAACTTCGGGTCCAATCAGTTTACCAGCAACATCAAGACCACCTGTCAACGTAACTCGGGTCCAATCAATGTGACAGCAACATCAAGACCACTTGTCAATATAACTTCGGGTCCAATCAATGTGACAGCAACATCAAGACCATTTGTCAATGTAAGTTCGGGTCCAATCAATGTGACAGCAACATCAAGACCCCTTGTCAATGTAACTTCGGGTCCAATCAATGTGACAGCAACATCGACACAGCCTCTTAATGGAACTTCGGGTCCAATCAGTTTACCAGCAACATCAAGACCACCTGTCAACGTAACCGGGTCCAATCAATGTGACAGCAACATCAAGACCATTTGTCAATGTAACTTCGGTCCAATCAATGTGACAGCAACATCTAGACCACTTGTCAATGTAACTTCGGGTCCAATCAATGTGACAGCAACATCGACACAGCCTCTTAATGGAACTTCGGGTCCAATCAGTTTACCAGCAACATCAAGACCACCTGTCAACGTAACTTCGGGTCCAATCAATGTGACAGCAACATCAAGACCACTTGTCAATGTAACTTCGGGTCCAATCAATGTGACAGCAACATCAAGACCACTTGTCAATGTAACTTCGGGTCCAATCAATGTGACAGCAACATCGACACAGCCTCTTAATGGAACTTCGGGTCCAATCAATGTGACGGCAACATCAAGACCATTTGTCAATGTAACTTCGGGTCCAATCAATGTGACAGCAACATCAAGACCACTTGTCAATGTAACTTCGGGTCCAATCAATGTGACAGCAACATCAAGACCATTTGTCAATGTAACTTCGGGTCCAATCAATGTGACAGCAACATCAAGACCCCTTGTCAATGTAACTTCGGGTCCAATCAATGTGACAGCAACATCGACACAGCCTCTTAATGGAACTTCGGGTCCAATCAGTTTACCAGCAACATCAAGACCACCTGTCAACGTAACTTCGGGTCCAATCAATGTGACAGCAACATCAAGACCACTTGTCAATGTAACTTCGGGTCCAATCAATGTGACAGCAACATCAAGACCACTTGTCAATGTAACTTCGGGTCCAATCAATGTGACAGCAACATCGACACAGCCTCTTAATGTAACTTCGGGTACAATCAATGTGACGGCAACATCAAGACCACTTGTCAATGTAACTTCGGGTCCAATCAATGTGACAGCAACATCAAGACCACTTGTCAATGTAACTTCGGGTCCAATCAATGTGACAGCAACATCAAGACCATTTGTCAATGTAACTTCGGGTCCAATCAATGTGACAGCAACATCAAGACCACTTGTCAATGTAACTTCGGGTCCAATCAATGTGACAGCAACATCGACACAGCCTCTTAATGGAACTTCGGGTCCAATCAGTTTACCAGCAACATCAAGACCACCTGTCAACGTAACTTCGGGTCCAATCAATGTGACAGCAACATCAAGACCACTTGTCAATGTAACTTCGGGTCCAATCAATGTGACAGCAACATCAAGACCACTTGTCAATGTAACTTCGGGTCCAATCAATGTGACAGCAACATCGACACAGCCTCTTAATGGAACTTCGGGTCCAATCAATGTGACGGCAACATCAAGACCATTTGTCAATGTAACTTCGGGTCCAATCAATGTGACAGCAACATCAAGACCACTTGTCAATGTAACTTCGGGTCCAATCAATGTGACAGCAACATCAAGACCACTTGTCAATGTAACTTCGGGTCCAATCAATGTGACAGCAACATCAAGACCACTTGTCAATGTAACTTCGGGTCCAATCAATGTGACAGCAACATCAAGACCATTTGTCAATGTAACTTCGGGTCCAATCAATGTGACAGCAACATCAAGACCACTTGTCAATGTAACTTCGGGTCCAATCAATGTGACAGCAACATCGACACAGCCTCTTAATGGAACTTCGGGTCCAATCAGTTTACCAGCAACATCAAGACCACCTGTCAACGTAACTTCGGGTCCAATCAATGTTACAGCAACATCAACACAGTCTCTTAATGTAACTTCGGGTTCAATCAATGTGACAGCAACATCTAGACCACTTGTCAATGTAACTTCGGATCCAATCAATGTGACAGCAACATCGACACAGCCTCTTAATGGAACTTCGGGTCCAATCAGTTTACCAGCAACATCAAGACCACCTGTCAACGTAACTTCGGGTCCAATCAATGTGACAGCAACATCAAGACCACTTGTCATTGTAACTTCGGGTCCAATCAATGTTACAGCAACATCAACACAGTCTCTTAATGTAACTTCAGGTCCAATCAATGTACCAGCAACATCAAGACCACCTGTCAATCCAACATCGGGTCCAATCAATGTACCAGCAACATCAAGACCACCTGTCAATCCAACATCGGGTCCAATCAATGTACCAGCAACATCAAGACCACCTGTCAATCCAACATCGGGTCCAATCAATGTACCAGCAACATCAAGACCACCTGTCAATCCAACATCGGGTCCAATCAATGTACCAGCAACATCAAGACCACCTGTCAATCCAACATCGGGTCCATTCAATGTAGCAGCAACATCAAGACCACCTGTCAATCCAACATCGGGTCCAATCAATAAACCAGCAACATCAAGACCACCTGTCAATGTAACTTCAAGTCCACGTCAGTATAACTTTGGGTCCAATAATTACTGAGGGATCTCTTAAAAAATGTTTTACTGTTAGGCTTACATATATACACAATGATATGCAATTAAAAGTACAATCATAATAGAGTCTATAGTCGAATTTAAATCAATTAAAATTAAAGTGTAAGAGGTGTATTTATTATGGGTGTACAATTTTATATATGATGATATATGATACTGTATAATTATGTGGGTCCTGAGTTCAGGGAGTAGATTACTCTGCAGATGAATCCAGTTTTACGTGTTTATTTGGGAATCTACTATGTAATACTGTTGAATTAAAAAATACCTGAATGGTTTCAGTTTTTCACTAGGAGGTACAATCAACATCACAACATGAGTCATGACAATCAACAGGACAGTAACTTCAACTCCGACTAGCACCAACTGACCTCCATCTGCTAGTAAAGAAGCCCTAGGTCTTCAGTTTAGTCTCATCCAGCTATTCATCTCAGATATCTCTGATCAGACTTCATCAGGGTTCAAAACTGGCTGGCACATTAACATCAGATATTAGTATTCAGAAATCTTAAAAACAGGCCTCAGTCACCAATATTACATTGGAACATTTCAAAATATTATCCCCTAATAAACGCTAGAATGTCGGAACCCATAGAAAATGTGCTTTATTGAACATTCCTATAAGCTTCATAGACATATGGATAAGAGAACGTGAGGAGCCATTAATATCCTTCTTTAGTTAGGTACATTTGGACATTATTTCCTTTAGCCAATTGGGGGAGTATTGCACTGGGTGTGGCACGTCACTGGGAAATAGGTATATGTACAGGTGTGATAATCAACTAGGGAAGATGTGATGGCGGGGAACACACCCTCTCCACCGACAACAAGCCACAGCACTTTTCTTAGAATAGTACTTCACCGAGGACTAACTATGTAAATACCTGTTCCGCTACTTTTATAATAAACGGGAATATCACCCAAAGAGAACGAATGTCTGGACAGAACATCTTTATGCTACGCGTTGAACAGCAAGCCTCAATGCCGAAGCGCGGTAAAGTTAGTTTTACGATGGACATTCGGTGGATATTCATATTCACTAGTGAAAATTACCGGTTCAGGAGAGTGACCAGCATCGATTCCTGATGAGGTTAAGTTTCAAAAGTGCTATATTCTGACTTGGGGGAAGATGCCCTACAATCCACGGCTTTTAGTTTATTCAAAATGTGTTGAAAATTTCCGAGTTGACCCTTTAAAGTTCAATAGATCCCTAAAGTTATTGTTTTTTCACAGTCACAGGTGATTTGTGAAAAAGTTCACTGAGCGTGTCTTGCTGGCCCATGTGCTCAGAACGTGTGGAGTGATAGCTAGCATATTACTGGTCCTAAATGCTGGCGCGCAAAGACGGATGTTTGATTTTACTTAAATGTTAGTTAATACACCGCTATAGTAAATGAGTAAAGTAGTCAATTACGTAGAATATGATATGTAAGTTTAACTAAATGAATCTCCAAGTTGTAAATAATGAATGAATGTAACTCTGTATACTGCTGATATGTTTGTACTTTTATCTCTGTCATTACAACTGTGACAATTTTTTACCCATGTTCAGGGGACAGAATAAGTACATTCCCAGCGGGTCACAACCTCAGTTCCGTCGTCTGAAAAATGATATAACTACGAATGCTGAGTCGGGAGATCAACGTACTCCGAAAGTCAGCGATCTGTTATACATCACCCAGAAACATACTCAGGTCTAACCTTTTCCCAAGCGGGACACAGTCCTTGACTAGCAGGCTCGATGTCCTATCAGGGTAGATGTGGCGTTATAGGAAGCGTGTTGTCGGTTGCAGGGTAGATGTGGCGTTATAGGAAGCGTATTGTCGGTACAGCCTACACAACTCTAGATGTGGCGTTATAGGAAGCGTATTGTCGGTACAGCCTCTGTCAAGTCAACCATTTTGGAATTTTAAACAGAGAAGACAGGAGAACAGTTTGGTTCTGTAAATTCTTCATTCAGAAACCGCAGCCAGCGTCCCAGTTCCTGCCTTTATTGCATAGCAAGTAACTAGTATCTGTATGTCTGTTACTCTGGTTTGGGCAGCAACTTGTTCTTGGTTGGTTGGAAGAAGTTCTCTACGATGGCACTGACCAGGTCGTCCAGCTCCTGCTTCAGAAGATCGACGAGGCTGGAAGACAGAGAGACCGGTTGAAAATGGGCCTAAGCACCGATGCCAGCAAGCATGGTTCTGTGTATGTGAACTGGTACCTGTTGCCGGGGGCAGCACACAGCTCCGTGTAGTACTTTATCTTGGGTTCGGTTCCGCTGGTTCTCATGGTGGCCACGCCCCCGTTGGAGAAGGTGAAGGTGATCATCTGACTACTGGTGGAGGTGGGGAGCACCTGACGTGGTTAGACAATTCATAATGATCAACAGCTACTACCAGAGATGATGTCGTGAGTGTGTAACAGTGTTTTTGTGAGTGTGTGCACAAGTGAGTGAATGTGCGTCTCCCCTTACAGCCTTCTTATCTTTCTGGGTGCTGTCATATCCGGTGGTCAGGTCTCGTACAGCCGTGATGGTGAATCTGCCACATTCACTAGGATAAGACACTTGGTCCTGGTCTTCGTTGCCGTAGTGACGCAGCCTCTGGAACAGGGCTTGGATCACTTCCTGGTCGTGACAGATGAAATAGGAGTTCTTACTGATATGGTATCCATACCTGAGGAGGAGAAGACCAGAGACTTCAGAGATGTTACAACTGCTTAATAGAGAATCAACCAGTCATTTCTAATAAATGTTTATCTTTATTTTTATTGTATACTAGTTACTTTTTAATCGAATAAACAGACACAAATAAAGCCGTTGTAAAGGCTATCATTGCTCAAACAAACCATAGGGTTATAATTAAGCATGTGTGTTACTAACTCCTCGTAGATTGCAGTTAGTTGCTGTGACAGGGTGGTGTTTTTAGTAGCCAGGTATGATGACATCTCCCCTGCGATGGCTGCAGCACTCACACCATCTTTATCCAGAACAGCTGAGCTACACATGTATCCTGAAACGCACACAAGAGACACATGGAGAGACACCGTAAGGTTACATGGCTCGGATGTATTCCATGCATTGGATCAGTGTGATTCTTATGCAGAGACCACCACTACAATAACGCCAAATGCCCCTCCCCCCAAATGCCCCTCCCCCCAAATGCCCCTAACCAACCAATGGACCCACACGTGAAATCATTATAACCACCCACCATTATACTTTTCCTCACTATACTTCAAGTTGTACAATACAACCTTTCACAAAGGCTTAATAAAATCAGCAGCTTTAAGTAGAGTAAAACGTGTGACTGTATGTGTGTGGGTATCTGTGTATACCTATAGCCTCATGACTATGTGTGTGTGTGACAATATGTGTATGTGTGTGTGTGACTATATGTGTATGTGTGTGTGTGTGTGACTATATGTGTATGTGTGTGTGCGTGTCTGTGTATACCTATAGCCTCATGACTATGTGTGTGTGTGACAATATGTGTATGTGTGTGTGCGTGTCTGTGTATACCTATAGCCTCATGACTTTGTGTGTGTGTGACTATATGTGTATGTGTGTGTGTGACTATATGTGTGTGTGTGTGTGTGCGTGTCTGTGTATACCTATAGCCTCATGACTTTGTGTGTGTGTGACTATATGTGTATGTGTGTGTGTGACTATATGTGTATGTGTGCATGCGTGTCTGTGTATACCTATAGCCTCATGACTATGTGTATGTGTGTGTGTGTCTGTGTGTGTGTGTGTGTGTGCATGTGTGTGTGTGTATACCTATAGCTTCTTCGAAGGCGAACAGTACAGTCTTGTTTTGGTCCAGCAGCTCCCTGGCTCTGTTGCCCATCCACTTGAAGCCTGTCAGTGTTTCCTGTAAACACAGGAAGTGGCGTCACAGTTAAAATAGCTTCATTAAATTGAGGGGGGGGGGCGGTTAATGCTTAATAATCATTATAATTTGCTAATAAAAGATGTGTGGTTTTGTGGTGTTAGATGTTCCCAAATCCCCCAGTGCCGTAGTTTTGACACCCTCCGTTCTGTTAAAAACCCAGTCCGACTGCTGATTGAACAAGTCTGTGATGAGAAAAGCCTACAAGTGAAGTTTGGCTAAATTAAATGTGTGTGATGTCTATGGTTGTGTGTCTGTGTGTGCGTGTGTGATGTCTGTGGGTGTGATTGAGTGTGTTACCTCGAAATGAAAGCCCTCCTTCAGGGCGAGGGCTCGTAGGATCTTGGAGGACACAGTGCTCGCCAACATGTACACAGACTTCACGGCTGACAGCTCAGGATTGGTCAGCTTCCAACAGCGATATACCCACCAGCCCAGAAGTGCTCCCAATTCATTACCACTGAACACACGCCACTGACCACTACACACACACACACACCACACACACACACACACACACGCGTTATACACCCCTACTACACTTAAACACACAGTGAATTCTAGAAATGCTTCACACACCTTAAGCATATTCATACAGGCAGGCACGCACACACACACACTTACCCAGACTGTTTTTCAGCAATGGCAAGGCGATCAGCATCTGGGTCGTTGGCCAAAACTAAGCTAGCACCCACTTTCTCAGCGAGGGCAAATGACAGTGTCTGTTTTAACATGCACACACACACACACACACACACACTTAAACATGCACATGTAATATGTGAGTATATATGTAGAGCACACACATTAGTACTGTGTGTGTGTGTGTGAGAGAGTTTACCAGAACCCCCTTTCCCTCCTCAGGGTTGGGGTATTTCACTGTGGGGAATTCAGGGTCTGGATCTTTCTGCTCCTCCACAGCGTATGGGGGTTGGAGGTCAAATGCCTTAAACGCTGATTGGATGAAGCTGTGTCCGACGCCGTGCACGGACGTGTGCACGATCTTCACCTCTGACCTCTTGTTGATGTCCCTGAGATGAGACATTTAGTTAGAGAGTTTCACGTGTGTGTGTGTGTTACATGTGTGTGTGTGTTACCTGTAATGACAGTGTTGCTGTATGGTCTTATAGTAGTGTGTGTGTGTGTGTTACATGTGTGTGTTACCTGTAATGACAGTGTTGCTGTATGGTCTTATAGTAGTGTGTGTGTGTGTGTGTTACATGTGTGTGTTACCTGTAATGACAGTGTTGCTGTATGGTCTTATAGTAGTGTGTGTGTGTGTGTGTGTTACATATGTGTGTTACCTGTAATGACAGTGTTGCTGTATAGTCTTATAGTAGTGTGTGTGTGTTTCCTCGTAGGGATCCTTGAGCAAAGGGCATCCTGACAGACCGTCTGTGTTCCAGGACTCAGGCCACGGCTCCAGGTTGGCCTCGATGGCTGCTGAGATGCCCTGGTCATGAGGAGGCACAATCTGGGATCCGTTTTCCCAGTATACCTGGAGAGGACCGAGAGAGACACACTGGAAAACAACCCCTTACATTATCATAGATGGGATCATTCAGACAGTCATCTCTGTTACCTTGTAACCATTGTCCTGTTTGGGGTTGTGTGAGGCGGTTACCATGATCCCAGCACACAGTCCTAAATGGGAGACTGTGAAGGGCTGAAAATGGAGAGGGGGAAGGAGGAAAGAGGAGGGTGGAGAGAAAGGAGAGGTACAAGTGGTTTTTCCTAAATGAGAACTCTACAAAACACAGAGCAAAATCAATGTCCTTGGCCTCATTCTGTATGCATGTCATGTGGTGGTGTAGGGCCCAGTGTGGTGGTGTAGGGCCCAGTGTGGTGGTGTAGGGCCCAGTGTGGTGGTGTAGGGCCCAGTGTGGTGGTGTAGGGCCCAGTGTGGTGGTGTAGGGCCCAGTGTGGTGGTGTAGGGCCCAGTGTGGTGGTGTAGGGCCCAGTGTGGTGGTGTAGGGCCCAGTGTGGTGGTGTAGGGCCCAGTGTGGTGGTGTAGGGTGTTGTGGAAAATATACATGACGGTTAAGAAGTTTAGGAATAGTGAGTTAAGCATTTATTAGCATGTGATAAACTACGTGTTTCAGTGGGTCTTGGGGGCCAGAGAGGAAAGCACAAAACCCTGAGAAACAGGAATGTGATCTTCAGGCTGTTAGAGGGGCCAAGGCTAGAAACAGATGTCCTGAACACCTTATCTGTGATGAACTGTATGGGTCTTTGTGTGCGTCTCTATTGTTTCTGTCCTCATCTACCATGTGTCTGGCCTCCCTTGGCTTGAGAGCACTGACCTTCGAGTTTTGTTACAGCTTTATGTGTTTTCCAGATTATACTGTATAGTTGGTGGAATCATCTAACAGCGTCATCCTGTTCTCCATCTGATATTGTTTAAGTTTGTGTGGAAGTGTGTGCGTTATCAAACCCTATATATACTGCAATGTTCTTCATATTAGTTAGGAATAACCTGCCACTGCATTGTTGCCGTGATTGCGTGTGTTATGGTTTTCCTCATCTATCAATTAAACTATTAGAGTTAACTTGAGAGATACTCTTGTCTGTTCTTATTTCGAGTCTGAGTTCAGTGTGTATTTGCTTAATGTTATTTTAGAGATAAAGGTATAGTAACATTAATTACGTGGTATTAGAAATAATTCCACAACAAGGGCCCAGTGTGGTGGTGTAGGGCCCAGTGTGGTGGTGTAGGGCCCAGTGTGGTGGTGTAGGGCCCAGTGTGGTGGTGTAGGGCCCAGTATGCATGTCATGTGGTGGTGTAGGATCCAGTGTGGTGGTGTAGGGCCCAGTGTGGTGGTGTAGGGCCCAGTGTGGTGGTGTAGGGCCCAGTGTGGTGGTGTAGGGCCCAGTGTGGTGGTGTAGGGCCCAGTATGCATGTCATGTGGTGGTGTAGGATCCAGTGTGGTGGTGTAGGGCCCAGTGTGGTGGTGTAGGGCCCAGTGTGGTGGTGTAGAGCCCAGTGTGGTGGTGTAGAGCCCAGTGTGGTGGTGTAGGGCCCAGTGTGGTGGTGTAGGGCCCAGTGTGGTGGTGTAGGGCCCAGTGTGGTGGTGTAGGGCCCAGTGTGGTGGTGTAGGGCCCAGTGTGGTGGTGTAGGGCCCAGTATGCATGTCATGTGGTGGTGTAGGATCCAGTGTGGTGGTGTAGGGCCCAGTGTGGTGGTGTAGGGCCCAGTATGCATGTCATGTGGTGGTGTAGGATCCAGTGTGGTGGTGTAGGGCCCAGTGTGGTGGTGTAGGGCCCAGTGTGGTGGTGTAGGGCCCAGTATGCATGTCATGTGGTGGTGTAGGGCCCGGAACTGGCTTACCACGAAAGGTGTTGGTGTGATGTCACCAAACAGGTGGACAGGTACTCCTCGGCTGGTGAACACGGCCGCTGCCAGCCTGGCAAACTGCTTACTGCTTCCTCCACTAGGCGGGTGGAACCGAGCATCATATCCGACAACCACGCCCCGCTTCTTCAGGACCGCCCCAAAACACTGCTCTAGGTAACTGCAGAAACCCTAAGGGGGGGAGGGGCGGAGGAAGGGGGAGGGGCGTTGGGAGGGCGAGGGATGGGGGAGGGCGGGGGAGGGGCGGAGGGAGGGCGAGGGATGGGGGAGGGCGAGGGATGGGGAGGGCGAGGGAGGGCGAGGGGGGGCGAGGGGGAGGGCGAGGGGGAGGGCGAGGGGGAGGGCGAGGGGGAGGGCGAGGGGGAGGGCGAGGGGGAGGGCGAGGGGGAGGGCGAGGGGGAGGGCGAGGGGGAGGGCGAGGGGGAGGGCGAGGGGGAGGGCGAGGGGGAGGGCGAGGGGGAGGGCGAGGGGGAGGGCGAGGGGGAGAGGGGGAGAGGGCGAGGGGGAGAGGGCGGGGGAGGGCGAGGGGGGGAGGGCGAGGTGAGGAAGCGAGAAAGAGAGTGGGCGGAGGGAACAGAAAACATGTTGATAACCCACAAAAAGCAAATTCTTGTTAACAGCACTGTTAACTGGACAAACTAAGAATTCATGTTAATAAATTCTTGTCAACTGGACAGACTAATAAGTAGGTGCTACCTGCGTGGTCTGAATGATTGTGAGCTCATTCATACAGGCAGTTCCAGGTCCCATGGCAGCTCGGAGGCCGGCCGTCCCAAACTCCATCCTGGAGCCAAAGCATTTCCTCAGCTCCCCCACTGCTCCCTCAGACACCAGGCTCCTCACCAATTCAACCGTCAGATGGTTCTACAGGGAGATAACAGCATTAAGAGGGGAGTGTGTGTCTATCTCGTGGTCAATGCCCCTTCTATGAAAGGTCAGAGGCCAGGGCAGAACATTAAACCATGTGAGACTAATCTTATTTACTTTGGCCATTCTGCTTAATTGATGGCGTCTCTTTTCTCGTTAAACAGATGGATTACCCGTGGTGTCTACATTAGCCTCGTTTTTTTGCTTTTCCCAATTTGGGACTGCAGTACCAACAGAACTATGTTAACCAGAGGCTTGTTGTAATACCGATGTCTTCAACTACAATTAAACTGACATTAGTGGCTAGCTGTGACGCTACCAGCCCCCACTAATGTCCAAAACATTAAAACAGTTAGTTAGTAACGGGTTTATTTCACTCTTCCACTCACCTTATCAAAGCGCAACCACTGATTGACTGCGTGGTCCAACTCGATGTCACCGGTCGAGGATAACGCATTCTCCATTCTGACTGTTTATTTCGTTTATTTCAACACCAACGACTCGGAAAATAAAGGCATCAGTCGGGCTAATTCCAAACTGGTAAAATATCTATCTTGCTAAAAAACAATTGGTCCACAAAGTTAGCTTCCTTGTACTGTAAATACCGACCGGAAAAGGGCGGAGATATAAGATATAACGGACTGTAGTTGGTCAACTGGCTGGGCGGGGCTTGCACTTCCGCATGCGTCACGTGTTGCTGCAGGGCCACGTACATTTGCAAAACGTCCTTAAAATGTATTTTTGGTAGAAACTTTTTAATGACATTTCGCAATGCGCTCCTATAACTATTGCGCCACGACGTCTACTATTAAATTATGTTAAAAACACGGCTAGATAAACATAAAACATGTGATTTTTATTTCTGACCAGCAGGTGTCACTGTATGTATATGTTTTGCTATTATTCTATACTTCGTTAAATGATTACTAGGAATATATTGCGTGCTATGTCACAAAATTGTTAGTGTTCAGAATTAAGTGATGTTATTCCGTGCACTTGATAAATACAATTCATTTGACATCACTGTGTAGTGAGATTAAGCGTCTCGACATAATTAAACGTTTTTTGGTCCAATTTCACAAATGCCTCAAATGCTTCAGAAAGCCTTCATTTTTGCATCACGACTTCTTTGAACTTTTCTGGAACCTTTATTGAATTCTTGAACAGAGGGGCCTCTTTCAGCAGGATAATACACACTCAAACATTGTTTCAGACAGGCACATCTCTTCATATGGTGATGGTTTTCCCTGATGGATGTGGTCTCTTTCAGCAGGATATTCCACCCTGCATATAATGATCGGCAATGTTTCATGAAGCATGATAATGAGTTCAACGTGTTGCCATGGCCTTCAAATTCTCCAGGTCTTAATCCGATTTATCATTTATTGGATGTGCTGGACCCACATGTCCGATCCACAGCGATCCCACCTCACAACTTACATTTGAAGGATCTGCTGCTTATGGTTTGGTGCTGCCAGAAATTCTGGGCCCTATGGAAACCAACATTTCTGGGCCCCCTACATTTTAAGAAAAGAAAAAGGGGGTCTGCTCTTCTGGGCCCTAAATCAGCCTGGGCCCTTAGATTCGTCCACCCCTTTATGACGCCCTTGACCAGATGACACTGGGTCTTGTGGTCCACATCAATTTAGCTCGTAATGTTTGGCTCATCAGTGTCTTTTTTGGTTACAAAATAACCTATATGTGTTATGTCTTTCAAAACAATTGGTTGGACATCATTTAGAAACGTTTGTAGAACAGCACATTAACACAAAAGATCAGTTCACAGAATTCTCAACTAATGGTGTCATATTATTATTTTGGGAAAGCTACAATTATCCAACACCACTATATCAAATTGCAAAATTATCTAAGATCATCATCTATATCTTTATAAAGGGATCAGTGTCGCATACACAAATTGAAGTGGTGGTCGATTGACTTGAGATAATTTCCGGTCTAGTTGAGTTCCGTATTCGTGTGCTAGTATTATCGTCGTTATAGATTATGGTATACTGTCATAATCTTCTAAATTAGGATTTATGTCGCGTCCTTCACCAGCACTTGCTCGTGAAGAGATGAAAATCGTAACGAGATCATTGGTAATTTAAGGAGTAGCAAAAAACGACCTCTCGTGGTTCAATATTGAATCTACAGCATTTTATGAATGATTTAACGTGTTCACATATTCCTCAGCCACTTACAAAGACACTCAGTAAAAAAAGGAACGCTGTTTTCCTAAAGTTTATTCATGCAGATGTTATGTCAAAAGTGTTAGTGAAATGCACATTCTTATTTATTTTTAATAATTAATTTATCTTACGATAACTATGACTGTTAAACCGGTTAATACTTTATGTAGGCTATCTACATGTTGCTGGAGGCGTGTCACAAACGGATGTGTAGAGGTTTCAAACCGCAACAATATCATGCTTTGGGAAATGGAAATATCTTATCGATCTTGGCACTCCCTCTGAGATTATACTTTGTGGGAATTTTTCTTTTTAAACATCTATGTGTGTGATCAGTTCTGGGGACGATCAAGAAGTATTAATGCAAATGGAATGTAAGTTCGGATCATATTAAATATTATAACATCCCCCATTGGCCCCAGTCAGATGAACTGCCTAATCCTTTATTATGTTCACATGGAAACAGGAGGGTAAACCATTTGACTAACGTGGTTTAAAAAAATCTACAGAAAGTATTAAATTACGCTTTATATCTTAATTGGCCGAGGAAGGCAATTCATCGGGAAAATGGAACAGTCTCAGTTCTTTATCCATATTTATATTCTCTGATGAAGGTTGGTTGACCGGAAAGCCTATACATTGACAACTGAATAGACCCCGAGTGGCCGGAGATACTTTCATTTTTCCAAGTCATGTTAATATTGTAGCAACCCTGGTGGTGTCGCTACCTGCCCCTCCAAATGGGATATCCCTATTTGGAGCAGTGGGTAGTGCGCTCTGCTGAGACACTATTATTAGAATGGTTCCTGGAAAATGATTAGAAGAAGATCAATACTGTTGCGTAATAAAGTCATAGATCCGGTTGGACGACTGGACAAACAGTTAAGCCAAGCCTTGAAAACCCAATATTGCCATTCCTTGTTTCGGAGGGCGAGGCACACTAGTCTATAGCGTCCTGGTGTCAGACGTCTTACATTACACTTGGTTAAATGTACCTTCACACCAGCATATTCAATAACACTCAATATAAAGGGTTTCTGAAAGTGGATCTGTTGAGACCTACTGTTTTGATGAAACAAAGAATAGGATCTGATGTGTGCGTAATAAGAACCCGGGAACTGAAGAAGTGTGGGAGATGACTTCTAAACAATTACATCTTTGACGGTCCCATCATGAGCCTATTGGAGAACAGTATGACCTAGATTTACCTGGCTGGTTTACCAGTTCGCATCATTTGCCAATACCTCTACCCTTGGGGCATATTTACACAACAAGAGAATAAATAGATAGATATTAGCTTGCATGATAATTTCCTTTGCATATGAATTTACACCCGCTAACATTAACGTTAACATTAACGACGCGTGACAGCGGATGAGTGAAAATCCACCGATATTCGTGCGCACTGAGATGCCGGTCTTCATAATCGCAAACCTCCGGGTTTTAGTGTGTTAACATCAAGTTGATATATGTGTCTCGTCGTCCTATCACAGTATGATTCCAACAGCTCCCCTTCAGCCTCCATTGTAGAAATCACGGTCGGGTCAAACAGTTTATGAACCCAGTCCCAAACATCTGTATTGATAGCTGCAAAGTATGAATTGAAAAGCTCACTCAGTGAAGCAAGGTTTTTTGGATCCAAACATTCATTTTGGGAAACATGTCCAAATCATGTCAAGTTGATAGGAAGACCTGGTTTTTAATTCCATTTGTGGCAAACAGGTCAATTTTAAAGGTAATTAAATGGTGTTGGACATTTACATAGATGTCAAGTAATAATGAAATCATAGGATACTGTGGGAATTTTGTTGTGGTATTCTAGAGAGGGAAGTCCATTGTGGAGTCAATAGCTCTGTCTTTGTTTTTGTGCCGGAAGTAAAGTTTATGATTCTAGGCTGACATATGTTGGACGCTGGCATCAATCAAATTAATCCTGATCAACATTCCAGCAGTCCTTTATGCACTAGACCCAACAGATTAGTTCAACTTGATATCCTGGTATTTTATCATACATTTCAGACAAATTAAACCTGATCAACATTCCAGCAGTCCTTTATGCACTAGACCCAACAGATTAGTTCAACTTGATATCCTGGTACTTTATCATACATTTCACATAATTAAACCTCTTGCAGCACTTTAAACTTTTTGACAGGTTATTGGCTCTTTTACAATATATGTCTAACATTTTAAATAAGTATGTTCATCTCACCATTATATGGCTACTCCAGGGTAGCTGTTTTTATAGACCCCACTCAGGCTAATACATTATTCACACGCTTCGGTTTGGTTTCCAGAAATGGAAAGTGAGAAAAGAAAGGAGAGAACAAAAAGGGCAACAGGATGTTAACCAGTTTTTCTTAACGGATGCTAAATGTAATCTGTGAGTGGTGCAAATTAACTGTTAGTTTACTCCATAGTGAAATGGGTTATAGGCTTAATATCTTTGCAGAAAATATTACATGTTTACATTTCGTTCCTCTTTTAGTCTGCATTTAATCAATGCAGGGAAGTCTTTAGCTAACTATTGATACTAAATGGTCTGTCCATCTCCATGTACCCCTGAACCAGACCAGTCTCTCCATGTACCCCTGAACCAGACCAGTCTCTCCATGTACCCCTGAACCAGACCAGTCTCTCCATGTACCCCTGAACCAGACCAGTCTCTCCATGTACCCCTGAACCAGACCAGTCTCTCCATTTACCCCTGAACCAGACCAGTCTCTCCATGTACCCCTGAACCAGACCAGTCTCTCCATGTACCCCTGAACCAGACCAGTCTCTCCATGTACCCCTGAACCAGACCAGTCTCTCCATGTACCCCTGAACCAGACCAGTCTCTACATGTACCCCTGAACCAGACCAGTCTCTCCATGTACCCCTGAACCAGACCAGTCTCTCCATGTACCCCTGAACCAGACCAGTCTCTCCATTTACCCCTGAACCAGACCAGTCTCTCCATGTACCCCTGAACCAGACCAGTCTCTCCATGTACCCCTGAACCAGACCAGTCTCTCCATGTACCCCTGAACCAGACCAGTCTCTCCATGTACCCCTGAACCAGACCAGTCTCTCCATGTACCCCTGAACCAGACCAGTCTCTCCATGTACCCCTGAACCAGACCAGTCTCTCCATGTACCCCTGAACCAGACCAGTCTCTCCATGTACCCCTGAACCAGCTCTACTCCCAACTGGAGGAGGTGAGCAGCATTATGTTGAATGACGAGTAAGTTAACACAATTGCAGAGTGTTTGGTGGGATTTTTTTTTAAACCGAACCCACATCTTTTTAAAAACCAAAACATCCTATTGCCTGTATGTGGCCCTGAATATTTTGAAGCATTGAGAGTGACTCAGCTTGTGTAAGTGACAGCCAATGTTACAATAGTACGTCTTAAAAGCTGGCCATGGTAACACCTCTAACCTGAGGAAACATCTAGTCAAACACTAAATATTTCTATAGGCTAAAGCGTGTACCGTATTTATTGACATAAAAGCCAAGTCGCCTGAATCAGAGCTGATCTTTTTTTTAAAGAACTTCCACCCTCGTTAATTGTTTTCTGCAGGGTGGTTCATTATATACGGCTGTAAAATACCTTATATCTATTCCAATAAAAGTTGGTGGTGTTTTTCACCCTGTCCTTTTCTTCATATGTTTTCCAAATGTTCTAAATAAATAACAATATTAAAATTGAGACCTGAGAACACGGGTGCCTCTAGGACCTGAGAACACGGGTGCCTCTAGGACCTGAGAACACGGGTGCCTCTAGGACCTGAGAACACGGGTGCCTCTAGGACCTGAGAACACGGGTGCCTCTAGGACCTGAGAACACGGGTGCCTCTAGGACCTGAGAACACGGGTGCCTCTAGGACCTGAGAACACGGGTGCCTCTAGGACCTGAGAACACGGGTGCCTTTAACACTTTCAAAATTAGGAAATGTCATTCAAAAAAATACCACAAAGAAACGGAAAAGTGTTTACCTATTTCCTTGGTTCTTGAGGTGTGAGGAACATTGGGAAACAGTTGATAGAGTTTCTGGGTTGAAGAATAAACCTGTAAATAAATCTGAGAATCAGATGAACAACATAACGTTATCAGTTCATGCAGTTGAGTTGTAAGATCTTTTATTTCTTTAGTTAAACTACTCTACTAGCTAGCCACACAAATTATTTTACCCTTTTACAGATCATATTCATATTTGTCAAATAGGTTAAGGTATTTACAAATAATATTTTCATTTGTTAGCGGTGATGAACAGACTCACATATTTTCCAGATATGTTTACGAATATTGACACACATCTAACTGTTGATAAGGATTGCTCTTACTTGCAGGAAAGCAGGACACATTCACAGAAGTTGAAAACATGCAATCTCTTTATTACTTTAACTATGACTTGGAACTGGAGAAAATATTAAGAAAACCACAAACGTAAGAACTCACCACAAATAAGGACTGACATCAACAATGAACCAACAAGGATTGACACAAAAGGACCAACCTAAATGTAAGAACTAATGAGGGTAAATTAGACACAGGTATGGAGCAAACACAGGTGTTACGAATCAAATGACTACAGAGGAGAAATCACAAAACAATGACACACAAGCACCAGGAGGGGGCATAACCGGACATAACAGGACTAGACACAACTAAAATGATGACAACTGCATTGATCATATTTAAAATATCTCTTTATGAATGAATTTTGTCTTTGTTATATCTTTATGAACTACTCAGAAGAAATAACATTGACATTGCGTGACATGTTTTAAATAATGGTGTAGCTAGCACAGTACATGACAACAGCCACACAGTGTCAGTGGGAGAAAGACTGGATACATTAGTTTTGTAGCACAATTTGGTGGGTAGATGACCTTGACTGCAGCTGAATAGACTCACTGTATCACTGTATCACTGTATAGAACACATGTCTGGATGAACCAAAATTGTCTACAATTAAACCAAAATAAAACAGAGATTATTGTGTTTGGCAACAAAAATACAAGAACTAATATTAGGGAAAAAATGTATCCTCGAGCCCTAAAAACCAGGGACCAAGTGCGTAATCTAGGTGTAATGATAGATTCAAGCAAGCAAGTTTATTTATATAGCACAATTCATACATAGAAGCAAGTCAATGTGCTTTACAGAGGAAAATAATAAAATGATAAAATACATGCTTTTATCAGAATAAAAATAAATAAAAAATAAATAAAATACATACATTTTATTTCATTTATGCCATGCATCAGAATAAAAACAAATAAAAGCATAAAAAGATAATTAAACTAGACTTAACAGTGTGATAAAGTTTAAGCGCTCAGTCATATGCTTGCGAAAAGGGAAATGTTTTTAGCCTGGCTTTAAAAATTGATACATTTTGGGCACGTCTAAGATCTTCTGGTAATTTATTCCAATTGCATGCAGTGTACCTGCTGAATGCAGCTTCACCATGTTTAGTTTTGACTCTGGGCTCCACTAGCTGTCCTGAGTTCAGTGATCTGAGTGCCATGTTTGGTTTCTAATCCTCAAACATATATGAGAAACATATTCAGGGCCCAGTCCGTTCAGAGATTTATAGACTACTAGCAAAACGTAACTTTAAAATCTATTCTGTAACTAATTGGAAGCCAGTGCAAAGATTTAAGAACCGGCGTGATGTGTTCTGTTCTCTTAGTTTTTGTTAACATTCTAGCAGCAGCATTCTGAATGAGCTGCAGCTGTTTTACAGTCTTTTTGGGAAGTCCAGTTAAGCTGCTAGAATGTTAATCAAGACAAAGATAACAGAACACATCACTCTGGTTCTTATATCTTTGCACTGGCTTTATAAACATAACCTGTATTAAAATTAGATTAAATTATATAATGTGTGTAAGGTTTGAAAAAAATGTCCAAGTCTGTAGTGGTATACAGGTCAGCGGGATGTCTCTGTTATCTGCAATTGTCTTGGTTTCTAAAGCTTAAGCTGCTTTGTCCTTCCTGTCAGTTTGGTCGGATGCGGGTTGTGTAGAGTTTCACATCTTCATCAGGCTGTTTATTGGAAAAGGTGTGTTTTCTTTATAGCTCTGTTTTGGCATATAAAGTTGAAACCATAGTTACATCTGTAACTGCCAGTACACCAAGTATAACAAGAAATAGCGAGGGGCCGAGGGCACATTTTTGGAAGCAGATTCTTTCAAATCTTTTGTCTTTACGAGAACTATGACTGTTAAACCAGATCATTGCTTTAAGTAGGCTCACGCTGCAGTTACCTGATGGCTCATCTCATACGTTGTGTAGAAAAAATGCATAGAGGAATTTAAATGTTTGTTGATTTACTGTTCCTGGCACTCCTCATCACGTCATCAACTGAGTTTGTCAAAGAGGTAAAGGTAAGAACACAAATCCCTTTAAACAAATGATTGAATGGAAGCTTTGTACAAGGGATCAAGACATTCCATGCCAAGTTGGCATGAATACGTACAGGACGTTACCTGTGTCGTAGATCATTATATATATATCATTATATATTTCAACACACATCATCATAAGTGGACACTCAGAATGTTAACATAACAAACGTGGCCACATGTTTTGTGTTTCAGAACAATTAATGAAAACCTCGCAGAGAGTGAGAGATGTGAGGAAGAGGAATAAGACGAACAATTGAGATGTGAGGAAGAGGAATGAGACAAACAATTGAGATGTGAGGAAGAGGAATGAGACGAACAATTGAGATGTGAGGAAGAGGAATAAGATAAACAATTGAGATGTGAGGAAGAGGAATGAGACGAACAATTGAGATGTGAGGAAGAGGAATGAGACGAACAATTGAGATGTGAGGAAGAGGAATGAGACGAACAATTGAGATGTGAGGAAGAGGAATGAGACGAACAATTGAGATGTGAGGAAGAGGAATGAGACGAACAATTGAGATGTGAGGAAGAGGAATAAGACAAACAATTGAGATGTGAGGAAGAGGAATAAGACGAACAATTGAGATGTGAGGAAGAGGAATAAGACAAACAATTGAGATGTGAGGAAGAGGAATAAGACGAACAATTGAGATGTGAGGAAGAGGAATGAGACGAACAATTGAGATGTGAGGAAGAGGAATGAGACAAACAATTGAGATGTGAGGAAGAGGAATGAGACGAACAATTGAGATGTGAGGAAGAGGAATGAGACGAACAATTGAGATGTGAGGAAGAGGAATGAGACGAACAATTGAGATGTGAGGAAGAGGAATAAGACAAACAATTGAGATGTGAGGAAGAGGAATAAGACGAACAATTGAGATGTGAGGAAGAGGAATAAGACAAACAATTGAGATGTGAGGAAGAGGAATAAGACGAACAATTGAGATGTGAGGAAGAGGAATAAGACAAACAATTGAGATGTGAGGAAGAGGAATGAGACGAACAATTGAGATGTGAGGAAGAGGAATAAGACAAACAATTGAGATGTGAGGAAGAGGAATGAGACGAACAATTGAGATGTGAGGAAGAGGAATGAGACGAACAATTGAGATGTGAGGAAGAGGAATGAGACGAACAATTGAGATGTGAGGAAGAGGAATGAGACAAACAATTGAGATGTGAGGAAGAGGAATGAGACGAACAATTGAGATGTGAGGAAGAGGAATGAGACGAACAATTGAGATGTGAGGAAGAGGAATGAGACGAACAATTGAGATGTGAGGAAGAGGAATAAGACAAACAATTGAGATGTGAGGAAGATGAATAAGACGAACAATTGAGATGTGAGGAAGAGGAATAAGACAAACAATTGAGATGTGAGGAAGAGGAATAAGACGAACAATTGAGATGTGAGGAAGAGGAATAAGACAAACAATTGAGATGTGAGGAAGAGGAATGAGACGAACAATTGCAGCTACTTAACTATGTAGTATAACTTTGGGAAGCTCCGTCAGTAAAGCCAAACCAGAGACATTTCACTGTTGCACCAATTGTTTGGATCTTAGAAATAAAACTAACATATTATTGTAAACAATTCAGCGCAAATAACCAGTTTTAAGTCCTTATCTGTGAAGGTGCAGAAATTTGATCCAAAATGAAGCTAGCAATGTAGTAGTGTTCCTTATCTGGCTAGGTGACTTGAGTGTCTACCGTCTGAAATGCACGTAGCTAACGTGAGTTGAATCCAGTTAATCGCACCACAGCGATTTCACTTTATGTTGGCAGGGTTCACACACACTAGCTGCATTTGCATAGCTAGCGAACAAACCGATGGACCAAACATTCGCTAACACCTATTCCATGTGGCGTCGTCAAAAGATGGAGACTTTTCTATTGTCAGTTTTATACAAGTATAGTTGTAGTTCTTCAAAGTCCCTTTGGCATGGTTAGCGATACACTGAACAAAACTACAGTAGCCTATATCCTACCATTGTCATAATTATCTTAAATGGTCTCGTTGCAAAAGCTAAATCGTCTTTAGGGACGTTGAAGCACCTGTGTGCCGATCTGGAGTAAACTGGCGATAGCAAAGATTATAGCAAATTTTAGGTAGAAAAATGGCATCTTTTCAGTACACAAAAATCAAAGTAAGAACCCTAGTAGCCTAATCTCAAAGAATAGTTAACAACATTTTCATAAAAATGATGTGATATGCTAATTGAATGTTTCATGAAGATGTCATTAGGCAGAGCAGGCACCAGATGGCACACAGACAATAAAGCTGGGGACAGATAGGCAGGAACAAACTGGCAGACAGGGAGCCTCCGGTAAGTTGGTTGAGACTGTTTGACAACATGACGGGTTCTCTTCTTTAGACTTGTAAAATAGGGACATTCAAAACTCTATTCAAAGCCTTGAGGACACACGGACGCTCTATTCAAAGCCTTCAGAGGCCACACGGATGCACTATTCAAAGCCTTTAGAGGCCACACGGATGCACTATTCAAAGCCTTTAGAGGCCACACGGATGCTCTATTCAAAGCCTTTAGAGGCCACACGGATGCTCTATTCAAAGCCTTTAGAGGCCACACGGATGCTCTATTCAAAGCCTTTAGAGGCCACACGGATGCTCTATTCAAAGCCTTTAGAGGCCACACGGATGCTCTATTCAAAGCCTTTAGAGGCCACACGGATGCTCTATTCAAAGCCTGGAAGTTCTAAAGATTTCTCGGCCAGGTTCAAAAGGCCTGAAAAAGTTCTGAAGACTTTTTGAATAAAATGTACACAGTTAATACTGAGATGTAATTTTTTAAATGTAGGCCTACATGATGCCAGTAAACAGGTTGCTATGAATATAAAATGCATGTATTTACTTTGTTCCTCTGTAAAGCACATTGAATTGCTTCTATGTATGAATTGTGCTATATTAATAAACTTGGTTGCTTGCTATTTTTTCTGTTCAATTTACACACACCTGTTTCCTTGTAAATATACATTGCAGTAATAATGAGAAACGCAATATTAATCAGGTCTGCTTTCAAACTTAAAGATATATATATATATTTGTTTCTCTCTGAGGTTTGTGGAGAACTGAGTTGACAAATTCAGAACATTTCTCAGGCTTAAGGGAACCGTGCACCCTTGAGACAGGATCAATGTGCCACTCCTCACTCTTTGTCAGAAAAGTGTCACAAACCTGTTCCTTTGGCATTTCATGTCAAAACACACCGATGGTTTTAAGGCGCACCCCATTCATGTGATCGCTGCTTAAAAATTGCTTAATGCCTATACCATTTGTTTCGATACGGCCCTACCCTGTCTCGGAATTACACGTATCTTTCAGCATTTGATTTAAATGTAATTTAGTCATTCAGTGGAAGCTGATATCCAGAGCAACTTTAAATAGTCTGCACAGTTTCATACTTTTCAGTAGGCTACGGTCTAAAACCCACAATCCTGGCATTGTTCTTCGGTCTTTTCAAATAAAGAATAATATAAAAAAATATATGTAGCGTGATTTCATTCTACTTCCTTGTGGGTGAAGCCGCATCTACTTGGCCCTCCCTGATCCGGTCGACTCCCCATCGCAGTAGGCCTACTTACTGGCCCGCATGAGAAAGTGAGGTTGGCAGAACGATGCGAGGAAGATTACCGCCACCGTTAATTTCATTATATATACAATAAATAGGTGTAGTGGTGAATCAGACTCAGAGAAGACTTTCTCGTACCTCTAGAGATATCCAATTAGTAGTCTAATAACTGGCCAAATAGAAATAGCCACTGATATCATTATTAATAAGTGTTATGTTTAGTGTCTTGATAATAATAAGTTATGTTCTGGTTGTCATTTCCTCTCCGTGATGCAATAGTATCACTCCGTCTCTCGGTCCTCCCGATTTGATAACGAGTCACTGATTGTTTATTAAAGTATTTTACGTTATATTTTGTGTAACCTACTTGTAGGCCTTTATGTTGTTTAAAAATGCAGACCATTGGGCTAAACCATATGGATATATAAATAACATTCCTTAATTTTTTACCCAAAATAAGGGTTAATTCCAGGCCACACCTTGCATACTTTTCAACAGTAAACTATTAACTTTTTGACACATTCTTTCGGCAAAAGCCAAACGACTCAATGAAGTTAGAACTGCCTCTTTTCTTGCAGTCACATAAAACCTCCCCTAAGCCTTAACCTCATTTAAGGATCATTTATCATTCTGAGTGGACAGTAAACTCCTGGCTGACACGTTTCGGATATAGCACCGCTTTTCTCAGGTAAAATGAATTGTCATGATTTGTTTGTTGTTATTCCGACATATTTTATTGTAAATCTGCCTGTGCACATTTGCGCAATTTGTTATCAATCGGACATCCAAAAAAGATAGGTTCTGTAAAATAAACTGAATGACAGAATAATTGAATGAAACAGTGTAATGCAACATAAAAATGAAATAACATAACATTGATTAAAAATATATATGGTAATGACCCACACTTTGAATATTTGACCAAATGTAATCAATTAAATAGGTTCAGACATTATTTTTAAGTTGATTAATTGGTGTTGAGTACATTTTGATTTTCATTTGGATATATCCCAGAATGTATTATATGTGTATTATCAGACAGTAGTTTCTGATACACTGTACAGATGTGTATTATATGTGTGGGGCCCACTATCAATATGTGTAAATGCACAGCGCAAACCCAGCCTTAGGGAACAGGACACGAGAGAAACGTTTACAGTATATGTACACATTGCTTAGTCCAGATGACATCCTATCTCCGCAAATTATGGAGAGACGAGGATGTTTTAACAAGATGGAGATTGTGGATAACTGATATTATATATATGCGTATTTAATAAATATAGAACCTTGTTTCCTTTTCTTTATATAATACAGCCCATTTTGAGACTGGAGTATCAGAGAAATTTGAGAAATCACATGAAGAACCAGGTTATGCTAGATTTAAAAAGTGTATGGCTAGTCTGGTCTATAGCCATATTAGATTCCTGACTTTGCCAGTGAGCCCATTCTTTTGGTGTACTTTTAGTTGCATTATCCTGTTTCATTCAAATTGTTTGGAATTCAGTTAACGACAAATATCTTAATGCAGTGCCGGGTCTAGCCTTTTGGGAGCCATAAGGGAAATTTGATCTGGCGACCTCTGGTGACCTCTTTTGTTGCTTATGCTTAGAACTAGCCCTGATGGGATATGTCTTTGTTTCACAACAAAAGATTCTCAATGTTTTTTTTTCGTTCCGTTGTGTCTGTGGTAACGAAGAGATAATGGTGTTCTTTTAAGGAGTTATAATGGTCATATCACACTGAATAGACTTGGGAGTGTCTAATGGGAAATGTTGTAAGAACACACAAGGCAAAGACAATGGGGAAAAGCGATAATCAATACTCATATACATGGTCTCATTATATTCCAATTTGGGTTGAGCCAATATAGATAGTCTGTATATCACCCTGGGCCTTTAAAGGCCCATATATAGTTCCCCACTTCAATGCCATGTGAATGCATTAGAGCAGAGGGATTTCTGCATTTAATCAGTTTAATCAGTAATTGGTCAACTTTGGTAGTGACGGAATTTTCTTCCTCTTGGTAAATCACGTTGTGTTTTTTGCATTGTGTTTTTGTTGCTTTAACGTGGGTGCTGATTATGGAATGATGTTTGCGTCTTTTAGACTCGAAATTGTCATGCTAAAACTATTTTCACGATTCAAGGAAGAGTTGGAGGAGTTGGTATAGCTCAGTGCAGTGGTAGAGTGCAGTTACGTAGGAAGTTTTGGGTTCAATCTCCAGCTTCACCCCAGGTCGCCGTTGCAAATGAAAATTTGTTTTCAATCGGCCTACCTGGTTAAATAAATAAAATAAATGAGAAACAGATTATGGAAATATCATGAACAAAATGCAAAGCAACTGCATGAAAACAGTTTAATTTGAGATAACTGTATAGATAACTATGATCTATAACAAAATAAACTAGCTAAAAGCCTGATTACCCAAAAGCTACAAAAGGTTGTTATATCAGTCTTACTTATATAGACCCGGTCTAAACATGACCAACAATTTAAATGGTCTTATAAAGTATGACTATAGACATTATGACAGAATAACATCTTACTAGTGATGAAACTGAAACAAATGAAGTTGTTGATTTATCAATTAGAAATGCCTGTAAGTAATGTCCCAATAATTAATGCTGGCATATAAAATGGGGGATGGATATCTGAAAATGCTGTTATTCTTAGTTTGTAAAACATGAGTTGAAACAGATATAATTTAAAGGTGAAAATCTTTACTTTTATGGAGGACCAAGTCTGCCAGAATTAAAAATAAATGAATAAATAAATGCATCAGTACAAGTATTTTACATCAAAATATACGTAAAAAAAAAATTGAATATTTTTTTTTGATCTGTCGTTTTCTCCTATTTATTTATTTCCACAATCATTTATTTCTGTAATTATTTATTTCTGTAAGTATTTATTTCCATTTATATTTATTTCCGTTCAAATTTATTTCCGTTCATATTTATTTTCCAGTCATTTATTTCTGTAATTATTTATTTCTGTAAGTATTTATTTCCATTGACATTTATTTCCATTTATATTTATTTCCGTATATATTTATTTCTGTATTTCCTCAACCTTGCAAATGAGGAGGGTGTCAACCATAGTACGTCACAGTGGTATCAGTAATCCTATTGGTTAATCGGTGTAGGAGTTCCAAGATCGACTTAATAAGTCTAGACTGCTATAACTACGGAAGTAATGCACAGGCTATGGCGTTTAAATTTCAAAAAATCGAATAAATGAAAATCCATCAAACTGTATGTCCTATTTTGATGTAGTGCTAAAACATTTTAGATCACATGCGACGTGCAAAATCTAATGATTTGCGCATGATTGGCCGATAAGCGAATCTATTTATATGTATCTCTCCGTCCACAGTCGGCTCACAGCTTCAGTTGTTGTGTCCTGAGCAGGACACGCAAAGTAAACCGGTTACACTGCGCACAGTGTTCATATCGGACCAAAACGGGTCCAGTTTCATATAGATTGACCAAAATCACGTATTTAGGAAAAGTCATGGAAGGACAAGGCTGTAGCTTTTCAACATTACATATTTATTTGAATTACTAACTGCAGCGGGCGCGGGCTGTTGGCGCTCCTAGTTTAACCGCAGTTGGTATCAACTTTCGCAGTGCATTGCCGCCCTCCTGCTGTGAAACGATTACATCTGTTTCTCGCTCTCTGCGCTTGATTGCTTTTGTTGAACGATTAAGTCCCGCCCCAACATTTGCCTACGGTTGTGGAAATACAGAAATAAATATATACGGAAATAAATATAAACGGAAATAAATATGAACGGAAATAATTGTAAAGGCAAATAAATATAAACGCAAATAAATACTTACAGAAATGAATAATTACAGAAATAAATGATTGTGGAAATAAATAAATAGGAGAAAACTTATAATTCTATAATACATTTTTTACGTATATTTTGATGTAAAATACTTACTGATGCATTTATTTATTTATTTTTAACTTGGTCCACCATATACTTTTGCCTCATTGACCTTTAAATGATACTTTCATATGCCTTGAGTGCACAGCAACAATAGTAGTCTTGAACTTACTGTCTCAAACCGTATTCAGGTCACTGTATACGCATTTGCCATAATGCCTCATGAGCCTAGTTTAACTGTTGGTCCCAGTCTTTAACATCAGTAAATTGTAAAGGGGTCAGTGGCATAATTTTGATGTTTACATGTTCATTGACTGATGTTGTATTCCTCAACAGGAACTTAAGAGGAGGTGAAGGACAGGAAATGAAGCACCTGATGACTCTCCTCCTTCTAGCAGGTAATGTGTGAAGTCTATATGCTTTTGGAGTCAACTGGAAACAGCTTAAGTTGTACAAGTTACACAATCACCATTTACCACTGTAGTTACTTGGAAAGAAGTGTATGAACTGATTGATCTTTATTCTATATCTAAGTATGTCTTAATATATATTATTTTGAACCGGAATATATTTGTTTTCCTAAATCCTAACAGGACTAGTGAGGACCACATCAGGCCAGAACACAACAGCTGTCTATAATACAATACCAGGTACATTACTTTATCCTCACAGGTCAATCGAGACACATGAAGTCATCTGTTCTGATATAAATATCTCAGTGTGTGTGTGTCTGTGGTAGAGACCTCCTGTGTTCAAGACTGTCGTGTATTGTGTTAGATTGCAATTGGATTGTGGAACGTGGTGTTTTCTGAAAAAGACGAAAGTCACAAATGTCTGTAAGACCACCTGCCAAGTAACCATGCCAAACTGCAATGTGTTGACCAATTGCACAATCCTCTGTCACACTCCTGGGCTTAGCCGCAAACTGCAAGTCAAATATTTTGAATAAAAAAAAAATACAGTCTTCTTATGACACTCTCAGCAGCCAGTTTACTCTATTTATGATCAGACTCCCCTTTCCCCCTCAACAGCCTAGTTTCTACAGGGATGTTGGTCAATGCTGATGCAATAGTATCACCTTGCAAGTGCTGCAAATAAAATTAAAGTATCTTTATCCTCATCCTGTCAGGGATAAGTCTGTCTGGGCAAGGTCTGTCAGGGATAAGTCTGTCTGGGGAAGGTCTGTCAGGGATAAGTCTGTCAGGGATAAGTCTGTCAGGGATAAGTCTGTCTGGGTAAAGTCTGTCTGGGTAAAGTCTGTCTGGGTAAAGTCTGTCTGGGTAAAGTCTGTCTGGGTAAAGTCTGTCTGGGTAAAGTCTGTCTGGGTAAAGTCTGTCTGGGTAAAGTCTGTCTGGGTAAAGTCTGTCTGGGTAAAGTCTGTCGGGGTAAAGTCTGTCGGGGTAAAGTCTGTCGGGGTAAAGTCTGTCGGGGTAAAGTCTGTCGGGGTAAAGTCTGTCGGGGTAAAGTCTGTCGGGGTAAAGTCTGTCGGGGTAAAGTCTGTCGGGGTAAAGTCTGTCGGGGTAAAGTCTGTCGGGGTAAAGTCTGTCGGGGTAAAGTCTGTCGGGGTAAAGTCTGTCAGGGTAAAGTCTGTCTGGGTAAAGTCTGTCTGGGTAAAGTCTGTCTGGGTAAAGTCTGTCTGGGTAAAGTCTGTCTGGGTAAAGTCTGTCTGGGTAAAGTCTGTCTGGGTAAAGTCTGTCTGGGTAAAGTCTGTCTGGGTAAAGTCTGTCTGGGTAAAGTCTGTCTGGGTAAAGTCTGTCTGGGTAAAGTCTGTCTGGGTAAAGTCTGTCTGGGTAAAGTCTGTCTGGGAAAAGTCTGTCTGGGTAAAGTCTGTCTGGGTAAAGTCTGTCTGGGTAAAGTCTGTCTGGGTAAAGTCTGTCTGGGTAAAGTCTGTCTGGGTAAAGTCTGTCTGGGTAAAGTCTGTCTGGGTAATGTCTGTCTGGGTAAAGTCTGTCTGGGTAAAGTCTGTCTGGGTAAAGTCTGTCTGGGTAAAGTCTGTCTGGGTAAAGTCTGTCTGGGTAAAGTCTGTCTGGGTAAAGTCTGTCTGGGTAAAGTCTGTCTGGGTAAAGTCTGTCTGGGTAAAGTCTGTCTGGGTAAAGTCTGTCTGGGTAAAGTCTGTCTGGGTAAAGTCTGTCTGGGTAAAGTCTGTCAGGGTAAAGTCTGTCAGGGTAAAGTCTGTCAGGGTAAAGTCTGTCAGGGTAAAGTCTGTCAGGGTAAAGTCTGTCAGGGTAAAGTCTGTCAGGGTAAAGTCTGTCAGGGTAAAGTCTGTCAGGGTAAAGTCTGTCAGGGTAAAGTCTGTCAGGGTAAAGTCTGTCAGGGTAAAGTCTGTCAGGGTAAAGTCTGTCAGGGTAAAGTCTGTCTGGGTAATGTCTGTCTGGGTAATGTCTGTCTGGGTAATGTCTGTCTGGGTAATGTCTGTCTGGGTAATGTCTGTCTGGGATAAGTCTGTCAGGGATAAGTCTGTCTGGATAAGGTCGGTCCGGTTTCTGCCCCTCTCAATAGCTAGAAAGGGAAGAACTGCACCAATGTTATCAACAGGAAAAAGCTTTACATTTCCAGTATAATGAACACATATGTAACCTTTCTCTCAACAGTACCTCTCAAAGTAACTTTGGGTGCAATCAATGAGACAGCAACATCAAGACCACCGGTCAATGTAACTTCAGGTCCAATCAATGAGACAGCAACATCAAGACCACCTGTCAATGTAACTTCAGGTCCAATCAATGAGACGGCAACATCAAGACCACCTGTCAATGTAACTTCAGGTCCAATCAATGTGACAGCAACATCAAGACCACCTGTCAATGTAACTTCAGGTCCAATCAATGTGACAGCAACATCAAGACCACTGGTCAACGTAACTTCGGGTCCAATCAATGTGACAGCAACATCAAAACCACCGGTCAACGTAACTTTGGGTCCAATCAATGTGACAGCAACATCAAGACCACCTGTCAATGTAACTTCGGGTCCAATCAATGTGACAGCAACATCAAGACCACCTGTCAATGTAACTTCGGGTCCAATCAATGTGACAGCAACATCAAGACCAGCGGTCAACGTAACTTCGGGTCCAATCAATGTGACAGCAACATCAAAACCACCGGTCAACGTAACTTTGGGTCCAATCAATGTGACAGCAACATCAAGACCACCGGTCAACGTAACTTCGGGTCCAATCAATGTGACAGCAACATCAAAACCACCGGTCAACGTAACTTTGGGTCCAATCAATGTGACAGCAACATCAAGACCACCTTTCAATGTAACTTCGGGTCCAATCAATGTGACAGCAACATCAAGACCAGCGGTCAACGTAACTTCGGGTCCAATCAATGTGACAGCAACATCAAAACCACCGGTCAACGTAACTTCGGGTCCAATCAATGTGACAGCAACATCAAGACCACCGGTCAACGTAACTTCGGGTCCAATCAATGTGACAGCAACATCAAGACCACCTGTCAATGTAACTTCGGGTCCAATCAATGTGATAGCAACATCAAGACCACCTGTCAATGTAACTTCGGGTCCAATCAATGTGACAGCAACATCAAGACCACCGGTTAACGTAACTTCGGGTCCAATCAATGTGACAGCAACATCAAGACCACCTGTCAATGTAACTTCGGGTCCAATCAATGTGACAGCAACATCAAAACCACCGGTCAACGTAACCTCGGGCCCAATCAATGTGACAGCAACATCAAGACCACCTGTCAATGTAACTTCGGGTCCAATCAATGTGATAGCAACATCAAGACCACCTGTCAATGTAACTTCGGGTCCAATCAATGTGACAGCAACATCAAGACCACCTGTCAATGTAACTTCGGGTCCAATCAATGTGACAGCAACATCAAAACCACCGGTCAATGTTACTTTGGGTCCAATCAATGTGACAGCAACATCAAGACCACCTGTCAATGTTACTTTGGGTCCAATCAATGTGACAGCAACATCAAGACCACCTGTCAATGTTATTTTGGGTGCAACTACCAATCCTACACAACCTCCATCTTCTAGTGAAGGAGCTCTGGATCTTAAGTTCAGTCTCAACCAGCCATTCACCCTAGATCTCTCTGATCAGACTTCACCAGGGTTCAAGACACTGGCTGCCACAGTAACATCAGCGGTTAGTTTTCAGACATCTAAAAACTGCTGAGCAATCAATATTACTTAGAAACCTTTCAAATGAATGTACTAACAAACAAATTCAGTGTTTTCACCGATAGAAAATTGCACTACAACACACCACCATAACGTTACATTTAACATAACATGTAACACCACAACACATTATCAGTACCATAACATGTAACACCACAACACATTATCAGTACCATAACATGTAACACCACAACACATTATCAGTACCATAACATGTAAAACCACAACACATTATCAGTACCATAACATGTAACACCACAACACATTATCAGTACCATAACATGTAACACCACAACACATTATCAGTACCATAACATGTAAAACCACAACACATTATCAGTACCATAACATGTAACACCACAACACATTATCAGTACCATAACATGTAAAACCACAACACATTATCAGTACCATAACATGTAAAACCACAACACATTATCAGTACCATAACATGTAACACCACAACACATTATCAGTACCATAACATGTAAAACCACAACACATTATCAGTACCATAACATGTGACACCACAAACACATTATCAGTACCATAACATGTAAAACCACAACACATTATCAGTACCATAACATGTAACACCACAACACATTATCAGTACCATAACATGTAACACCACAACACATTATCAGTACCATAACATGTGACACCACAAACACATTATCAGTACCATAACATGTAAAACCACAACACATTATCAGTACCATAACATGTAAAACCACAACACATTATCAGTACCATAACATGTAACACCACAACACATTATCAGTACCATAACATGTGACACCACAAACACATTATCAGTACCATAACATGTAAAACCACAACACATTATCAGTACCATAACATGTAAAACCACAACACATTATCAGTACCATAACATGTAAAACCACAACACATTATCAGTACCATAACATGTAAAACCACAACACATTATCAGTACCATAACATGTAACACCACAACACATTATCAGTACCATAACATGTAAAACCACAACACATTATCAGTACCATAACATGTAAAACCACAACACATTATCAGTACCATAACATGTGACACCACAAACACATTATCAGTACCATAACATGTAAAACCACAACACATTATCAGTACCATAACATGTAAAACCACAACACATTATCAGTACCATAACATGTAACACCACAACACATTATCAGTACCATAACATGTAACACCACAACACATTATCAGTACCATAACATGTAACACCACAACACATTATCAGTACCATAACATGTAACACCACAACACATTATCAGTACCATAACATGTAAAACCACAACACATTATCAGTACCATAACATGTGACACCACAAACACATTATCAGTACCATAACATGTAACACCACAACACATTATCAGTACCATAACATGTGACACCACAAACACATTATCAGTACCATAACATGTAAAACCACAACACATTATCAGTACCATAACATGTAACACCACAACACATTATCAGTACCATAACATGTAACACCACAACACATTATCAGTACCATAACATGTAAAACCACAACACATTATCAGTACCATAACATGTAAAACCACAACACATTATCAGTACCATAACATGTGACACCACAAACACATTATCAGTACCATAACATGTAAAACCACAACACATTATCAGTACCATAACATGTAACACCACAACACATTATCAGTACCATAACATGTAACACCACAACACATTATCAGTACCATAACATGTAAAACCACAACACATTATCAGTACCATAACATGTAACACCACAACACATTATCAGTACCATAACATGTGACACCACAAACACATTATCAGTACCATAACATGTAAAACCACAACACATTATCAGTACCATAACATGTAACACCACAACACATTATCAGTACCATAACATGTGACACCACAAACACAGTACCAGCATTATTTTTTATTTTAGAATTTGAAGAAATATAAAATGTTATTACAGCATCAATATTACAATACATATAGGACATGCTAGCCTTGTTTTATCTTTTTGTAGGTGTCTAATTATCTTTCAATTTAGGTAACAGCGATTTATGTCAGTGTTCCAGGCTTCAGTTATTGCATAGTCAACTCATTTAGGTAAGTGAAGGACTTCTCTTTAACAACAGGTTTGTAGCTGACTGTTATGATAGAACAAATACAATGAATTATCTTTCTGTCCAGGAGTGGATCTGTAGTCACCGACATGACGTTGGTGTTTGAAAACAAAACTGTGGTTCCCAGCACAAGCGCAGCACAAGCAACTTTCAACAAGGGTACCACAAACCTGACTATTGTACCAGGCAGCGTCACTGTTGGTAAGTATAGGCCACCTAGGGTGGACTAGCAATCTGGCATTTTAGGCCAATGCCTAAAAGGCTGGTCTATTTTCATCCAATTGGAACTGTCTAACTTTATATGACAATGATTTTCTTTTTGACTAATTAGTTAGATATCTGCCAAATCTGCAAAACCTTACAACGACACTTCTGTCAGAGCAAAGTCAACATTTGTATTGAAACATTAAAAACGAAGAACTATTAACTAATAATAAATCAATCTGTGAATTTCACAAAATCTTTTTACCAAATGCCAAGTTCCTCTACAAACATGTTAGATTGAATATCAACACCAAAATAATGTTTTTATGACAACACCACATCAACGCCAAATTTAGAAATATTTCAATAACATGTAGTTGAAGGCCTGTTAGAGCAAATGTGCCAGAAATGCCAGAGGCCATTTTTTTGGTCCCAGTCCACCCCTACCTACAAATAGAACAACATCAACAAATACCAACACACAACCATGAACTGACTCAATGTCGGCACATTTTAATGATCCCGTCACTAAGTAATGCAATCGCTGTAATACCTGACACCAGTACAATTCAATGGTTACAAACATTTTTTTAATGGTTTTTAATCTTTCTCTCTGAAGCACCTTTCAATCCAACTACTCCCTCTAATGTTTCGTCGACTGCCGCCCCGACTGCCGCTCCGACTACAACCCCGACTACAACCCCGACTGCCGCCCCGACTGCCGCCCCGACTGCCGCCCCGACTACAACCCCGACTGCCGCCCCGACTGCCGCCCCGACTGCCGCCCCGACTGCCGCTCCGACTACAACCCCGACTACAGCCCCGACTGCCGCCCCGACTGCCGCCCCGACTGCCGCCCCGACTGCCGCTCCGACTGCCGCTCCGACTACAACCCCGACTACAACCCCGACTGCCGCCCCGACTGCCGCTCCGACTGCCGCTCCGACTACAACCCCGACTACAACCCCGACTGCCGCCCCGACTGCCGCTCCGACTACAACCCCGACTACAACCCCGACTGCCGCCCCGACTGCCGCCCCGACTGCCGCCCCGACTACAACCCCGACTGCCGCCCCGACTGCCGCCCCGACTACAACCCCGACTACAACCCCGACTACAACCCCGACTACAACCCCGACTGCCACCGTGGGTCTTCAGTTCAGTCTCAACCAGCTGTTCACTGCAGATCTTTCCAACCCGTCATCAACTGCATTCAAGAATCTTGCTGCCTTAGTGGTCTCACAGGTTCGTATCCAGAAATCATTATTAATAACCACCCGATTTGGGCTCAATTCAATTCATTCAATTTAGGGAACACATCGGAATTGTAATTGTTTTTTTTCTTTTATTTTGGATATAAAGTGAAATGGCAGTAAAAACAGCATATTATTCCCTTGATTTTAGACATTTTTAAATGAACACAATTTTCTTGCAGACAAATAGATACCTTAAGGAAGGGCTAAAGTAGTATTTAAACATTATTTTTACTGAGTATCTACAAAACACTGAAAAATAATTCAAGATTATTGAGTCAGGTGACTGGAAAATAGCTGTTGACCTTCATCTCCACTGATAGTGTTCTGCTATTGACATAGCAGAACACTATGTCTAATAGCAGAACCCCGTTGATAGCAGAACACTATGTCTAATTGCAGAACCCCGTAGATAGCAGAACAATATGTCTAATAGCAGAACCCCGTTGATAGCAGAACACTATGTCTAATAGCAGAACCCCGTTGATAGCAGAACACTATGTCTAATTGCAGAACCACGTTGATAGCAGAACACTATGTCTAATAGCAGAACCCCGTTGATAGCAGAACACTATGTCTAATTGCAGAACCCCGTTGATAGCAGAACACTATGTCTAATAGCAGAACCCCGTTGATAGCAGAACACTATGTCTAATAGCAGAACCCCGTTGATAGCAGAACACTATGTCTAATAGCAGAACCCCGTTGATAGCAGAACACTATGTCTAATTGCAGAACCCCGTTGATAGCAGAACACTATGTCTAATAGCAGAACCCCGTTGATAGCAGAACACTATGTCTAATAGCAGAACCCCGTTGATAGCAGAACACTATGTCTAATAGCAGAACCCCGTTGATAGCAGAACACTATGTCTAATAGCAGAACCCCGTTGATAGCAGAACACTATGTCTAATAGCAGAACCCCGTTGATAGCAGAACACTATGTCTAATCTAATAGCAGAACCCCGTTGATAGCAGAACACTATGTCTAATAGCAGAACCCCGTTGATAGCAGAACACTATGTCTAATAGCAGAACCCCGTTGATAGCAGAACACTATGTCTAATAGCAGAACCCCGTTGATAGCAGAACACTATGTCTAATAGCAGAACCCCGTTGATAGCAGAACACTATGTCTAATAGCAGAACCCCGTTGATAGCAGAACACTATGTCTAATAGCAGAACCCCGTTGATAGCAGAACACTATGTCTAATAGCAGAACCCCGTTGATAGCAGAACACTATGTCTAATAGCAGAACCCCGTTGATAGCAGAACACTATGTCTAATAGCAGAACCCCGTTGATAGCAGAACACTATGTCTAATAGCAGAACCCCGTTGATAGCAGAACACTATGTCTAATAGCAGAACCCCGTTGATAGCAGAACACTATGTCTAATAGCAGAACCCCGTTGATAGCAGAACACTATGTCTAATAGCAGAACCCCGTTGATAGCAGAACACTATGTCTAATAGCAGAACCCCGTTGATAGCAGAACACTATGTCTAATTGCAGAACCCCGTTGATAGCAGAACACTATGTCTAATAGCAGAACCCCGTTGATAGCAGAACCCCGTTGATAGCAGAACACTATGTCTAATAGCAGAACCCCGTTGATAGCAGAACACTATGTCTAATAGCAGAACCCCGTTGATAGCAGAACACTATGTCTAATTGCAGAACCCCGTTGATAGCAGAACACTATGTCTAATTGCAGAACCCCGTTGATAGCAGAACACTATGTCTAATTGCAGAACCCCGTTGATAGCAGAACACTATGTCTAATTGCAGAACCCCGTTGATAGCAGAACACTATGTCTAATAGCAGAACCCCGTTGATAGCAGAACAATATGTCTAATAGCAGAACCCCGTTGATAGCAGAACACTATGTCTAATAGCAGAACCCCGTTGATAGCAGAACACTATGTCTAATAGCAGAACCCCGTTGATAGCAGAACACTATGTCTAATTGCAGAACCCCGTTGATAGCAGAACACTATGTCTAATAGCAGAACCCCGTTGATAGCAGAACAATATGTCTAATAGCAGAACCCCGTTGATAGCAGAACACTATGTCTAATAGCAGAACCCCGTTGATAGCAGAACACTATGTCTAATTGCAGAACCCCGTTGATAGCAGAACACTATGTCTAATAGCAGAACCCCGTTGATAGCAGAACAATATGTCTAATAGCAGAACCCCGTTGATAGCAGAACACTATGTCTAATAGCAGAACCCCGTTGATAGCAGAACACTATGTCTAATTGCAGAACCCCGTTGATAGCAGAACACTATGTCTAATTGCAGAACCCCGTTGATAGCAGAACACTATGTCTAATAGCAGAACCCCGTTGATAGCAGAACAATATGTCTAATAGCAGAACCCCGTTGATAGCAGAACACTATGTCTAATAGCAGAACCCCGTTGATAGCAGAACACTATGTCTAATAGCAGAACCCCGTTGATAGCAGAACAATATGTCTAATAGCAGAACCCCGTTGATAGCAGAACACTATGTCTAATTGCAGAACCCCGTTGATAGCAGAACACTATGTCTAATAGCAGAACCCCGTTGATAGCAGAACACTATGTCTAATTGCAGAACCCCGTTGATAGCAGAACACTATGTCTAATAGCAGAACCCCGTTGATAGCAGAACACTATGTCTAATTGCAGAACCCCGTTGATAGCAGAACAATATGTCTAATAGCAGAACCCCGTTGATAGCAGAACACTATGTCTAATTGCAGAACACCGTCAATAGCAGAACACCGTCAATAGCAGAACACTATGTCAATAGCAGAACACAATGTCAATGTGTCGTCTATTTCTTATTAAAAAAAAACATAAAAAGCTTCTATTATTGAATCAAGTACTGGTCATATTTCAACTTCTATTGGACTTTATATGGATGTTGATGACGAACTTAATAGCATGATAATCTTTCAATGCAGGTAACAAAGGTTTATCAGAGCTTCCCAGGCTTCCTTCTTTGCTTTGTCAACTCATTCAGGTAAGTTCATTATTATGGCCCACTGATTTAATTACAGTAAGGATACATTACGTATGGCAGTCAAAAGTATTCAAACCTTGGCCTTTTTCACACTCTTGTCATTTAATCTCTTGGAGAAGTGCTGAGAATTGTCAAATGCAGAGCTTTTATCACATTCAATGGTTTTTATTAAAAGAAACAACAAACAAACAAAAAACCTATATGCTAAACTTGAAATTAAAATATGCTACATGGAACTTACTAAAATATAACAAGTCTGACATACACGTAACACGGACACTCAGGCTAAGCACACCACAGTGAAAACCAACAACTGAAATATCCCTGCTAATCACCCAACTAAAGTCAGGCGTGCCCAATCAAAACAAACTCACCAAAAACAAGACGTGCACCACACATAAATATAGACATTTTTGGCAGCAATAACAGCCATAAGTCTATCTGGAAAGTCTATTTGGATAAGTCTCTACCAGATTTGCATATCTGGACACGGTATTCATTGCTCATTCCTTTGAATGCATAGTTTATTTAAAAAAAAACTCCTGATTAAATCTAAAATGTTTTGGAAGTGCACCCCACTTAGACTTCCCGTGTAGAACCAAAACTCACCACACTCGTGCCATAACCCCACTCTAAAGGTCTGGCTCCCAGACAGGCCAGGGAAGGTCCACAGATAAGGGAGAGAGGGCGGGACACCGCAGGGGGAAGAAGGGGCCACGCCTCTAGGCACGCAAAGGGTGGAGGAAGTGGCCACTTGTCCAGGAGCTCGGCAACAGGCTGAGGGGGGAGGGGCCGGCTCCGGTACGCTGTAGGCGGGGAATGCAGGCAGCTCCAGCCATGCTTTCCACCACCTTCCAGCCACCCCAGAGGGCTAGTCATACAAACCCTCTGTGGGCCTTTGAGTCCTTGATGTTGGTGGCTGGAAGGGGTCGCTGCACAGCTCAAGATGTGGGTGTAGCTCCAGGGCTTTAAGCGTCCCCTCCAGAGCAGTGGGTGGCGTTACTGGCGGCACCAGGGCCTTGGGTGTTCTCTCAGGAAGTGCACCCCACTCAGACTTCACGTGTAGAACCAAAACACGGCACTGTAAATCAGATAAGTATGCCTTTTAACACGCCCTCAAGATTTGGCCTGTCGGGGACATTTAGTCACATTTAGACCCGTCCTTAAAATAGGTTGTTTTCCCCCATTAACATGAAGGCACTTATTGTAAGTTACTCTGGAGAAAACTCTAAATGTTTCTGTGCATGTTCCTGACTTCTGTCTAGGAGTGGATCTGTAGTCACCAGATTGACACTTCAGTTTGCTAATGGCGCGTCAGTTCCCAGCAATGCCAGCGTGATTGCAGCTTTAAGCGCCAGTTCCACCTCCTTAAACATTATACCCAACAGCATCTCTGGTAAGTAATTTACCACAACGCCAGTCAACCTACAAAAGACCAAGACCTCGAAGTTTAGCTCGCTATAACAATATAGTCGGAGTTGTTTGTGTATGTTTGTTGCCATTTTCATCACAGCCAGTTGTTCCAGTGTAGAAACCCATCTAGTAGATTGTTTACAGTGACTTATGTAACAGGTTGATTGTTTTACACCAGTCTACAGTGACTAATGTAACAGGTTGATTGTTTCACACCAGTCTACAGTGACTAATGTAACAGGTTGATTGTTTCACACCAGTCTACAGTGACTAATGTAACAGGTTGATTGTTTCACACCAGTCTACAGTGACTAATGTAACAGGTTGATTGTTTTACACCAGTCTACAGTGACTAATGTAACAGGTTGATTGTTTTACACCAGTCTACAGTGACTAATGTAACAGGTTGATTGTTTCACACCAGTCTACAGTGACTAATGTAACAGGTTGATTGTTTCACACCAGTCTACAGTGACTAATGTAACATGTTGATTGTTTCACACCAGTCTACAGTGACTAATGTAACAGGTTGATTGTTTCACACCAGTCTACAGTGACTAATGTAACAGGTTGATTGTTTCACACCAGTCTACAGTGACTAATGTAACAGGTTGATTGTTTCACACCAGTCTACAGTGACTAATGTAACAGGTTGATTGTTTCACACCAGTCTACAGTGACTAATGTAACAGGTTGATTGTTTCACACCAGTCTACAGTGACTAATGTAACAGGTTGATTGTTTTACACCAGTCTACAGTGACTAATGTAACAGGTTGATTGTTTCACACCAGTCTACAGTGACTAATGTAACAGGTTGATTGTTTCACACCAGTCTACAGTGACTAATGTAACAGGTTGATTGTTTCACACCAGTCTACAGTGACTAATGTAACAGGTTGATTGTTTCACACCAGTCTACAGTGACTAATGTAACAGGTTGATTGTTTTACACCAGTCTACAGTGACTAATGTAACAGGTTGATTGTTTTACACCAGTCTACAGTGACTAAGGTAACAGGTTGATTGTTTTACACCAGTCTGCAGTGACTAATGTAACAGGTTGATTGTTTCACACCAGTCTACAGTGACTAATGTAACAGGTTGATTGTTTCACACCAGTCTACAGTGACAAATGTAACAGGTTGATTGTTTCACACCAGTCTACAGTGACAAATGTAACAGGTTGATTGTTTTACACCAGTCTACAGTGACTAATGTAACAGGTTGATTGTTTCACACCAGTCTACAGTGACTAATGTAACAGGTTGATTGTTTCACACCAGTCTACAGTGACTAATGTAACAGGTTGATTGTTTCACACCAGTCTACAGTGACTAATGTAACAGGTTGATTGTTTCACACCAGTCTACAGTGACTAATGTAACAGGTTGATTGTTTTACACTAGTCTACAGTGACTAATGTAACAGGTTGATTGTTTCACACCAGTCTACAGTGACTAATGTAACAGGTTGATTGTTTCACACCAGTCTACAGTGACTAATGTAACAGGTTGATTGTTTCACACCAGTCTACAGTGACTAATGTAACAGGTTGATTGTTTTACACCAGTCTACAGTGACTAATGTAACAGGTTGATTGTTTCACACCAGTCTACAGTGACTAATGTAACAGATTGATTGTTTTACACCACTCTACAGTGACTTATGTAACAGGTTGATTGTTTTACACCAGTCTACAGTGACTAATGTAACAGATTGATGGTTTCACACCAGTCTACAGTGACTTATGTAACAGGTTGATTGTTTTACACCAGTCTACAGTGACTTATGTAACAGGTTGATTGTTTTACACCAGTCTACAGTGACTAATGTAACAGGTTGAATGTTTCACACCAGTCTACAGTGACTAATGTAACAGGTTGATTGTTTTACACCAGTCTACAGTGAATAATGTAACAGGTTGATTGTTTTACACCAGTCTACAGTGATTAATGTAACAGGTTGATTGCTTTACACCAGTCTACAGTGACTAATGTAACAGGTTGATTGTTTCACACCAGTCTACAGTGACTTATGTAACAGGTTGATTGTTTTACACCAGTCTACAGTGACTTATGTAACAGGTTGATTGTTTCACATCAGTCTACAGTGACTAATGTAACAGGTTGATTGTTTCACACCAGTCTACAGTGACTAATGTAACAGGTTGATTGTTTCACACCAGTCTACAGTGACTAATGTAACAGAAAATGTTTTAGTGTGTAGGCAGCCTAACCAATAAGGGGCAGTCCAGAATCACTCTGTTATGTGATGAATTGACACCCTGAGTTACTGCAGATATTGTAAAACAATGTGAACAATGCGAACAAAAATGGGTTGTGTTTAAATCTGCTTATACGGTGACATCTTGTGGTCAAAAAGGGAAGTGCGGTGCCTGATGTGCTAGTCAAGGCCTGTCTAGAAATGCCTTTGACGTAAACCATTTTTTTTACCTGTATGCATGCATACATGAATACTTACATACCTACTTACCAACATATAGATATATCAATTAATATATATGAATATACATAGATAATATTAAACGGGGCATTTAGTAAGTTTTGAGATATCTTCAATTTTTTCAACATAGTTACGTTACAGACTATTTCTAAAATGTAGTAAATCAAAAATGTTCCTCGTGAATCAACACACAATCGCCGTAACAAAAAAGCAGATTTTTTCAGTTATAAAAATAAGAACATCACATTTATATAACTTGAGCGCAGGTTGATCCTGTTTAACCATTGTTAGAATATTTCTATAGGTTGATTGAAGTCGAATTAAATGTATTGCTTTCATATTTTGTGATTTCACTAATAACCAAAATATAGTCTGCATATCGTATGTTTCTCCCATCAAAATTAATACACTTTATAATAACTGACCTAGTTTTCCTACTTTTTCAGTGACGTCACCGACGAGTTCCGGAACATCTCCTCGCCCGGGTCCCTTCTGTCTGATGGCCTTACCTGTCACGTTGGCACTGCTTATGGTGCCGCTGCTGGCTAGTTAATAGTCGCGGTCACTGCTACTGGTACTGCTGTTTGCCAGACACTGCTAATGGTACTGCTGTTAGCCAGACACTGCTAATGGTACTGCTGTTAGCCAGACACTGCTAATGGTACTGCTGTTAGCTAGCTGATAGCCAGACACGGCTAATAGTACTGCTGCTGGCTAACCAACAGTCTGGCAATGATACAGATGCTAGTTAGCTGATAGCCAGTCACTGCTAATTAACACCCTGTTTCATAGCAGTTGTGATACTGGTTTAACCAATTAAATATTTCCCAACTCTCATAAAGACTAGCTTTAAAAATTAAATACCTACTTGAGCCGTGGAGGAAACAACAACGTTCATCTAAATTGGCGAAGTATACACGGATTAACCGAGTCACATTGACGCCCTGTACATAGATCAATGAACCCACATTACAAAAAATGCCGATTACTTGGGGTTACCAAGGCGACTGGCAGCTCGTGAGGCATCATCCGTACATATTTATTTACACGTGCACAAAGAACCGGATGTCATGCATATTTTTATTAATTGTGTTGTTTACTGAGCCATAAACGGTCGTTTGTGAGTATAAATCAATATTTTAAGTGAATACATTACCACTTACATGTGTGGGGCCTTTTAATCTGATTTAAAAAATGTTATTCGCACATTTGTGATGGTTATGGTTTGTGAAGGTTATGGTCATTTGTGATGCTTTTGATTTTGCCGAGGTGACGCGCAATTCCCTGGTGTTGGAAGTCTGGTTTCTACTCATATTACAATAAAATCTAATATATTATGAAACACTTGAAGATAATTGAGATTCTTCATTACTGTATAAATATGTAACGTCTATTTTGGGTAGCGTTAAGTACATCTCTATAGTGGTCTATAGAGGGCCAATAATGTCTATCTTTCCATGCTACATAAAAAACTAATATTTTCATATGGTGTAACATTTCCCTAAACTGTTCTCAACCTCAATTTTATAAATAAATATATTTCCTTGTCTCAATAATTTCTAGTTATTTTTTGTAAGGCATGGCCCAGCAATAAAACCACACACTGGTTAATGTTCTAGATCTGGTGGCTTTGACAGCATTTCTACTGATCCTTTTCTTTGCCATGCATGTTTTTGCCAGTAATGTCGCAGACATCATCCAGTTCCACTAGAGGGCGTACTGAGTTCCCACTTTCACTTTGAATGGACATACCTTGACATGCAGTCAGATGTTATTCATACATTTGTATCTGAAGACACTGATCCTAAATGGGCGGTCCTAGTCAGAGATCAGAGTCAAGGAAACTGCGGAGCACTAAAATGGTTTGACATACAGTGGATATGAAGTCTACACACCCCTGTTCAAATGCCAGGTGTTATATTAGGATCAATTATTATATATATATATATAAATACACACACACACACACATATACACAGTGGATATAAAGTCTACACACCATTCCTAAAGAGAGACAAATATTAATCATATCAGAACTTTTTCCACCTTTAATGTGACTTATAACCTTTAATGTGACCTATAACCTTTAATGTGACCTATAACGTGAACAATTCAAATGAAACGGGGGGAAACCTTACAATAAACTGGTAGCATAAGTGTGCACACCATTAAACTAATACTTCGTTGATAACCATTTTTTTTACAGCACTCTTGCTTTGCAAAAGTGCTCCAAATCTGTCAGATTGCAAGAACACCTGTGCAAGGCCCTTTTCAGTGCACCCCACAGAAATTCAATTGGATTCAATTCTGGGCCATTCGAAAATGTTAATCTTTTTCTGGTGAAGCCATGCTTTTGTGAATTTGGATGTGTGCTTTGGGTTGGTGTCGTGCTGAAAGGTGAACTTAAGCTGTCCAACCAAAGGCCTGAAAGTTTTGTAACAAAAATGCCTGGTATTTGGCACTGTTCATAATTCCCTCCATCCCGACTAAGGCCCTGGTTCCAGCTGAAGAAAAACAGCCCCAAAGCATAATGTTGCCACCACCATGCTTCACTGTGGGTATGGTGTTCTTCAGGTGATGTGCAGTGTTGTTTTTGCGCCTTTTTGGAGTTATGGCCCAAAAGTTCAACCTTGGTTTCATCAGACCATAACACATTTGCCCACATGTTTGTTTTTCCAAACTTCAGCTGGGCTTGGATGTTTTTCCTTGTAAGACCCCATACACATGAAGAATACTGAAGATTGTTGTCACATGTAGCACAGAGCCAGTACATGCCAGAAAGTCCTGCAGTTCCTTTACAGGTTTCTGTAAACCTATCGGAAGCCTCCGTGACCAGTTTTCTTGTGTGAGGGACATCCAGTTGTTGGTAATGTCTCCGTTGTGGCATATTAACTCCACTTGATAACGACTGTCTTTACTGTGTATATTCCATTGTATATCTAATGTTTTAGAAATTCATTGTACCCTTTGCCTGACTGATTTCTTTCAACAATGAGATCCCTCCGATGTTTTGGAAGCTCTCTGCTTGCTGTAAGATGCAACTAAGAATATGTCAGGAAAATCTTACTGAGACAGCTGACCTTTATTTGTGATTAATCAGAGTCACTTTAAATGATGGCAGGTGTGTAATGACTTCTATTTAACATGACTTTTAATATGTTTGGTTAATTCTGAACACAGCCACATGCCCAGTTATAAGAGGCCGCGTCTGGGGTGTGTAAACGAATACCCGCGCCTGGGGTGTGTAAACGAATACCCGCGTCTGGGGTGTGTAAACGAATACCCGCGTCTGTGGCGTGTAAACGAATACCCGCGTCTGGGGTGTGTAAATGAATACCCGCGTCTGTGGCGTGTAAACGAATACCCGCGTCTGTGGCGTGTAAACGAATACCCGCGTCTGGGGTGTGTAAAAGAATACCCGTGTCTGGGGTGTGTAAATGAATACCCCCGTCTGGGGTGTGTAAATGAATACCCCCGTCTGGGGTGTGTAAATGAATACCCGCGTCTGTGGCGTGTAAACGAATACCCGCGTCTGGGGTGTGTAAATGAATACTCGCGTCTGGGGTGTGTAAACGAATACCCGCGTCTGGGGTGTGTAAATGAATACCCGCGTCTGTGGCGTGTAAACGAATACCCGCGTCTGGGGTGTGTAAATGAATACTCGCGTCTGGGGTGTGTAAACGAATACCCGCGCCTGGGGTGTGTAAACGAATACCCGCGCCTGGGGTGTGTAAATGAATACCCGCGTCTGGGGTGTGTAAATGAATACCCGCGTCTGGGGTGTGTAAACGAATACCCGCGTCTGGGGTGTATAAATGAATACCCGCGTCTGGGGTGTGTAAATGAATACCCGCGTCTGTGGCGTGTAAACGAATACCCCCGTCTGGGGTGTGTAAATGAAAACCCGCGTCTGGGGTGTGATAGTCAAGTTAATCTGATCTGAGAATCATTACTGATGTTTAAAAAACACATCATTTGAGAATTTTGAGAAAAAATAACTAAATTACTGAAAATATTGGGTTTTGAGTGGGGGAGGAGCTCAGATTTATTTTATGCATTATATCTAAAGCACCCAAAGAAACCCATATACACAGACAGCAGTTCTTTATTCTTGTGGCCTACTGTTTTGTGGACACATCTATAAAACATATGGTTGACCTGGAGAAGCGCATGCACGTTGTCGTGGTGATGTCCCTGTATTTACTGTCACGTTGTCGTGGTGATGTCCCTATATTCACTGTCACGTTGTCATGCTGATGTCCCTGTATTTACTGTCACGTTGTCATGGTGATGTCCCTGTATTTACTGTCACGTTGTCATGGTGATGTCCCTGTATTTACTGTCACGTTGTCATGGTGATGTCCCTGTATTTACTGTCACGTTGTCATGGTGATGTCCCTGTATTTACTGTCACGTTGTCATGGTGATGTCCCTGTATTTACTGTCACGTTGTCATGGTGATGTCCCTGTATTTACTGTCACGTTGTCATGGTGATGTCCCTGTATTTACTGTCACGTTGTCATGGTGATGTCCCTGTATTTACTGTCACGTTGTCATGGTGATGTCCCTGTATTTACTGTCAGGTTGTCATGGGGATGTCCCTGTATTTACTGTCACGTTGTCATGGTGATGTCCCTGTATTTACTGTCACGTTGTCATGGTGATGTCCCTGTATTTACTGTCACGTTGTCATGGTGATGTCCCTGTATTTACTGTCACGTTGTCATGGTGATGTCCCTGTATTTACTGTCACGTTGTCATGGTGATGTCCCTGTATTTACTGTCAGGTTGTCATGGTGATGTCCCTGTATTTACTGTCACCTTGTCATGGTGATGTCCCTGTATTTACTGTCACGTTGTCATGTTGATGTCCCTGTATTTACTGTCACGTTGTCATGGTGATGTCCCTGTATTTACTGTCACGTTGTCATGGTGATGTCCCTGTATTTACTGTCACGTTGTCATGGTGATGTCCCTGTATTTACTGTCACGTTGTCATGGTGATGTCCCTGTATTTACTGTCACGTTGTCATGGTGATGTCCCTGTATTTACTGTCACAATGTCATGGTGATGTCCCTGTATTTACTATCACGTTGTCATGGTGATGTCCCTGTATTTACTGTCAGGTTGTCATGGGGATGTCCCTGTATTTACTGTCAGGTTGACATGGTGATGTCCCTGTATTTACTGTCAGGTTGTCATGGGGATGTCCCTGTATTTACTGTCACGTTGTCATGGTGATGTCCCTGTATTTACTGTCACGTTGTCATGGTGATGTCCCTGTATTTACTGTCACGTTGTCATGGGGATATCCCTGTATTTACTGTCAGGTTGTCATGGGGATGTCCCTGTATTTACTGTCAGGTTGTCATGGGGATGTCCCTGTATTTACTGTCAGGTTGTCATGGGGATGTCCCTGTATTTACTGTCAGGTTGTCATGGGGATGTCCCTTTGTTGGTCTCACTTTCTCACACACACGTTCTGCTGCCAGTTATCTTCTTGGTTTCCTCTGCTTGATGAGGAACAGGTTTTCGTCTGTAGGGTACATCTCCTCGCTGGCCATCTTAGCCTTCCTGTCCCGGCCGTTGGGCCTCCGCCTCTTCCTTTTACTCACACCCTCCTTCTCCGTCCCAAATAGATGTTCCGAGGGGTACGAGGGGGTGCCCTTAGTATTAAAGGGGTGAGGGGCTCCGGCTGAAGACGGGGGGCACTTTCGACCCTTCTTTTTGCGAGGGGCATTTCCACGTGGGAAGGGCAGAGACTCATCCAAGGCTGCTGAGACAGCGGACATTTTTTTATGGGCTTGTTTCTGTTTCTTTGTCTTTTTCTGCTTTTTCTGGCTCCCTAGCTTGTTGTTCTCTGACTGGCTGTGTTTGGGCGTGGTCGACGCTGGGGTACAGGAGGAAGAGAAGAAGAGAAAGAAGGAGAAGAGGAGATGTTTGAAGACACAACACAAGACAGGAAAAGCTAACCTAAACATTATCCTGGACATTATTATTGATTCAACTATAAGCCACAACAGGAGGCCACTCCAGTACCTGGAGGAGCATCCCTCTTTTCTCCGCTCTCCTTCAGCTTGTTTTTAGGAGTCCATGGTTTCTCCTGGCCATCTGTGAACCGGGTGTGTGTACGTTTAGGTATATCACCATGTTTGCGGTTGGGGTACGGGCTGGGGTTGGTTCTCTGACGTTTGCTGGGTGGCATGTCTCTGGCGCCACTCTGTGGTGAGAGCTGGGATTGAAAAACTTCTAAATCCTTTAACTCTACAAACAGACGGAGGGAAGAGAGAGATGGGGGAAGAGAGAGATGGGGGAAGAGAGAGATGGGGGAAGAGAGAGATGGGGGAAGAGAGAGATGGGGGAAGAGAGAGATGGGGGAAGAGAGAGGGGGAAAAGAGAAGTTAGATAGAGGTGTGTGTGTGTGTGTTAACAGGTGTGTGTGTGTCTGTTGTTTACCTTTAACTCTCAGCTGTGCGCGGTCTTCTAGCTTGCGGAGGTCCCAAGCCGAGTCATAGTGGTTGATAAACGGAGAGCAAGGAAATATTCCAGCAAACATTCTCCTTTGTGAGCAGTCCTACACAGAAACCAAAAGAACCATCAATGATCTAATCACAACCTATTCCCTATATAGTACACTACTATAACCAGGGCCCTATGGAGAGATGACACCCTATTCCCTATATAGTACACTACTTTAACCAGGGCCCTATGGAGAGATGACACCCTATTCCCTATATAGTACACTACTATAACCAGAGTCCTATGGAGAGATGACACCCTATTCCCTATATAGTACACTACTATAACCAGGGCCCTATGGAGATATGACACCCTATTCCCTATATAGTACACTACTATAACCAGGGCCCTATGGAGAGATGACACCCTATTCCCTATATAGTACACTACTATAACCAGGGCCCTATGGAGAGATGACACCCTATTCCCTATATAGTACACTACTATAACCAGAGCCCTATGGAGAGATGACACCCTATTCCCTATATAGTACACTACTATAACCAGAGTCCTATGGAGAGATGACACCCTATTCCCTATATAGTACACTACTATAACCAGAGTCCTATGGAGAGATGACACCCTATTCCCTATATAGTACACTACTATAACCAGAGTCCTATGGAGAGATGACACCCTATTCCCTATATAGTACACTACTATAACCATATCCCTATGGAGAGATGACACCCTATTCCCTATATAGTACACTACTATAACCAGAGCCCTATGGAGAGATGACACCCTATTCCCTATATAGTACACTACTATAACCAGAGCCCTATGGAGAGATGACACCCTATTCCCTATATAGTACACTACTATAACCAGAGCCCTATGGAGAGATGACACCCTATTCCCTATATAGTACACTACTATAACCAGGGCCCTATGGAGAGATGACACCCTATTCCCTATATAGTACACTACTATAACCAGAGTCCTATGGAGAGATGACACCCTATTCCGTATATAGTACACTACTATAACCATATCCCTATGGAGAGATGACACCCTATTCCCTATCTAGTACACTACTTGAACCAGTATATATTGTTATACTCACAAATCCAAAGTGTCCTCTAAGGGAACAGTTGTAGCAGTAAGAACCGTCATTAAGAGCAGCATCAGTTACTGGGGATTTCATCAGCGGACCTGAATGAGTCTGGAGAGACACAGAGAGACCGGAAAAATAAAGAGATATGTACATGTGAGATATGTAGAGAGACACAGAGAGACCGGTCAAATAAAGAGATATGTACATGTGAGATATGTAGAGAGACACAGAGAGACAGGTCAAATAAAGAGATATGTACATGTGAGATATGTAGAGAGACACAGAGAGACCGGTCAAATAAAGAGATATGTACATGTGAGATATGTAGAGAGACACAGAGAGACCGGTCAAATAAAGAGATATGTACATGTGAGATATGTAGAGAGACACAGAGAGACCGGTCAAATAAAGAGATATGTACATGTGAGATATGTAGAGAGAAAGAGAGAGAGAGACCGGTCAAATAAAGAGATATGTACATGTGAGATATGTAGAGAGACACAGAGAGACCGGTCAAATAAAGAGATATGTACATGTGAGATATGTAGAGAGACACAGAGAGACCGGTCAAATAAAGAGATATGTACATGTGAGATATGTAGAGAGACACAGAGAGACCGGTCAAATAAAGAGATATGTACATGTGAGATATGTAGAGAGACACAGAGAGACCGGTCAAATAAAGAGATATGTACATGTGAGATATGTAGAGAGAAAGAGAGAGAGAGACCGGTCAAATAAAGAGATATGTACATGTGAGATATGTAGAGAGACACAGAGAGACCGGAAAAATAAAGAGATATGTACATGTGAGATATGTAGAGAGACACAGAGAGACCGGTCAAATAAAGAGATATGTACATGTGAGATATGTAGAGAGACACAGAGAGACCGGTCAAATAAAGAGATATGTACATGTGAGATATGTAGAGAGAAAGAGAGAGAGAGACCGGTCAAATAAAGAGATATGTACATGTGAGATATGTGGAGAGACACAGAGAGACCGGTCAAATAAAGAGATATGTACATGTGAGATATGTAGAGAGAAAGAGAGACCGGTGAGATGTAGAGAGAGAGACCGGTGAGATGTAGAGAGAGAGACCGGTGAGATGTAGAGAGAGAGAGACCGGTGAGATATGTAGAGAGAGACATAATTTAAACTACAATGTGCCGCTGCTTTAAATTCGATCCCTTAAATAAAAGTGTAAAAGACAAAAGTATGAATAACAAAAGCTGATTCATATGAATAACACATACACCCTCTTAACACACACACACACACACACCCTCTTAACACACACACACACCCTATAACACACACACACACACACCCTCTCACACACACCCTCTTAACACACACACACACCCTCTTACACACACACACCCTGTAACACACACACACACCCTCTTAACACACACACACACACACACACACACCCTCTTACACACACACACACCCTGTAACACACACACACACACCCTCTTAACACACACCCTCTCACACACACACACACACACACACACACACACACACCCTCTTAACACACACACACACACACCCTCAACACACACACACACACACACCCTCTCACACACACACACACACACACTCTCTCACACACACACACCCTCTTAACACACACACACACACACACACACACCCACACCCTGTAACACACGTTCTTCTCTCCCTCTTTTCCGCTCCAGTAGTTTTAGTAGCAGAGAGAATGAATGCTATTAGAGCGGTGTGGCATTATCAGGTGACACCGGCCGGCTAGACAAATCTCCATCACAAAGACACACACACTCACACACACTATTTAGGAGATCACAGTCCCATGTCCCGACCCCCATCACCCCAACCAACTCATCTCTAATGGAAATTGGCTGTATGGCTGTCTTTCTTTTCTTTTTCTACACCCCCTTCTCTCCCCCACCCCCTCTCCCCATCCCTTCTCTCTGTCTCCCTCTCTCTCTGTCTCTCCACCCCCTCTCTCTCTACCCCCCCCCCCGACCTTGGGGCTCGTCTTATCTACTGACACGGACTCAGAAACAGAAAACAGAGAACCAAAAACAGAGAACCAAAGACAGAAATCCAACCCGTTCCTCCTCCCAGCGACCTGTGACATCAGAGAGGTCCTGTGTGTGTCATTTCCTCTCAGACCAAATTAATTAAAGAGGATACATCTCCCACCTCCCATTTCCCAGCCTCCTACCGAGACCGACCTGGGAAGACAGATACCACAGCTGTTTACACTGTGGCTGAGGGGTTCTGGCCAGGCTGAGGGGTTCTGGCCAGGCTGAGGGGTTCTGGCCAGGCTGAGGGGTTCTGGCGAGGCTGAGGGGTTCTGGCGAGGCTGAGGGGTTCTGGCGAGGCTGAGGGGTTCTGGCCAGGCTGAGGGGTTCTGGCCAGGCTGAGGGGTTCTGGCCAGGCTGAGGGGTTCTGGCCAGGCTGAGGGGTTCTGGCCAGGCTGAGGGGTTCTGGCCAGGCTGAGGGGTTCTGGCCAGGCTGAGGGGTTCTGGCCAGGCTGAGGGGTTCTGGTCGGGTAGAGAGGTTCACAACTGGTGTCTGGATGGAGACTGGTGTCTGCCATCAGACCTTCTGAGCCAAACTGTAAGGCCAGACACACCAATGTTACATAGTTTAACCCAGGTCAGACCAGGCCAGACACACAAACGTTATATAGAGTTTAACCCGGGTCAGACCAGGCCAGACATGTCAAACCATATGCGGCGCACAAATCAATGAGATGCCACGGAATGTTCAGTTGGAGAGGGAGAAGGTTGTTGGGGCCTCCAACCAGATCACCACACACACACACACACACACACACACACACACACACACACACACACACACACACACACACACACACACACACACACACACACAGAGAGAGACGCATGCACGCACCACACACGCACCACACACTCACCACACACACACACACACAGAGACGCATGCACGCACCACACACGCACCACACACGCACCACACACGCACCACACACACACACCACACACACACACATACAGAGACAGAAACACACACACACATATGTATACACACACACACAAATGTATACACACACATATGTATGCACACACACACACACATGTATACACACACACACACATATGTATACACACACACACACACACATATGTATACACACCATCCGCCATTCACCCATCCGCCAGAAATCGCTATTTCCCCTCACACTGACTCTGTCTCCTAGACCCTAACCAGTCAGGATTCAAGACGGGCCACTCAACTGAAACAGCGCTGCTCTGTGTAACTGAAGCCCTACGCAAGGCCCAAGCCAACTCTCTCTCCTCTGTTCTCATTCTACTAGACCTATCTGCTGCCTTCGACACAGTAAACCATCAGATCCTGCTCTCCACCCTCTCTGACCTGGGGATCTCAGGAGCGGTGCATTCCTGGTTTTCCTCGTACTTGTCGGACCGTTTTTACCAGGTGGTGTTGCGAGGCTCACCGTCGAACATGCAGCCCCTGGTCACTGGGGTCCCCCAAGGATCGGTCCCCTGCCCTCTCCTTTTCTCCTTATACACCCGGTCTCTTGGCTCTGTCATATCCTCACATGGCCTCTCCTATCACTGCTATGCTGATGATACCCAACTATTTTTCTCATTCCCACAGTCTGAAACACAGGTGGCATCCCGTATCTCTGCATGTCTGACTGACATCTCGGCCTGGATGTCTGCACACCATCTGAAACTCAACCTAGGTAAAACTGAACTGCTCTTCTTCAAAGGAAGAGCCTGCCCGCTCCAGGATCTGTCCATTACGGTGGACAACGTCACAGTCCCCGCTACCCAATGTGGGAAAAACCTTGGCGTGACCCTT
>CM055742.1:1693621-1728621 GCA_029465975.1 Dallia pectoralis
TCTTACAGAAGAATGTATGACCAGATGTATGCATTTTCCCTAATGGGGCTTGTCAGGTGTGGGAACCAATATCTCAGGTTTTATCACATGTACAACATGCCTGTAAAACAGAAGTTATGTTTTGGTTTAAAAAGCAACAAAAATATATGTGGAATCCGTGCATTCAGTTACTATCTATTCAGATAACCAATGAAACGCTGACGCAGATGAACCAATCAGCTGCTCTGTAATCCACTTTATATCCTACTCAACACTCTCTCAGGGTTTAAATTCATCACAGGGTTTAAATTCATCACAGGGTTTAAATCTAGTCTTTTCACAAACACACAGTCAGCTGTGTTTGAGTGTAATGCCGGGTAAATCCTTCCCACTAGCACACTGTGATTATTAACCTAACCCTGTATGAATCAGCTAGCACACTGTGATTATTAACCTAAACCTGTACGAATCAGCTAGCACACTGTGATTATTAACCTAAACCTGTACGAATCAGCTAGCACACTGTGATTATTAACCTAAACCTGTACGAATCAGCTAGCACACTGTGATTATTAACCTAAACCTGTATGAATCAGCTAGCACACTGTGATTATTAACCTATACCTGTACGAATCAGCTAACACACTGTGATTATTAACCTAAACCTGTACGAATCAGCTAGCACACTGTGATTATTAACCTAAACCTGTACGAATCAGCTAGCACACTGTGATTATTAACCTAAACCTGTACGAATCAGCTAGCACACTGTGATTATTAACCTAAACCTGTACGAATCAGCTAGCACACTGTGATTATTAACCTAAACCTGTATGAATCAGCTAGCACACTGTGATTATTAACCTAAACCTGTACGAATCAGCTAGCACACTGTGATTATTAACCTAAACCTGTACGAATCAGCTAGCACACTGTGATTATTAACCTAAACCTGTACGAATCAGCTAGCACACTGTGATTATTAACCTAAACCTGTACGAATCAGCTAGCACACTGTGATTATTAACCTAAACCTGTACGAATCAGCTAGCACACTGTGATTATTAACCTAAACCTGTACGAATCAGCTAGCACACTGTGATTATTAACCTAAACCTGTACGAATCAGCTAGCACACTGTGATTATTAACCTAAACCTGTACGAATCAGCTAGCACACTGTGATTATTAACCTAAACCTGTACGAATCAGCTAGCACACTGTGATTATTAACCTAAACCTGTACGAATCAGCTAGCACACTGTGATTATTAACCTAAACCTGTACGAATCAGCTAGCACACTGTGATTATTAACCTAAACCTGTACGAATCAGCTAGCACACTGTGATTATTAACCTAAACCTGTACGAATCAGCTAGCACACTGTGATTATTAACCTAAACCTGTACGAATCAGCTAGCACACTGTGATTATTAACCTAAACCTGTACGAATCAGCTAGCACACTGTGATTATTAACCTAAACCTGTACGAATCAGCTAGCACACTGTGATTATTAACCTAAACCTGTACGAATCAGCTAGCACACTGTGATTATTAACCTAAACCTGTACGAATCAGCTAGCACACTGTGATTATTAACCTAAACCTGTATGAATCAGCTAGCACACTGTGATTATTAACCTAAACCTGTATGAATCAGCTAGCACACTGTGATTATTAACCTAAACCTGTATGAATCAGCTAGCACACTGTGATTATTAACCTAAACCTGTACGAATCAGCTAGCACACTGTGATTATTAACCTAAACCTGTACGAATCAGCTAGCACACTGTGATTATTAACCTAAACCTGTATGAATCAGCTAGCACACTGTGATTATTAACCTAAACCTGTATGAATCAGCTAGCACACTGTGATTATTAACCTAAACCTGTATGAATCAGCTAGCACACTGTGATTATTAACCTAAACCTGTACGAATCAGCTAGCACACTGTGATTATTAACCTAAACCTGTACGAATCAGCTAGCACACTGTGATTATTAACCTAAACCTGTACGAATCAGCTAGCACACTGTGATTATTAACCTAAACCTGTACGAATCAGCTAGCACACTGTGATTATTAACCTAAACCTGTATGAATCAGCTAGCACACTGTGATTATTAACCTAAACCTGTATGAATCAGCTAGCACACTGTGATTATTAACCTAAACCTGTATGAATCAGCTAGCACACTGTGATTATTAACCTAAACCTGTATGAATCAGCTAGCACACTGTGATTATTAACCTAAACCTGTATGAATCAGCTAGCACACTGTGATTATTAACCTAAACCTGTATGAATCAGCTAGCACACTGTGATTATTAACCTAAACCTGTATGAATCAGCTAGCACACTGTGATTATTAACCTAAACCTGTATGAATCAGCTAGCACACTGTGATTATTAACCTAAACCTGTATGAATCAGCTAGCACACTGTGATTATTAACCTAAACCTGTATGAATCAGCTAGCACACTGTGATTATTAACCTAAACCTGTATGAATCAGCTAGCACACTGTGATTATTAACCTAAACCTGTACGAATCAGTTAGCACACTGTGATTATTAACCTAAACCTGTATGAATCAGCTAGCACACTGTGATTATTAACCTAAACCTGTATGAATCAGCTAGCACACTGTGATTATTAACCTAAACCTGTATGAATCAGCTAGCACACTGTGACCAACATGTAAGGATGTATAGATATGGAGATGTTAAATGTAAGGAAGCACATGAATCCACATCCACACAGATTCTAGTTGACCTTGAGACAAGCGTTTGAACGTTTCCAAATGACACCATCTGTCGACCAACTAGATGAACGGTGTTTGTATCACAGGAGAACCAGGAGCTGCTGAGAGACACATAAGAAAGCCCAAACGCAATTTACCAAAACACCTGAACATCTCCCCTGGACAAATAAGACCAAATTCGAGCCAAATTAGAGCAGAAGTCTTCTGAGAAATGATTCTTTCACCCGATTAAACCTGGAGGTTCGGCGATGATTTGGGGTCGCTTCACCACTCGGTTCTGACATCATGAGAATAACAATTCCAATTTACAGTTTTGGATTCTAGGGTCAGAAAGCTCTCCGTCAACGACCACCTGTCTGTCACATGGACAACGACCACCTGTCTGTCACATGGACAACGACCACCTGTCTGTCACATGGACAACGACCACCTGTCTGTCACATGGACAACGACCACCTGTCTGTCACATGGACAACGACCACCTGTCTGTCACATGGACAACGACCACCTGTCTGTCACATGGACAACGACCACCTGTCTGTCACATGGACAACGACCACCTGTCTGTCACATGGACAACGACCACCTGTCTGTCACATGGACAACGACCACCTGTCTGTCACATGGACAACGACCACCTGTCTGTCACATGGACAACGACCACCTGTCTGTCACATGGACAACGACCACCTGTCTGTCACATGGACAACGACCACCTGTCTGTCACATGGTCAACGATCACAAACACACTTTAAAAGGACTTAGATGGTCCGAGACAAAACACTGGAATGTTTCTCTCTCTGTATCAGGGAGCAATGAGTTCTGGTCTCACTAACACACTAATAAGAGTTAGTAGAATGTGTGTCCTGGTCTCACTAACACTCTAATAAGAGTTAGTAGAATGTGTGTCCTGGTCTCACTAACACACTAATAAGAGTTAGTAGAATGTGTGTCCTGGTCTCACTAACACACTAATAAGAGTTAGTAGAATGTGTGTCCTGGTCTCACTAACACACTAATAAGAGTTAGTAGAATGTGTGTCCTGGTCTCACTAACACACTAATAAGAGTTAGTAGAATGTGTGTCCTGGTCTCACTAACACTAATAAGAGTTAGTAGAATGTGTGTCCTAAACACACTAAGAGTTAGTAGAATGTGTGTCCTGGTCTCACTAACACACTAATAAGAGTTAGTAGAATGTGTGTCCTGGTCTCACTAACACACTAATAAGAGTTAGTAGAATGTGTGTCCTGGTCTCACTAACACTAATAAGAGTTAGTAGAATGTGTGTCCTGGTCTCACTAACACTCTAATAAGAGTTAGTAGAATGTGTGTCCTGGTCTCACTAACACTGGTTAGTAGAATGTGTGTCCTGGTCTCACTAACACTCTAATAAGAGTTAGTAGAATGTGTGTCCTGGTCTCACTAACACACTAATAAGAGTTAGTAGAATGTGTGTCCTGGTCTCACTAACACACTAATAAGAGTTAGTAGAATGTGTGTCCTGGTCTCACTAACACTCTAATAAGAGTTAGTAGAATGTGTGTCCTGGTCTCAAACACTAATAAGAGTTAGTAGAATGTGTGTCCTGGTCTCACTAACACTAATAAGAGTTAGTAGAATGTGTGTCCTGGTCTCACTAACACACTAATAAGAGTTAGTAGAATGTGTGTCCTGGTCTCACTAACACACTAATAAGAGTTAGTAGAATGTGTGTCCTGGTCTCACTAACACTCTAATAAGAGTTAGTAGAATGTGTGTCCTGGTCTCACTAACACTCTAATAAGAGTTAGTAGAATGTGTGTCCTGGTCTCACTAACACTCTAATAAGAGTTAGTAGAATGTGTGTCCTGGTCTCACTAACACTCTAATAAGAGTTAGTAGAATGTGTGTCCTGGTCTCACTAACACACTAATAAGAGTTAGTAGAATGTGTGTCCTGGTCTCACTAACACTCTAATAAGAGTTAGTAGAATGTGTGTCCTGGTCTCACTAACACTCTAATAAGAGTTAGTAGAATGTGTGTCCTGGTCTCACTAACACACTAATAAGAGTTAGTAGAATGTGTGTCCTGGTCTCACTAACACACTAATAAGAGTTAGTAGAATGTGTGTCCTGGTCTCACTAACACTCTAATAAGAGTTAGTAGAATGTGTGTCCTGGTCTCACTAACACTCTAATAAGAGTTAGTAGAATGTGTGTCCTGGTCTCACTAACACTCTAATAAGAGTTAGTAGAATGTGTGTCCTGGTCTCACTAACACACTAATAAGAGTTAGTAGAATGTGTGTCCTGGTCTCACTAACACTCTAATAAGAGTTAGTAGAATGTGTGTCCTGGTCTCACTAACACACTAATAAGAGTTAGTAGAATGTGTGTCCTGGTCTCACTAACACTCTAATAAGAGTTAGTAGAATGTGTGTCCTGGTCTCACTGACACACTCTAATAAGAGTTAGTAGAATGTGTGTCCTGGTCTCACTAACACTCTAATAAGAGTTAGTAGAATGTGTGTCCTGGTCTCACTAACACTCTAATAAGAGTTAGTAGAATGTGTGTCCTGGTCTCACTAACACTCTAATAAGAGTTAGTAGAATGTGTGTCCTGGTCTCACTGACACACTAATAAGAGTTAGTAGAATGTGTGTCCTGGTCTCACTAACACTCTAATAAGAGTTAGTAGAATGTGTGTCCTGGTCTCACTAACACACTAATAAGAGTTAGTAGAATGTGTGTCCTGGTCTCACTAACACTCTAATAAGAGTTAGTAGAATGTGTGTCCTGGTCTCACTAACACTCTAATAAGAGTTAGTAGAATGTGTGTTCTGGTCTCACTAACACACTAATAAGAGTTAGTAGAATGTGTGTCCTGGTCTCACTAACACTCTAATAAGAGTTAGTAGAATGTGTGTCCTGGTCTCACTAACACACTAATAAGAGTTAGTAGAATGTGTGTCCTGGTCTCACTAACACTCTAATAAGAGTTAGTAGAATGTGTGTCCTGGTCTCACTGACACACTCTAATAAGAGTTAGTAGAATGTGTGTCCTGGTCTCACTAACACACTAATAAGAGTTAGTAGAATGTGTGTCCTGGTCTCACTAACACACTAATAAGAGTTAGTAGAATGTGTGTCCTGGTCTCACTAACACACTAATAAGAGTTAGTAGAATGTGTGTCCTGGTCTCACTAACACTCTAATAAGAGTTAGTAGAATGTGTGTCCTGGTCTCACTAACACTCTAATAAGAGTTAGTAGAATGTGTGTCCTGGTCTCACTAACACACTAATAAGAGTTAGTAGAATGTGTGTCCTGGTCTCACTAACACACTAATAAGAGTTAGTAGAATGTGTGTCCTGGTCTCACTAACACACTAATAAGAGTTAGTAGAATGTGTGTCCTGGTCTCACTAACACTCTAATAAGAGTTAGTAGAATGTGTGTCCTGGTCTCACTAACACACTAATAAGAGTTAGTAGAATGTGTGTCCTGGTCTCACTAACACTCTAATAAGAGTTAGTAGAATGTGTGTCCTGGTCTCACTGACACACTCTAATAAGAGTTAGTAGAATGTGTGTCCTGGTCTCACTGACACACTCTAATAAGAGTTAGTAGAATGTGTGTCCTGGTCTCACTAACACACTAATAAGAGTTAGTAGAATGTGTGTCCTGGTCTCACTAACACTCTAATAAGAGTTAGTAGAATGTGTGTCCTGGTCTCACTAACACACTAATAAGAGTTAGTAGAATGTGTGTCCTGGTCTCACTAACACTCTAATAAGAGTTAGTAGAATGTGTGTCCTGGTCTCACTAACACTCTAATAAGAGTTAGTAGAATGTGTGTCCTGGTCTCACTAACACACTTATCTATAAGCTGTAGAGACCACAAAGCCCTCAGTACACACACACACACACACACACACACACACCGAGCCCAGGATAAATAGCCCCTATACGAAGGGTATGACAGAATGCCTTTTCACACCTGGCTAAACCCAGAGAAGGTGACACACACACACAAACACACACACACTCAAACACACACAGACACACACACACAGACACACACACACACACACACACACACAGACACACAGACACACAGACACACAGACACACACACAGACACACCACACACACACACACACACACACACACACACACACACACACACACAGACACACACACACAGACACACACACACAGACACACACACACACACCACACACAGACACACACAGACACACCACACACAGACACACACACACACACACACACACACACACACACACACACAGACACACACACACACACACAGACAAACACACACAGACACACACAGACACACACACACACACACACAGACACACACACACACAGACACACACACTCTCTGTCTCTTTAGGGAGTTCAGGGTCATGAACAGTATCATGAATAAAATGAGTCTGTCTCTAACAGTGAGAGCCCTGGATGTGTGTGTGTGTGTGGGGGGGGTAGGGTGGGGTTTAATGACCTTCTGTTCTCTGTGTTTAAACTGTTTAAATACCTCAATTAGACGTGGGTCGCAATCCACCACCCCTGAAACTACACACACCTGGAATGGTGGAATCAGTCTGCCACTATCGTCTTCATAAGTTATTACAGCGTCCAGCCCACAAACTCTTCACAGAGGGACTTCTGGGATACGACACAGAAACAACAACAACAACAATCACTTTGAAGAAGCGACAGAGTTCACTGGGCGGAAGTGGAGCAATGGAACGCCGATCATCCATTTGAAGAGCTCAGCACCAAGCCCGTCTGTACGAGAGGGTGGCAGGAAATAAGCGGTTACTCCAAAAGTACTCCTCATCTCACCAAGATTGACCTTCTGTGTTGGAACTTATTGTGTCGCACAAATCGAACACCGCCCATGCCTCAGCCACACCATACCTACAGTAAAGTGCGTGGCGGCAGCATCATGCTGTGGGGATGCTTCTAAGGAGCAGGAAATGGGCACCTTGTTAAAAACATATAATAAGAACGGTCAAGTACACGTCCAAAACAACACTGGAGAGAATGTCCCACAGTGGCTAAGTCAAAGTCCTGCTGACAGTCTGTGGGACATAAACCGCTCTGTGTGTGCCAATATATAAACAGAGTTACAATAGCAAACCGGGCCTGACCTGCAGTACAACACCCACAGCCCAAAGCATTATGGGAGGTTAATTCAACACCTGCTTTCAATAGACTTTGTATCATTCATATACTCCTGTGTTTCCTTTATTTTTAAAGCGCTGGTTCAATCTACATCTGAATGTATCAACAAGAAAACAATGTGCTAACAAGTCAATGTGATGCCTGTTCATTCCCTCCCTCCCTCCCGTGCTCTCTTACCCACTTAACCCCCCCCCCTATCTCCTGCGGTGCTAGCAGCCCCCTAACGAGCTAGGGCCTTTCATCAACTAGAGCTAGCTAATTAATCTCCATAGACACAACTGACAGACAGACGACTTCTTTCTGCACGCACACACACCCAGAGTGCTCCCGTGAGGAATGTGGCAACCCATTTCATGCTTTATCAGGTCTTTTAATTGACAAACAAGCTACTCTTTTTCTCTTACCGTGAGGTCTGTATCAGTGCGGTCTGTATTGGTGAGGGTGAGGTCTGTATCAGTGCAGTCTGTATCGGTGAGGGTGAGGTCTGTATCGGTGAGGGTGAGGTCTGTATCAGTGAGGGTGAGGTCTGTATCAGTGAGGGAGAGGTCTGTATCAGTGTGGTCTGTATTGGTGAGCGTTAGGTCTGTATCAGTGCAGTCTGTATTGGTGAGGGTGAGGTCTGTATCAGTGTGGTCTGTATCGGTGAGGGTGAGGTCTGTATCGGTGAGGGTGAGGTCTGTATCAGTGTGGTCTGTATCGGTGAGGGTGAGGTCTGTATCAGTGAGGGTGAGGTCTGTATCAGTGTGGTCTGTATCGGTGAGGGTGAGGTCTGTATCGGTGAGGGTGAGGTCTGTATCGGTGAGGGTGAGGTCTGTATCGGTGAGGGTGAGGTCTGTATCGGTGAGGGTGAGGTCTGTATCGGTGAGGGTGAGGTCTGTATCGGTGAGGGTGAAGTCTGTATCAGTGAGGTCTGTATCGGTGAGGGTGAAGTCTGTATCGGTGAGGTCTAACTACCAGAGGCCCTGTACACACACACACACACACACACACACACACACCCTACCGTGATGTGATATTGTCTCCAGATCTCTGGGCAGGCCTGAGAAAAAAAGTGAATGTCAGACAGTCCAGTAGAAACACGAAACAACCATTACTCAACAATCACTATTGAAAAACCCTTATGAAAAAATACACTCACACAGACAGAAAGGCTGTCTGACAGTCAGTCTGTCAGTCAGTCAGTCTGCGAGTGAGTCACAAACAGTCTGCGTGTGAGTCACAAACAGTCTGCGTGTGAGTCACAAACAGTCTGCGTGTGAGTCACAAACAGTCTGCGTGTGAGTCACAAACAGTCTGCGTGTGAGTCACAAACAGTCTGCGTGTGAGTCACAAACAGTCTGCGTGTGAGTCACAAACAGTCTGCGTGTGAGTCACAAACAGTCTGCGTGTGAGTCACAAACAGTCTGCGTGTGAGTCAGCCAGTCTGCGTGTGAGTCACAAACAGTCTGCGTGTGAGTCAGCCAGTCTGCGTGTGAGTCACAAACAGTCTGCGTGTGAGTCACAAACAGTCTGCGTGTGAGTCAGCCAGTCTGCGTGTAAGTGAGTCTATATACAGCAGTGAGTAAACAGGTTATAAACCAGGACACACACTCTCCTAAACGTGTGTGTGTGTGTGTGTGTGTGTGTGTCAGGTCTGGTGTCCCCTGGGTCGCTCATTAAATACAGACGCTTGACAGAGCGTGAGTATGACATGCCTCTGCTGTCTCTCCTCCAACATGCCCACACCACAGGGAGAGAGAAGGAGGCGAATAGAGGAGACGTGGGAGGAGAGAGGGAGAGAGGGGAGACGTGGAAGGGAGGAGAGAGGGAGAGAGGGGAGACGTGGAAGGGAGGAGAGAGGGAGAGAGGGGAGACGTGGAAGGGAGGAGAGAGGGAGAGAGGGGAGACGTGGAAGGGAGGAGAGAGGGAGAGAGGGGAGACGTGGAAGGGAGGAGAGAGGGAGAGAGGGGAGACGTGGAAGGGAGGAGAGAGGGAGAGAGGGGAGACGTGGAAGGGAGGAGAGAGGGAGAGAGGGGAGACGTGGAAGGGAGGAGAGAGGGAGAGAGGGGAGACGTGGAAGGGAGGAGAGAGAGGGGAGACGTGGAAGGGAGGAGAGAGGGAGAGAGGGAGACGTGGAAGGGAGGAGAGAGGGAGAGAGGGGAGACGTGGAAGGGAGGAGAGAGGGAGAGAGGGGAGACGTGGAAGGGAGGAGAGAGGGAGAGAGGGAGACGTGGAAGGGAGGAGAGAGGGAGAGAGGGGAGACGTGGAAGGGAGGAGAGGGAGAGAGGGGAGACGTGGAAGGAAGAAGAGAGGGGAGAAGTGGAAGGAAGGAGAGAGGGAGAGAGGGGAGACGTGGAAGGGAGGAGAGAGGGGGAGGAAGACGCAGTGTACATATGTCCATGCATACCACAGATGTTACTTACAGTGTACATATGTCCATGCATACCACAGATGTTACTTACAGTGTACATATGTCCATGCATACCACAGATGTTACTTACAGTGTACATATGTCCATGCATACCACAGATGTTACTTACAGTGTACATATGTCCATGCATACCACAGATGTTACTTACAGTGTACATATGTCCATGCATACCACAGATGTTACTTACAGTGTACATATGTCCATGCATACCACAGATGTTACTTACAGTGTACATATGTCCAAGCATACCACAGATGTTACTTACAGTGTACATATGTCCATGCATACCACAGATGTTACTTACAGTGTACATATGTCCATGCATACCACAGATGTTACTTACAGTGTACATATGTCCATGCATACCACAGATGTTACTTACAGTGTACATATGTCCAAGCATACCACAGATGTTACTTACAGTGTACATTGGTCCAAGCATACCACAGATGTTACTTACAGTGTACATATGTCCATGCATACCACAGATGTTACTTACAGTGTACATTGGTCCAAGCATACCACAGATGTTACTTACAGTGTACATATGTCCATGCATACCACAGATGTTACTTACAGTGTACATATGTCCATGCATACCACAGATGTTACTTACAGTGTACATATGTCCATGCATACCACAGATGTTACTTACAGTGTACATATGTCCATGCATACCACAGATGTTACTTACAGTGTACATATGTCCATGCATACCACAGATGTTACTTACAGTGTACATATGTCCATGCATACCACAGATGTTACTTACAGTGTACATATGTCCATGCATACCACAGATGTTACTTACAGTGTACATATGTCCATGCATACCACAGATGTTACTTACAGTGTACATATGTCCATGCATACCACAGATGTTACTTACAGTGTACATATGTCCATGCATACCACAGATGTTACTTACAGTGTACATATGTCCATGCATACCACAGATGTTACTTACAGTGTACATATGTCCATGCATACCACAGATGTTACTTACAGTGTACATATGTCCATGCATACCACAGATGTTACTTACAGTGTACATATGTCCATGCATACCACAGATGTTACTTACAGTGTACATATGTCCATGCATACCACAGATGTTACTTACAGTGTACATATGTCCATGCATACCACAGATGTTACTTACAGTGTACATATGTCCATGCATACCACAGATGTTACTTACAGTGTACATTGGTCCAAGCATACCACAGATGTTACTTACAGTGTACATATGTCCATGCATACCACAGATGTTACTTACAGTGTACATATGTCCATGCATACCACAGATGTTACTTACAGTGTACATATGTCCATGCATACCACAGATGTTACTTACAGTGTACATATGTCCATGCATACCACAGATGTTACTTACAGTGTACATATGTCCATGCATACCACAGATGTTACTTACAGTGTACATATGTCCATGCATACCACAGATGTTACTTACAGTGTACATATGTCCATGCATACCACAGATGTTACTTACAGTGTACATATGTCCATGCATACCACAGATGTTACTTACAGTGTACATATGTCCATGCATACCACAGATGTTACTTACAGTGTACATATGTCCATGCATACCACAGATGTTACTTACAGTGTACATATGTCCATGCATACCACAGATGTTACTTACAGTGTACATATGTCCATGCATACCACAGATGTTACTTACAGTGTACATATGTCCATGCATACCACAGATGTTACTTACAGTGTACATATGTCCATGCATACCACAGATGTTACTTACAGTGTACATATGTCCATGCATACCACAGATGTTACTTACAGTGTACATATGTCCAAGCATACCACAGATGTTACTTACAGTGTACATATGTCCATGCATACCACAGATGTTACTTACAGTGTACATATGTCCATGCATACCACAGATGTTACTTACAGTGTACATATGTCCATGCATACCACAGATGTTACTTACAGTGTACATTGGTCCAAGCATACCACAGATGTTACTTACAGTGTACATATGTCCATGCATACCACAGATGTTACTTACAGTGTACATATGTCCATGCATACCACAGATGTTACTTACAGTGTACATATGTCCAAGCATACCACAGATGTTACTTACAGTGTACATATGTCCAAGCATACCACAGATGTTACTTACAGTGTACATATGTCCATGCATACCACAGATGTTACTTACAGTGTACATATGTCCAAGCATACCACAGATGTTACTTACAGTGTACATATGTCCAAGCATACCACAGCGGTGACAATGTTTGAAGCGAAGGTTAGGTCCAGAACACGCATCGAACTCATGACCAGGGAGGCCACATCTGTGGCAATGCCTGCTGGGACACTCTTGCATCCGGTGCCCTGGTTCCCCACATAATATACAGCACGGCTTCTTCTGGAAACACGACCGAAAAAACAAACACGGAAAATAGAAGGAGAGAAATGAAGGAGAGAAATGTTACAATTATATTTACCCCACAGGCTTTACAGGTAGGTCACAGGTGGTGTTAGAGGACCTACCTGTGACCTGCACCTAACCCCACCTGTGACCTGTGTGTGTGTGTGTGTGTGTGTGTGTGTGTGAGTGAGTGTGTGAGTGTGTGAGTGTGGGAGAGAGTGTGTGAGTGTGAGTGTGGGAGAGAGTGTGTGTGTGTGTGTGTGTGTGTGTGTGTGTGTGTGTGTGTGTGTGTGTGTGTGTGTGTGTGTGTGCGAGTGTGTGTGCGAGTGTGTGTGCGAGTGTGTGTGCGAGTGTGTGTGCGAGTGTGTGTGCGAGTGTGTGTGCGAGTGTGTGTGCGAGTGTGTGTGCGAGTGTGTGTGCGAGAGTGAGAGAGACTGTGTGTGTGTGTGTGGGAGAGAGTGTGTGTACCTTGGATGTAGGACAGTTCTTAGACAGGTGTCCGTTCTTCTGGCAGCTGCGGCAGGTGACATTTTTGTTGGTATAATAACGGTTAGGAACACGGCTCCTCGGTGAAGGACCGGCAGACCGGTTAATGATCTGCGCCTGCCAATCAATTAATGCACCAGTTAGTCAAGTCAACCAATCACCTGCCATTCAATTAATGCACCAGTTAGTCAAGTCAACCAATCACCTGCCAATCAATTAATGCACCAGTTAGTCAAGTCAACCAATCACCTGCCAATCAATTAATGCACCAGTTTGTTAATTCAACCAATCAAACCAGCAGTAGTCTCACACACTACATTTACTTATTTCTCTCACACCAACCCCCCTGAGAATAAAATGTGTCAGGTGTGTGGTAAATTCCACTAGGTCAACTCTAATTAAATTCCCTCACTGTAAATTCCATTTTACTTTCAATTTAATATTATCCAATAATTGCAGAAATTGTAATTCCTTTCACCTCATTAAGGCTTTCAGGCTGATCATGGAACAGTTCAGAAAGCTTAGTTCAAATTAAGTGTAAACTAATTTAAACATAAGCAAAAATATTTTTTTAATTGCAATCCGGCTATGTAGAAACGCTACAGTACAATCCAATGTAGAAACGCTACAGTACAATCCAATGTAGAAACGCTACAGTACAATCCAATGTAGAAACGCTACAGTACAATCCAATGTAGAAACGCTACAGTACAATCCAATGTAGAAACGCTACAGTACAATCCAATGTAGAAACGCTACAGTACAATCCAATGTAGAAACGCTACAGTACAATCCAATGTAGAAACGCTACACTACAATCCAATGTAGAAATACCAATAGAGCAGTAACAGCTGAGCAGTAGCCGTAGAGCAGTAGCCGTAGAGCAGTAACAGTAGAGCAGTAGCCGTAGAGCAGTAACCGTAGCCGTAGAGCAGTAACAGTAGAGCAGTAACAGCTGAGCAGTAGCCGTAGATCAGTAGCAGTAGATCAGTAGCCGTAGAGCAGTAGCCGTAGAGCAGTAGCCGTAGAGCAGTAGCCGTAGCAGTAGAGCAGTCCCAGTAGAGCAGTAGCCGTAGAGCAGTAACAGTAGAGCAGTAACAGTAGAGCAGTAGCAGTAGAGCAGTAGCAGTAGCCGTAGAGCAGTAGCCGTAGAGCAGTAGCCGTAGAGCAGTAACCGTAGAGCAGTAACCGTAGAGCAGTAACAGTAGAGCAGTAGCCGTAGCAGTAGAGCAGTAGCCGTAGCAGTAGAGCAGTAACAGTAGAGCAGTAACAGTAGAGCAGTAGCAGTAGAGCAGTAACAGTAGAGCAGTAGCAGTAGAGCAGTAGCAGTAGAGCAGTAGCAGTAGAGCAGTAGCAGTAGAGCAGTAGCAGTAGAGCAGTAACAGTAGAGCAGTAACAGTATAGCAGTAACAGTATAGCAGTAACAGTAGAGCAGTAACAGTAGAGCAGTAGCAGTAGAGCAGTAACAGCTGAGCAGTAACAGCTGAGCAGTAGCCGTAGCAGTAGAGCAGTAACAGTAGAGCAGTAGCAGTAGAGCAGTAGCAGTAGAGCAGTAACAGTAGAGCAGTAACAGTAGAGCAGTAGCCGTAGCAGTAGAGCAGTAACAGTAGAGCAGTAACAGTAGAGCAGTAGCAGTAGCAGTAGAGCAGTAGCAGTAGAGCAGTAGCCGAGCAGTAGAGCAGTAACAGTAGAGCAGTAACAGTAGAGCAGTAGCCGTAGCAGTAGAGCAGTAACAGTAGAGCAGTAACAGTAGAGCAGTAGCAGTAGCAGTAGAGCAGTAACAGTAGAGCAGAAGCAGTAGAGCAGTAGCCGTAACAGTAGAGCAGTAACAGTAGAGCAGTAGCAGTAGAGCAGTAGCATTAACAGTAGAGCAGTAGCAGTAGAGCAGTAGCAGTAGAGCAGTAGCAGTAGAGCAGTAGCAGTAGAGCAGTAACAGTAGAGCAGTAACAGTAGAGCAGTACCAGTAGAGCAGTACCAGTAGAGCAGTACCAGTAGAGCAGTACGAGTAGAGCAGTACCAGTAGAGCAGTAGCAGTAGAGCAGTACCAGTAGAGCAGTACCAGTAGAGCAGAAGCAGTAGAGCAGTAGTAGTAGAGCAGTACCAGTAGAGCAGTACCAGTAGAGCAGTACCAGTAGAGCAGTACCAGTAGAGCAGTACCAGTAGAGCAGTACCAGTAGAGCAGTACCAGTAGAGCAGTACCAGTAGAGCAGTACCAGTAGAGCAGTACCAGTAGAGCAGTACCAGTAGAGCAGTACCAGTAGAGCAGTACCAGTAGAGCAGTAGCCGTAACAGTAGAGCAGTAACAGTAGAGCAGTAGCAGTAGAGCAGTAGCAGTAGAGCAGTAGCAGTAGAGCAGTACCAGTAGAGCAGTACCAGTAGAGCAGTACCAGTAGAGCAGTAGCAGTAGAGCAGTAGCAGTAGAGCAGTAGCAGTAGAGCAGTAACAGTAGAGCAGTAACAGTAGAGCAGTACCAGTAGAGCAGTACCAGTAGAGCGGTAACCGTTGCCTTTACACTACTATGGTCTGAACACCTGTCGGATCTCTGTACGGTCTGATCTCTGTACTGTCTGATCTCTGTACTGTCTGATCTCTGTACTGTCTGATCTCTGTACTGTCTGATCTCTGTACTGTCTGATCTCTGTACTGTCTGATCTCTGTACTGTCTGATCTCTGTACTGTCTGATCTCTGTACTGTCTGATCTCTGTACTGTCTTCTCACTATTGCTCTATTTGCACAGTGAACCTCCCCCTTATTCGCTTGTTGTGTCCCATTGTTATTTGCACTCTTGTGTTCTGAGTATTTATTGTATAAATTGTTTATGTTGTCCTGCAAATTCTCCCAGGTTGAGTAGCAAATTAGAATTTCTTCTCAACCGGCTTACCTGGATAAATATTTTTTTTTATAAAAAATGAAGAAGAATAAAGTCAGTGAGACTGGGTCCTATTTGTTAATAAGGGGTTTTAAAATATTTTTAGGACTCAAGGGTCACGTTTTGGGCAAGAACTTAAAACTGGGCATAGTGTTTAGGCAATACGGGTTAGGTAAGGGTTATGGTAAGATTAAGGTTAGGTAAGGGTTATGTTATGATAAGGTTATGGTTGGGTTAAAGGACTGGTTAGTGTGTGTGTGTCTTCTACCTCTCTGTCCTTGTCTGATATCAGCCAACTCTCCACATCACCACCATCTGGAAAATAAAATAAAGACTAATCATTATTTCAATCGTCCATGTATAATCATCACTGTCCAATAAATAACTGTGATTATTAGTTTCCTATCTTCCTATGTTAGTGTTTCCTATGTTAGTGTTTCCTGTGTTAGTGTTTCCTGTGTTAGTGTTTCCTGTGTTAGTGTTTCCTGTGTTAGTGTTTCCTGTGTTAGTGTTTCCTGTGTTAGTGTTTCCTGTGTTAGTGTTTCCTGTGTTAGTGTTTCCTGTGTTAGTGTTTCCTGTGTTAGTGTTTCCTGTGTTAGTGTTTCCTGTGTTAGTGTTTCCTGTGTTAGTGTTTCCTGTGTTAGTGCTAGAAGAGATATTATCAGTACATCAGTACACAGCTCTGATTCTGGAGCACTCCCTCTTAGGTGTGGAGGGGGGTAGAGGGACAGGGGGGTAGAGGGACAGGGAGGTAGAGGGACAGGGGGTAGAGGGACAGGGAGGTAGAGGGACAGGGGGTAGAGGGACAGGGGGTAGAGGGACAGGGAGGTAGAGGGACAGGGAGGTAGAGGGACAGGGGGTAGAGGGACAGGGGGTAGAGGGACAGGGGGTAGAGGGACAGGGAGGTAGAGGGACAGGGGGGTAGAGGGACAGGGAGGTAGAGGGACAGGGAGGTAGAGGGACAGGGGGTAGAGGGACAGGGAGGTAGAGGGACAGGGGGTAGAGGGACAGGGGGTAGAGGGACAGGGGGTAGAGGGACAGGGGGTAGAGGGACAGGGGGTAGAGGGACAGGGGGTAGAGGGACAGGGGGTAGAGGGACAGGGAGGTAGAGGGACAGGGGGTAGAGGGACAGGGAGGTAGAGGGACAGGGGGTAGAGGGACAGGGGGTAGAGGGACAGGGGGTAGAGGGACAGGGGGTAGAGGGACAGGGAGGTAGAGGGACAGGGAGGTAGAGGGACAGGGGGGTAGAGGGACAGGGAGGTAGAGGGACAGGGGGTAGAGGGACAGGGGGTAGAGGGACAGGGAGGTAGAGGGACAGGGGGTAGAGGGACAGGGGGTAGAGGGACAGGGGGTAGAGGGACAGGGGGTAGAGGGACAGGGAGGTAGAGGGACAGGGGGTAGAGGGACAGGGGGGTAGAGGGACAGGGAGGTAGAGGGACAGGGAGGTAGAGGGACAGGGGGTAGAGGGACAGGGGGTAGAGGGACAGGGGGTAGAGGGACAGGGGGTAGAGGGACAGGGGGTAGAGGGACAGGGGGTAGAGGGCCAGGGGGTAGAGGGACAGGGGGTAGAGGGCCAGGGGGTAGAGGGACAGGGGGTAGAGGGACAGGGGGTAGAGGGACAGGGGGTAGAGGGACAGGGGGTAGAGGGACAGGGGGTAGAGGGACAGGGAGGTAGAGGGACAGGGGGTAGAGGGACAGGGGGTAGAGGGACAGGGAGGTAGAGGGACAGGGGGTAGAGGGACAGGGGGTAGAGGAACAGGGGGTAGAGGGACAGGGGGTAGAGGGACAGGGGGTAGAGGGACAGGGGGTAGAGGGACAGGGGGGTAGAGGGACAGGGGGTAGAGGGACAGGGGGGTAGAGGGACAGGGGGTAGAGGGACAGGGAGGTAGAGGGACAGGGAGGTAGAGCGCTCTGAACAGCAAGCGTCTGGGAGTGTGGATGGTTAAAGTGTGATAACAGACTAAGGAAATGGAGAAGTGAACACACAGACATACGCACTCCCTGTGATGGTATCCCATGACAACCCTTCTCATGTGTAACCATGGGGCCGTCCCACCGGATGCCCCTACCACACATGGGTGAGGGGAAACTCCTATCTCCTCCTCCCCCCCAGCCCAGCTCCCTTTGTTAGCACACTGTTGACTAGACCCATTAACACACACACACACACAGCAGAGAAGGCCCTGACCTTGTGGATGTTTGATACTGAAGCCACCCGGATGGATAAACAGTGTTATACATAGAGTGTGTGTGTGTGTTTATGTTTGTGTTGATCTGTGTGTGTGTGTGTGTGTGTGAGTCTATCTGTGTGTGTGTGTGTGTATCTGTGCGTGCGTGTGTTTATGTTGATCTGTGTGTGTGTGTGTGTGTCTTGCTGTGTGTGTGTGTGTTTATGTTTGTGTTGATCTGTGTGTGTGTGTGTGTGTGTGAGTCTATCTGTGTGTGTGTGTGTGTATCTGTGCGTGTGTGTGTGTATGTTTGTGTTGATCTGTGTGTGTGTGTGTGTGTGTCTATCTTTGTGTGTTTATGTTGATCTGTGTGTGTGTATCTATCTGCATGTGTTTGTGTGTGCAGAGATAAAATACAAGAAACACAAAAATAGGCAGATTCACTAAGCACCCGGTTCACCCCACACACCCTTCCTCTCGCTCTCCCTCCATCCAACACTCGCTCCCTCTATGCCCCTTCCCTTTTCTCTCCCCCTCTCCCTCCATCCAACCCTCTCTCCCTCTATGCCCCTCCCCTTTTCTCTCCCCCTCCTTTCATCCAACACTCTCTCCCTCTATGCCCCTCCCCTTTTCTCTCCCCCTCTCCCTCCATCTAACCCTCTCTCCCTCTATGCCCCTCCCCTTTTCTTCCCCTCCTTTCATCCAACCCTCTCTCCCTCTATGCCCCTCCCCTTTTCTCTCCCCCTCTCCTTCCATCTAACCCTCTCTCCCTATATGCCCCTCCCCTTTTCTCTCCCCCTCCTACCTCCCCGCTCTCTATCTCCTCAACCATCTCTTTCTCTCATTCTGTCTTCCCCTCTCATGTTTCCCGCACCTCCTCCCTCCCCTTGGTTTGGCAGCCAGGGCAGGGCAGGTGGCCAACCTGTCAATCAAACCCTTGTCGCCATGCGGCAACGCCATGGAGACCAATTACCACTCAGCAGGGGCACAGCCTGGCAACCGCCCGGTAACCACCCGGTCCAATCAGGATGCACACTACCACAGGGACCACAACAGGCCAACAAGAACGTATGGTTGTGTGTGTGAGTGTGAGTGTGAGCGTGAGCGTGTGCGTGTGTGTGCGTGCGCGTGCGCGCGTGTGAGTGTGAGTGTGTGTGTGTGTGAGTGTGTGTGTGTGTGTGAGTGTGAGTGTGTGTGAGTGTGTGTGTGTGAGTGTGTGAGTGTGTGTTGACAGGCGTAGTGATAAATGACGTTAAACTGAAGTCGTGGTTAATGAGCCAAATTGTAGCAAACATTTGATTCCATTCCTCATGTTTTCAAAACACTAAAGTACAAGTTCAATAGATCTGGGAATCAAACACACACCAAGAAAAACTACACAAACACACACACCAAGAAAGAACACACACACACACAGACACAAACAATAAGACGCAGGGACAGACGCAGGGACAGACACAAACACAGGGACACACACAAACACAGGGACACACACAAACACAGGGACACACACAAACACAGGGACACACACAAACACAGGGACACACACAAACACAGGGACACACACAAACACAGGGACACACACAAACACAGGGACACACACAAACACAGGGACACACACAAACACAGGGACACACACAAACACAGGGACACACACAAACACAGGGACACACACAAACACAGGGACACACACAAACACAGGGACACACACAAACACAGGGACACACACAAACACAAGGACACACACAAACACAGGGACACACACAGACACACAGGATGCTGTTATCAGTCCTTACTTTCATTAGTCCAGTTTATAGCGTTTGGGTTTGGACTGCAGATCAGGTTTAGGATTAAAGGTCAACGTGTGCCCTCTGTGTGTGAGTGTGTAACTTTATATATGGGTGGAACTCTGTGTGTTTCTGTCCCCCTCAGAGTCTAGTTCCTATCTAGGTTTCTTCCAACCCGCTGTGCATTAATATCTTATAGTAACGTGTTGGTATGAGCAGGTTGTGACAGCGACTCATGTAAAAAAGGCTTTATGAAATACATTTGACGTATGTGTGTGTGTGTGTGAGGAGACAGAATAAGCTGGGCCATTCTGTAAAGAACACTGTTATGGAGACTGGTTCACGGTGTGTGTTGTGTTGAATTCTCCTTGCTTGTAATACGATTTTTTTCTGCGCCCACAAAAATAAAAATGTGTCATTAAGTGAAATTTAGCATAATTCGTTTTTATCTAGCGGCACTACAGCAGGGCGGATTGTGTGTGTGTGTGTGTGTGTGTAGGCCGCCAGACTTGGGGGTCGGGGGGTGGTGGTGGTGGGGGGGCGGCACAAAACTGGCAGACAGCAAATTGAAAAATCACAATAATCCACCACCAGCCCCCCTCCAGCCTGTACACACACACACACACACACACACACACACACACACACACACACACACACACACACACACACACACACACACACACACACACACACACACACACACACACACACACACACACACACACACACACACACACACACACACACACACACACACACACACACACACACACACACAATCCACAGCCTTTGGGGTAATTAAATAATAGCGCTTAAAAGTTTTAATTTAGATTTTCATATTTTTCCTCTCCTCTGCCCCTCTGTTCCACAGGACGAAATATGGGAAGAGATTAACGCCGGCCACCTCCACAACGCCGGCCCCCTCCACAACGCCGGCCCCCTCCACAACGCCGGCCCCCTCCACAACGCCGGCCCCCTCCACAACGCCGGCCCCTCTCTCTCAGAGAATAACAGACAGAGATAGAGGTAGAAGAGATAGAGGGGGAGACAGAAAGAGAGAGGGGGAGACAGAAAGAGAGAGGGGGAGACAGAAAGAGAGAGGGGGAGACAGAAAGAGAGAGGGGGAGACAGAAAGAGAGAGGGGGAGACAGAAAGAGAGAGGGGGAGACAGAAAGAGAGAGGGGGAGACAGAAAGAGAGAGGGGGAGACAGAAAGAGAGAGGGGGAGACAGAAAGAGAGAGGGGGAGACAGAAAGAGAGAGGGGGAGACAGAAAGAGAGAGAAGGAAGGTACAGGAAGAGAGGGAAAGAAAAAGGAGAGATAGAGAACAACATAATGTGAAGGTATGAGTCAGTTCATAAATGGTTCTGCTGCTGTCATCAGGCAGACGTCTCTGAGGAGGAGGAGGACAATAGAGGTGCACTCCTCCCCTATATAGAGTGGCCTGGACTAATCTAGTGCACTACATATTATAGAGGACAATAGAGGTGCACTCCTCCCCTATATAGAGTGGCCTGGACTAATCTAGTGCACTACATATTATAGAGGACAATAGAGGTGCACTCCTCCCCTATAGAGTGGCCTGGACTAATCTAGTGCACTACATATTATAGAGGACAATAGAGGTGCACTCCTCCACTATATAGAGTGGCCTGGACTAATCTAGTGCACTACATATTATAGAGGACAATAGAGGTGCACTCCTCCCCTATATAGAGTGGCCTGGACTAATCTAGTGCACTACATATTATAGAGGACAATAGAGGTGCACTCCTCCCCTATATAGAGTGGCCTGGACTAATCTAGTGCACTACATATTATAGAGGACAATAGAGGTGCACTCCTCCACTATATAGAGTGGCCTGGACTAATCTAGTGCACTACATATTATAGAGGACAATAGAGGTGCACTCCTCCACTATATAGAGTGGCCTGGACTAATCTAGTGCACTACATATTATAGAGGACAATAGAGGTGCACTCCTCCCCTATATAGAGTGGCCTGGACTAATCTAGTGCACTACATATTATAGAGGACCGTTTGGCCCCATAATGGGTCCTGGTTTATTACTCTGTTTTAGGTTACAGGGAAGGTCAAAGTCTTCCCAAATCCTCGGTTGTAATTCCATGACTGGGGGAATATATTCTGGTCTTCTATGAGGAGTAGAAAGGGCAGGTGGTGAGGTTCTGCCTGGCTGAGAGAAGACGGGGGGTCTCCATCTCTCTCTAATTGTCTCTCTCCATCTCTCTCTAATTGTCTCTCTCCATCTCTCTCTAATTGTCTCTCTCCATCTCTCTCTCTCTAATTGTCTCTCTCCATCTCTCCCTAACCCAACTCCATTTCATATGGGTATATTTGATTGAGAGTAAATTATAAATGACAAACAGTAGTAATCCACTGAGTGTGTGTGTGGGGGGGGTTATCCCCTCTGATTGACAGGTAGTCTAATAGCAACCACAGCAGCAACTTCCTGACCAGCACATTTACATTCAGATTGAATAATAAAACCCTACTGTACATCTCACACACACACACACACACACACACACACACACACACACACACACACACACTCACACACACACACACACACACACTCACACACTCACACACACACACACACACACACACACACACACACACACACACACACACACACACACACACACACACACACACACACACACACACACACACACACACACACACACACACACACACACAAGCTGGCTTCAAACAACATTCAGTGCAGGAGTAAATAAGAGAAAGGTAAGAGGTAGAGAGAGGTTGAGAGAGAGAGAGAGGTAGGTAGAGAGAGAGAGAGAGAGGTAGGTAGAGAGAGAGAGGTAGGTAGAGAGAGGTTGAGAGAGAGAGAGAGGTAGGTAGAGAGAGAGAGAGAGAGGTAGGTAGAGAGAGAGAGAGGTAGAGAGAGAGAGAGGGAGGTAGAGAGAGAGGTAGGTAGGTAGAGAGAGAGGTAGGTAGAGAGAGGTTGAGAGAGAGAGAGAGGTAGGTAGAGAGAGAGAGGTAGGTAGAGAGAGGTTGAGAGAGAGAGAGAGGTAGGTAGAGAGAGAGAGGTAGGTAGAGAGAGGTTGAGAGAGAGAGAGAGGTAGGTAGAGAGAGAGAGGTAGGTAGAGAGAGGTTGAGAGAGAGAGAGAGGTAGGTAGAGAGAGAGAGGTAGGTAGAGAGAGGTTGAGAGAGAGAGAGAGGTAGGTAGAGAGAGAGAGAGAGAGGTAGAGAGAGAGGTAGGTAGAGAGAGAGAGGTAGGTAGAGAGAGGTTGAGAGAGAGAGAGAGGTAGGTAGAGAGAGAGAGAGAGAGGTAGGTAGAGAGAGAGGGGTAGGTAGAGAGATAGAGGGAGGTAGGTAGAGAGAGAGGGAGGTAGAGAGAGAGAGAGAGAGGTAGGTAGAGAGAGAGGGGTAGGTAGAGAGAGAGAGGTAGGTAGAGAGAGAGAGAGAGAGGTAGGTAGAGAGAGAGAGAGAGAGGTAGGTAGAGAGAGAGGGGTAGGTAGAGAGAGAGAGGTAGGTAGAGAGAGGTTGAGAGAGAGAGAGAGGTAGGTAGAGAGAGAGAGGTAGGTAGAGAGAGGTTGAGAGAGAGAGAGAGGTAGGTAGAGAGAGAGAGAGAGAGGTAGGTAGAGAGAGAGAGGGAGGTAGTGAGATAGAGGGAGGTAGACAGAGAGAGAGGTAGGTAGAGAGAGAGAGAGAGAGGTAGGTAGAGAGAGAGGGAGGTAGAGAGATAGAGAGGGAGGTAGAGAGAGAGAGAGGTAGGTAGAGAGAGAGAGAGAGGTTGAGAGAGAGAGAGAGGTAGGTAGAGAGAGAGAGAGAGGTAGGTAGAGAGAGAGAGGGAGGTAGAGAGATAGAGGGAGGTAGAGAGAGAGAGGGAGGTAGAGAGAGAGAGAGGGAGGTAGAGAGAGAGAGGGAGGTAGAGAGAGAGAGAGGGAGGTAGAGAGAGAGAGGGAGGTAGAGAGAGAGGGAGGTAGAGAGAGAGAGGGAGGTAGAGAGAGAGAGAGAGGTTGAGAGAGAGAGAGAGGTAGGTAGAGAGAGAGAGAGAGAGGTAGGTAGGAGAGAGAGAGGGAGGTAGAGAGATAGAGGGAGGTAGGTAGAGAGAGAGAGAGGTAGAGAGAGAGAGAGAGGTTGAGAGAGAGAGAGAGGTAGGTAGAGAGAGAGAGAGAGAGGTAGGTAGAGAGAGAGAGGGAGGTAGAGAGATAGAGGGAGGTAGGTAGAGAGAGAGAGAGGTAGGTAGAGAGAGAGAGAGAGAGAGGTAGGTAGAGAGAGAGAGGGAGGTAGAGAGATAGAGGGAGGTAGACAGAGAGAGAGGTAGGTAGAGAGAGAGAGGGAGGTAGAGAGAGAGAGGGAGGTAGAGAGAGAGAGAGGAGGTAGAGAGAGAGAGGGAGGTAGAGAGAGAGAGAGAGGTTGAGAGAGAGAGAGAGGTAGGTAGAGAGAGAGAGAGAGAGGTAGGTAGAGAGAGAGAGGGAGGTAGAGAGATAGAGGGAGGTAGAGAGAGAGAGAGAGGTTGAGAGAGAGAGAGAGGTAGGTAGAGAGAGAGAGAGAGGTAGGTAGAGAGAGAGAGGGAGGTAGAGAGAGAGAGAGGAGGTAGAGAGAGAGGTTGAGAGAGAGAGAGAGGTAGGTAGAGAGAGAGAGAGAGAGGTAGGTAGAGAGAGAGAGGGAGGTAGAGAGATAGAGGGAGGTAGGTAGAGAGAGAGAGAGGTAGAGAGAGAGAGAGAGGTTGAGAGAGAGAGAGAGGTAGGTAGAGAGAGAGAGAGAGAGAGGTAGGTAGAGAGAGAGAGGGAGGTAGAGAGATAGAGGGAGGTAGGTAGAGAGAGAGAGAGAGAGGTAGGTAGAGAGAGAGAGAGAGAGAGGTAGGTAGAGAGAGAGAGGGAGGTAGAGAGATAGAGGGAGGTAGACAGAGAGAGAGGTAGGTAGAGAGAGAGAGGGAGGTAGAGAGAGAGAGGGAGGTAGAGAGAGAGAGAGGGAGGTAGAGAGAGAGAGGTAGAGAGAGAGAGAGAGGTTGGAGAGAGAGAGAGAGGTAGGTAGAGAGAGAGAGAGGTAGGTAGAGAGAGAGAGGGAGGTAGAGAGATAGAGGGAGGTAGAGAGAGAGAGAGAGGTTGAGAGAGAGAGAGAGGTAGGTAGAGAGAGAGAGAGAGAGAGGTAGGTAGAGAGAGAGAGGGAGGTAGAGAGATAGAGGGAGGTAGAGAGAGAGAGGGAGGTAGAGAGAGAGAGAGGGAGGTAGAGAGAGAGAGGGAGGTAGAGAGAGAGAGAGGGAGGTAGAGAGAGAGAGGGAGGTAGAGAGAGAGAGAGAGGTTGAGAGAGAGGTAGGTAGAGAGAGAGAGAGGTAGGGAGAGAGAGAGAGGGAGGTAGAGAGATAGAGGGAGGTAGGTAGAGAGAGAGAGAGGTAGAGAGAGAGAGAGAGGTTGAGAGAGAGAGAGAGGTAGGTAGAGAGAGAGAGAGAGAGGTAGGTAGAGAGAGAGAGGGAGGTAGAGAGATAGAGGGAGGTAGGTAGAGAGAGAGAGAGGTAGGTAGAGAGAGAGAGAGAGAGAGGTAGGTAGAGAGAGAGAGGGAGGTAGAGAGATAGAGGGAGGTAGACAGAGAGAGAGGTAGGTAGAGAGAGAGAGGGAGGTAGAGAGAGAGAGGGAGGTAGAGAGAGAGAGGGAGGTAGAGAGAGAGAGGGAGGTAGAGAGAGAGAGAGAGGTTGAGAGAGAGAGAGAGGTAGGTAGAGAGAGAGAGAGAGAGGTAGGTAGAGAGAGAGAGGGAGGTAGAGAGATAGAGGGAGGTAGAGAGAGAGAGAGAGGTTGAGAGAGAGAGAGAGGTAGGTAGAGAGAGAGAGAGAGAGGTAGGTAGAGAGAGAGAGGGAGGTAGAGAGATAGAGGGAGGTAGAGAGAGAGAGGGAGGTAGAGAGAGAGAGAGGGAGGTAGAGAGAGAGAGGGAGGTAGAGAGAGAGAGAGGGAGGTAGAGAGAGAGAGAGAGGTTGAGAGAGAGAGAGAGGTAGGTAGAGAGAGAGAGAGAGAGGTAGGTAGAGAGAGAGAGGGAGGTAGAGAGATAGAGGGAGGTAGGTAGAGAGAGAGAGAGGTAGAGAGAGAGAGAGAGGTTGAGAGAGAGAGAGAGGTAGGTAGAGAGAGAGAGAGAGAGGTAGGTAGAGAGAGAGGGAGGTAGAGAGATAGAGGGAGGTAGGTAGAGAGAGAGACAGGTAGGTAGAGAGAGAGAGAGGTAGGTAGAGAGAGAGAGGGAGGTAGAGAGATAGAGGGAGGTAGACAGAGAGAGAGGTAGGTAGAGAGAGAGAGGGAGGTAGAGAGAGAGAGGGAGGTAGAGAGAGAGAGAGGGAGGTAGAGAGAGAGAGGGAGGTAGAGAGAGAGAGAGAGGTTGAGAGAGAGAGAGAGGTAGGTAGAGAGAGAGAGAGAGAGGTAGGTAGAGAGAGAGGGAGGTAGAGAGATAGAGGGAGGTAGAGAGAGAGAGAGGTTGAGAGAGAGAGAGAGGTAGGTAGAGAGAGAGAGAGAGAGGGAGGTAGACAGAGAGAGAGGTAGGTAGAGAGAGAGAGAGAGGTAGGTAGAGAGAGAGGGAGGTAGAGAGATAGAGAGGGAGGTAGAGAGAGAGAGAGGGAGGTAGAGAGAGAGAGAGGTAGGTAGAGAGAGAGAGAGAGGTTGAGAGAGAGAGAGAGGTAGGTAGAGAGAGAGAGAGAGAGGTAGGTAGAGAGAGAGAGGGAGGTAGAGAGATAGAGGGAGGTAGAGAGAGAGAGGGAGGTAGAGAGAGAGAGAGGGAGGTAGAGAGAGAGGGGAGGTAGAGAGAGAGAGAGGGAGGTAGAGAGAGAGAGGGAGGTAGAGAGAGAGAGAGAGGTTGAGAGAGAGAGAGAGGTAGGTAGAGAGAGAGAGAGAGAGGTAGGTAGAGAGAGAGAGGGAGGTAGAGAGATAGAGGGAGGTAGGTAGAGAGAGAGAGAGGTAGAGAGAGAGAGAGAGGTTGAGAGAGAGAGAGAGGTAGGTAGAGAGAGAGAGAGAGAGAGGTAGGTAGAGAGAGAGAGGGAGGTAGAGAGATAGAGGGAGGTAGGTAGAGAGAGAGAGAGGTAGGTAGAGAGAGAGAGAGAGGTAGGTAGAGAGAGAGAGGAGGTAGAGAGATAGAGGGAGGTAGACAGAGAGAGAGGTAGGTAGAGAGAGAGAGGGAGGTAGAGAGAGAGAGGGAGGTAGAGAGAGAGAGAGGGAGGTAGAGAGAGAGAGGGAGGTAGAGAGAGAGAGAGGTTGAGGTAGAGAGAGAGAGAGGTAGGTAGAGAGAGAGAGAGAGAGGTAGGTAGAGAGAGAGAGGGAGGAGAGATAGAGGGAGGTAGAGAGAGAGAGAGAGAGGTAGAGAGAGAGAGAGAGGTAGGTAGAGAGAGAGAGAGGAGGTAGAGAGAGAGAGAGGGAGGTAGAGAGATAGAGGGAGGTAGAGAGAGAGAGGAGGTAGAGAGAGAGAGGGAGGTAGAGAGAGAGAGAGGGAGGTAGAGAGAGAGAGGGAGGTAGAGAGAGAGAGAGAGGGAGGTAGAGAGAGAGAGGGAGGTAGAGAGAGAGAGAGAGAGGTTGAGAGAGAGAGGAGGTAGAGAGAGAGAGGGTAGAGAGAGAGAGAGAGAGGTAGGTAGAGAGAGAGAGGAGGTAGGTAGAGAGAGAGAGAGGTAGGTAGAGAGATAGAGGGAGAGGGAGGTAGAGAGATAGGGGAGGTAGAGAGAGAGAGGGAGGTAGAGAGAGAGAGGTAGAGAGAGAGAGGGAGGTAGAGAGAGAGAGAGGGAGGTAGAGTAGAGAGAGAGAGAGAGGTAGAGAGAGAGAGAGGTAGGTAGAGAGAGAGAGAGAGAGTAGGTAGAGAGAGAGAGGGAGGTAGAGAGATAGAGGGAGGTAGGTAGAGAGAGAGAGAGGTAGAGGAGAGAGAGAGGTTGAGAGAGAGAGAGAGGTAGAGGAGAGAGAGAGGGAGGTAGAGAGAGAGGAGAGAGAGAGAGAGGGGTAGGTAGAGAGAGAGAGAGAGAGAGAGAGAGGTAGGTAGAGAGAGAGAGGGAGAGTAGAGGGAGGTAGACAGGGAGGTAGAGAGAGAGAGAGGGAGGTAGAGAGAGAGAGGGAGGTAGAGAGAGAGAGAGGTAGGTTGAGAGAGAGAGAGAGAGGAGGTTGAGAGAGAGAGAGAGGTAGGTAGAGAGAGAGAGAGAGGTAGGTAGAGAGAGAGAGGGTAGAGAGATAGAGGGAGGTAGAGAGAGAGAGAGAGGTTGAGAGAGAGAGAGAGGTAGGTAGAGAGAGAGAGAGAGAGGTAGGTAGAGAGAGAGAGGGAGGTAGAGAGATAGAGCGAGGTAGAGAGAGAGAGGGAGGTAGAGAGAGAGAGGGGGAGGTAGAGAGAGAGAGGGAGGTAGAGAGAGAGAGAGGAGGTAGAGAGAGAGAGGGAGGTAGAGAGAGAGAGAGAGGTTGAGAGAGAGAGAGAGGTAGGTAGAGAGAGAGAGAGAGAGGTAGGTAGAGAGAGAGAGGGAGGTAGAGAGATAGAGGGAGGTAGGTAGAGAGAGAGAGAGGTAGAGAGAGAGAGAGAGGTTGAGAGAGAGAGAGAGGTAGGTAGAGAGAGAGAGAGAGGTAGGTAGAGAGAGAGAGGGAGGTAGAGAGATAGAGGGAGGTAGGTAGAGAGAGAGAGAGGTAGGTAGAGAGAGAGAGAGAGAGAGGTAGAGAGATAGAGGGAGGTAGACAGAGAGAGAGGTAGGTAGAGAGAGAGAGAGACGTAGAGAGAGAGAGCCAATAGGATGCTTGCTCTCAGATGAGCCTGAGTATATCAGTTAAATCTCAGGATATTAATATTAGCAGCTCAACTAAATGTAACCTCTCACATCTCTACCTATTATCTCTAATCCAAAATAAACCTGTTACTTGCCTAAATGTTTTCCCAGCCTCCTGTCTCCCCCTCCCCCCCGCCGCCTGTCTCTCCCTCTCCCCCGCCGCCTGTCTCCCTCTCTCCCCTGCCGCCTGTCTCCCTCTCTCCCCTGCCGCCTGTCTCCCTCTCTCCCCCACCGCCGCCTGTCTCTCCCTCTCCCCCACCGCCGCCTGTCTCTCCCTCTCCCCCGCCGCCTGTCTCTCCCTCCCCCGCCGCCTGTCTCCCCCTCCCCCGCCGCCTGTCTCTCCCTCTCCCCCCCCCCGCCGCCTGTCTCTCCCTCTCCCCCCCGCCGCCTGTCTCCCCCTCTCCCCCGCCGCCTGTCTCCCCCTCCCCCCCGCCGCCTGTCTCCCCCTCCCCCCCGCCGCCTGTCTCCCTCTCTCCCCTGCCGCCTGTCTCCCTCTCTCCCCCTGCCGCCTGTCTCCCTCTCTCCCCACCGCCTGTCTCTCCCCCGCCGCCTGTCTCTCTCTCTCCCCCCGCCTGTCTCTCTCCCCCTGCCGCCTGTCTCTCTCCCCCTGCCGCCTGTCTCTCTCCCCTGCCGCCTGTCTCTCTCTCCCCCCTGCCGCCTGTCTCTCTCCCCCCTGCCGCCTGTCTCTCTCTCTCCACCCTGCCGCCTGTCTCTCTCTCTCTCCACCCTGCCGCCTGTCTCTCTCTCCACCCTGCCACCTGTATCCAAGCAACATAGGACCAGGTTGTATATATTGTATCCAAGCAACATAAGACCAGGTTGTATATATTGTATCCAAGCAACATAAGACCAGGTTGTATATATATGCTGTACTGCCCTACAATGAAGGTGGTAAATACTAAAAACACTTGATTTTGAAAATGTGTGTGTGTGTGTGTCCCCAGGGACCTGGTGAAAAACAGTCTTTCTATATTAAGATCTTCTTTGCATACCAACTGTATCAACCCTGTGTGTGTGTGTGTGTGTGTGTGTGTGTCTACACTATTAACAGTGAAATTAAAGTCTAAACAAACAAAACAGGAGAAAACGTTGACCTCTTGAAACCAGAGTGATACAGAAAACAGACTGTGTAAAGGAAGACGAATGTGCAATGGAAACCTGCTTAAGAGAATACAGAAGGGAGAGATGGAGAGTGAGGTGGGGGGAGAGGGAGAGAAAGAGGGGGGACAGGGAGAGAGGTGAGGGGGAGAGAGAGAGAAAGAGGGGGGACAGGGAGAGAGGTGAGGGGGAGAGAGAGAGAAAGAGGGGGACAGGGAGAGAGGTGAGGGGGAGAGAGAGAGAAAGAGGGGGACAGGGAGAGAGGTGAGGGGGAGAGAGAGAGAAAGAGGGGGACAGGGAGAGAGGTGAGGGGGAGAGAGAGAGAAAGAGGGGGACAGGGAGAGAGGTGAGGGGGAGAGAGAGAGAAAGAGGGGGACAGGGAGAGAGGTGAGGGGGAGAGAGAGAGAAAGAGGGGGACAGGGAGAGAGGTGAGGGGGGGGAGAGGGAGAGAAAGAGGGGGGACAGGGAGAGAGGTGAGGGGGGAGAGAGAGAGAAAAAGACAGAACACCCAGACAGGCTCAACCTTACCCAAACCCAACAAACACCACCACCCAAACCCAACAAACACCACCACCCAAACCCAACAAACACCACCACCCAAACCCAACAAACACCACCACCCAAACCCAACAAACACCACCACCCAAACCCAACAAACACCACCACCCAAACCCAACAAACACCACCACCCAAACCCAACAAACACCACCACCCAAACCCAACAAACACCACCACCCAGACCCAACAAACACCACCACCCAAACCCAACAAACACCACCACCCAAACCCAACAAACACCACCACCCAAACCCAACAAACACCACCACCCAGACCCAACAAACACCACCACCCAAACCCAACAAACACCACCACCCAAACCCAACAAACACCACCACCCAAACCCAACAAACACCACCACCCAAACCCAACAAACACCACCACCCAAACCCAACCACCACCCAAACCCACAAACACCACCAAACCCAACAAACACCACCACCCAGACCCAACAAACACCACCACCCAAACCCAACAAACACCACCACCCAAACCCAACAAACACCACCACCCAACAAACACCACCACCCAACACCCAACAAACACCACCACCCAGACCCAACAAACACCAACCCACAAACCACCACAAACCCAACAAACACCACCACCCAAACCCAACAAACACCACAAGACCCAACAAACACACCACCACCCAAACCCAACAAACACCACCACCACCCAAACCCAACAAACACCACCACCCAGACCCAACAAATACCACCACCCAGACCCAACAAATACCACCACCCAGACCCAACAAACACCACCACCCAAACCCAACAAACACCACCACCCAGACCCAACAAATACCACCACCCAGACCCAACAAACACCACCACCCAAACCCAACAAACACCACCACCCAAACCCAACAAACACCACCACCCAGACCCAACAAACACCACCACCCAGACCCAACAAACACCACCACCCAAACCCAACAAACACCACCACCCAGACCCAACAAACACCACCACCCAGACCCAACAAACACCACCACCCAAACCCAACAAATACCACCACCCAAACCCAACAAACACCACCACCCAGACCCAACAAACACCACCACCCAGACCCAACAAATACCACCACCCAAACCCAACAAATACCACCACCCAAACCCAACAAACACCACCACCCAGACCCAACAAACACCACCACCCAAACCCAACAAACACCACCACCCAAACCCAACAAACACCACCACCCAAACCCAACAAACACCACCACCCAGACCCAACAAACACCACCACCCAAACCCAACAAACACCACCACCCAAACCCAACAAACACCACCACCCAGACCCAACAAACACCACCACCCAGACCCAACAAACACCACCACCCAAACCCACAAACACACCACCCAGACCCAACAAACACCACCACCCAGACCCAACAAATACCACCACCCAAACCCAACAAATACCACCACCCAAACCCAACAAACACCACCACCCAGACCCAACAAACACCACCACCCAAACCCAACAAACACCACCACCCAGACCCAAACAAAAACACCACCACCCAAACCCAACAAACACCACCACCCAAACCCAACAAACACCACCACCCAAACCCAACAAATACCACCACCCAGACCCAACAAACACCACCACCCAAACCCAACAAACACCACCACCCAGACCCAACAAACACCACCACCCAAACCCAACAAACACCACCACCCAAACCCAACAAACACCACCACCCAAACCCAACAAACACCACCACCCAAACCCAACAAACACCACCACCCAAACCCAACAAACACCACCACCCAAACCCAACAAACACCACCACCCAAACCCAACAAACACCACCACCCAAACCCAACAAACACCACCACCCAAACCCAACAAACACCACCACCCAAACCCAACAAACACCACCACCCAGAAAACACCACCACCCAAACCCAACAAACACCACCACCCAAACCCAACAAACACCACCACCCAAACCCAACAAACACCACCACCCAAACCCAACAAACACCACCACCCAAACCCAACAAACACCACCACCCAAACCCAACAAATACCACCACCCAGACCCAACAAAAATACCACCACCCAGACCCAACAAACACCACCACCCAAACCCAACAAACACCACCACCCAGACCCAACAAATACCACCACCCAGACCCAACAAACACCACCACCCAAACCCAACAAACACCACCACCCAAACCCAACAAACACCACCACCCAGACCCAACAAACACCACCACCCAGACCCAACAAACACCACCACCCAAACCCAACAAACACCACCACCCAGACCCAACAAACACCACCACCCAGACCCAACAAATATAACCACCCAAACCCAACAAATACCACCACCCAAACCCAACAAACACCACCACCCAGACCCAACAAACACCACCACCCAAACCCAACAAACACCACCACCCAGACCCAACAAATACCACCACCCAGACCCAACAAATACCACCACCCAAACCCAACAAACACCACCACCCAGACCCAACAAACACCACCACCCAGACCCAACAAACACCACCACCCAGACCCAACAAATACCACCACCCAGACCCAACAAACACCACCACCCAAACCCAACAAACACCACCACCCAAACCCAACAAACACCACCACCCAAACCCAACAAACACCACCACCCAGACCCAACAAATACCACCACCCAGATCCAACAAATACCACCACCCAGACCCAACAAATACCACCACCCAGACCCAACAAACACCACCACCCAAACCCAACAAATACCACCACCCAAACCCCAACAAACACCACCACCCAGACCCAACAAACACCACCACCCAGACCCAACAAATACCACCACCCAAACCCAACAAACACCACCACCCAGACCCAACAAACACCACCACACAAACCCAACAAACACCACCACCCAGACCCAACAAACACCACCACCCAAACCCAACAAACACCACCACCCAAACCCAACAAACACCACCACCCAAACCCAACAAATACCACCACCCAGACCCAACAAATACCACCACCCAAACCCAACAAACACCACCACCCAGACCCAACAAATACCACCACCCAGACCCAACAAACACCACCACCCAAACCCAACAAATACCACCACCCAAACCCAACAAACACCACCACCCAGACCCAACAAACACCACCACCCAGACCCAACAAATACCACCACCCAAACCCAACAAATACCACCACCCAGACCCAACAAATACCACCACCCAAACCCAACAAACACCACCACCCAAACCCAACAAACACCACCACCCAAACCCAACAAATACCACCACCCAGACCCAACAAATACCACCACCCAAACCCAACAAACACCACCACCCAGACCCAACAAACACCACCACCCAAACCCAACAAATACCACCACCCAAACCCAACAAACACCACCACCCAGACCCAACAAATACCACCACCCAGACCCAACAAACACCACCACCCAGACCCAACAAATACCACCACCCAAACCCAACAAATATAAGTCTTGGTCTTCAGTAAGTCACACACGCACATACTTTTTGGGATTGTAGAGACTTGGGACAAACATTAATAGGTGCAAATTCTATATTTTTCACACATTTAGAATAATGATTGAAATGTACTCCCCTCACTGATTCAAAACAACATCTGTACAGGGTGTGTGAGAACTAACCTTCATTTACAATAAAGCAGTCTATATTTACTACACCCCAAACACACACACACACACACACAATCTTCCCAAAAACACAAATGAGCAACTGCCAACTGCACACACACACACACACACACACACACACACACACACACACAGATGTTCCGGAAAGAACATATTCATATTCAGAGTATGAATAGACAGACAACCAACTATCTCTGGTCAGGAAACACACACACACGTATAAAATAAAACAATTACAATTAATATTAACATTCATAATTAGATTTTTACACATAACACCAAAACTTCACCAAACAATAGATTATTTGCAGAGGTTGTAAAATTAGAACAGCAATTTTACATTGCCCTAGCACACACTCACACTATAGACAAATCTATATTTAAACCAACCCACCCAGCTGTAAACTGTACACACTCACACAAGTTTATATTTTGACTTTAGACAACAGTTTTTTTATAAATGTGGTGTATGGTGTGTTTTACCATTATAAATGTGGTGTATGGTGTGTTTCACCATTATAAATGTGGTGTATGGTGTGTTTCACCATTATAAATGTGGTGTATGGTGTGTTTTACCATTATAAATGTGGTGTAGGGTGTGTTTTACCATTATAAATGTGGTGTATGGTGTGTTTTACTATTAAGAGACAGAATTGACCAAAAATACACAAACTGGCCAGATGGTGGCGCTATAAGAAATGCCTGGAAAATCTACCCATGCAAACTCTAACTAGATACACCGCACATCAGTACATTTTCTACGAATTCTATAGAAGTAACTCACTGATAGTTCCAGAATCCTGTAGAACTAACTCACTGATAG
>CM055742.1:1733621-1768621 GCA_029465975.1 Dallia pectoralis
AAGAGGAGACAGAGGAGGAGAGAGAGAGACAGACAGAAAGAGGAGACAGAGGAGGAGAGAGACAGACAGACAGAAAGAGGAGACAGAGGAGGAGAGACAGACAGACAGAAAGAGGAGACAGAGGAGGAGAGAGAGACAGACAGAAAGAGGAGACAGAGGAGGAGAGAGAGACAGACAGAAAGAGGAGACAGAGGAGGAGAGAGAGACAGACAGAAAGAGGAGACAGAGGAGGAGAGAGAGACAGACAGAAAGAGGAGACAGAGGAGGAGAGAGAGACAGACAGAAAGAGGAGACAGAGGAGGAGAGAGAGACAGACAGAAAGAGGAGACAGAGGAGGAGAGAGAGACAGACAGAAAGAGGAGACAGAGGAGGAGAGAGAGACAGACAGAAAGAGGAGACAGAGAGACAGACAGACAGAAAGAGGAGACAGAGAGACAGACAGACAGAAAGAGGAGACAGAGAGACAGACAGAAAGAGGAGACAGAGGAGGAGAGAGAGACAGACAGAAAGAGGAGACAGAGGAGGAGAGAGAGACAGACAGAAAGAGGAGACAGAGGAGGAGAGAGAGACAGACAGAAAGAGGAGACAGAGGAGGAGAGAGAGACAGACAGAAAGAGGAGACAGAGGAGGAGAGAGAGACAGACAGAAAGAGGAGACAGAGGAGGAGAGAGAGACAGACAGAAAGAGGAGACAGAGGAGGAGAGAGAGACAGACAGAAAGAGGAGACAGAGGAGGAGAGAGAGACAGACAGAAAGAGGAGACAGAGGAGGAGAGAGAGACAGACAGAAAGAGGAGACAGAGGAGGAGAGAGAGACAGACAGAAAGAGGAGACAGAGGAGGAGAGAGAGACAGACAGAAAGAGGAGACAGAGGAGGAGAGAGAGACAGACAGAAAGAGGAGACAGAGGAGGAGAGAGAGACAGACAGAAAGAGGAGACAGAGGAGGAGAGAGAGACAGACAGAAAGAGGAGACAGAGGAGGAGAGAGAGACAGACAGAAAGAGGAGACAGAGGAGGAGAGAGAGACAGACAGAAAGAGGAGACAGAGGAGGAGAGAGAGACAGACAGAAAGAGGGAGACAGAGGAGGAGAGAGAGACAGACAGAAAGAGGAGACAGAGGAGGAGAGAGAGACAGACAGAAAGAGGAGACAGAGGAAGGGAGAGAGAGAGACAGACAGAAAGAGGAGACAGAGGAGGAGAGAGAGACAGACAGAAAGAGGAGACAGAGGAGGAGAGAGAGACAGACAGAAAGAGGAGACAGAGGAGGAGAGAGAGACAGACAGAAAGAGGAGACAGAGGAGGAGAGAGAGACAGACAGAAAGAGGAGACAGAGGAGGAGAGAGAGACAGACAGAAAGAGGAGACAGAGGAAGTGAACGAGAGAAAGAGAGCATTACGGTGTTGTGTGTGTGTGTGATTTAGTGAGCGTGATTTAGAGTGTGTGATTTAGTGAGCGTGATTTAGTGTGTGTGATTTAGTGCGTGTGATTTAGTGAGCGTGATTTAGTGAGCGTGATTTAGCGAGCGTGATTTAGTGAGCGTGATTTAGTGAGCGTGATTTAGTGAGCGTGATTTAGTGGGCGTGATTTAGTAGGCGTGGTTTAGTGTGTGTGATTTAGTGAGCGTGATTTAGTGAGCGTGATTTAGTGAGCGTGATTTAGTGAGCGTGATTTAGTGAGCGTGATTTAGTGAGCGTGATTTAGTGAGCGTGATTTAGTGTGTGTGATTTAGTGCGTGTGATTTAGTGAGCGTGGTTTAGTGTGTGTGATTTAGTGAGCGTGATTTAGTGAGCGTGATTTAGTGAGCGTGATTTAGTGAGCGTGATTTAGTGAGCGTGGTTTAGTGTGTGTGATTTAGTGAGCGCGATTTAGTGAGCGTGATTTAGTGAGCGTGATTTAGTGACCGTGATTTTATTGAGCGTGATTTATTGTGCGTGACATGACATCCAGCTCCCCAAAATCCTCAGTATTTGGATCTGTATTTTGGAGCCAGATTTGACCGAATACCCTGCATAAAACAGATCAATGTCTGACCACACCCCACACATGGAGCCAGATTTGACCGAATACCCTGCATAAAACGGAGCATAGAAGACTGCAACTTATCCTTACTGAACACAATATCCTGAGCAAATGTCCAATTGACTTATTACAAAAACAACCACCAATGGACCATGTATTCACTGTCTAATTGACAAACAACAACGCAAAAGTCTCCTCATTGTTGATTTAAAAAAGCTTCAGCTCAGTTACTTTGACATGAGGGTCTGCTGTACACCCACACATTTGGCTACTCCCTCACTGCTCGCAAAAAAATGTGGAAACTGAGCTGCACTTCCTCCCAGAAGTATGATCATATTAGAGACAGACATTATCCTCAAACATATTGAAAAACGTATAATATATAAAAAAAACAACATCATTAAACACCCATACCTGAGAAATATTGCAATATGTTTAAAGTAACAAGTTATACATGAGGAAATGTGAGAACTACACGGGTGAAAAACTCCTATTTATCATTCATCTTCTGATAGTACGCCGAGTGAAACGTAGTTAACACTCTTTAAACAGGGTGTATCCAACATCATTCTTCTGTGGAAAATAAAACAATTTTTTGAATACGACTTAAAAATACGAAGAATATAAGGAGACAAAGGGAAGAGACACAGAGACAGAAAGAGATGTGTGTGTGTGTGTGTGTGTAAGATTGTGAGCACTCTTGCAGAAACCGTAGCCGAGGGAAATTTAAATGAGGTAGGAACAGAGAGAGGAAAGAAGAGAGACAAAGAGAGAGGAAGAGACAGAGAACGTGAGAGATAGAATAAGAAAAAGATTGCTGAGGTAGCAGGTTAACTAATGTGTAGATCTGAAAAGATTTGCACTTCCAATTTCCATTCAGTTCTCTGGTTACTCTCCTTTCCCTGTATCTCTCCTCCTCTCTCTGTTCTCTCCATCTCGCACCCTCATCTAACTCTTTCTGCTTTCTCCTCATCTCTCTCTCTCTCCATCTCTTTCTGGCGCTCCATCCTTTTCCCTTAATTCTGCATTGTTGTTTGTTTTTGGCATTAGCGTTCCAACCGTGTGCGTGTGTGTATGTATGTATGTTTACACAAGCTGATTTGAATCCCCACACACTCAGACACACACACGTGCACGCGCGCACACACACACACACACACACACACACACACACACACACACGAATATCAGCGCTTTATAATGCAGGGAGTGTAAAGGTGAATCAGACCTAATAATATATATTCACTTGAAATACGAGAAGAAAAACAAAAAGAAATTGATACCATTCATTCAGAAGATATTGTTTGACAGTTCCTCACCATATTCTGAATGTATCTTAGATGAACACAGAATTCGGAAATGTATTGACTTTTTTGCCATGAAAAAGGACAACTTAAAGAGTTTACTCACAGCCAAACACACCAAGGTTGTGAATGTTTAAAAGTAAACGTATTAAAAGACTTTAACATCCCTTATATAAAGAAAATAAAAACAATTCACATTACTATACTGCTATAATGCTGTAATGTTAGTACACCCACCCACACACACACACACACACACTCTCCTTTACCTTCCATATCTCCCTCCAGGTTTAGGCTAATGCTGTAATGTTAGTACACACACACACACACACACACACACACTCTCCTTTACCTTCCATATCTCCCTCCAGGTTTAGGCTAATGCTGTAATGTTAGTACACACACACACACACACACACACACACACACTCTCCTTTACCTTCCATATCTCCCTCCAATTTTAGGCTAATGCTGTAATGTTAGTACACACACACACACACACACACACACACTCTCCTTTACCTTCCATATCTCCCTCTAGGTTTAGGCTAATGCTGTAATGTTAGTACACCTACCCACACACACACACACACACACTCTCCTTTACCTTCCATATCTCCCTCCAGGTTTAGGCTAATGCTGTAATGTTAGTACACACACACACACACACACACACACACACACTCTCCTTTACCTTCCATATCTCCCTCTAGGTTTAGGCTAATGCTGTAATGTTAGTACACCTACCCACACACACACACACACACTCTCCTTTACCTTCCATATCTCCCTCCAGGTTTAGGCTAATGCTGTAATGTTAGTACACACACACACACACACACACACACACACACACACTCTCCTTTACCTTCCATATCTCCCTCCAATTTTAGGCTAATGCTGTAATGTTAGTACACACACACACACACACACACACTCTCCTTTACCTTCCATATCTCCCTCTAGGTTTAGGCTAATGCTGTAATGTTAGTACACCTACCCACACACACACACACACACACTCCTTTACCTTCCATATCTCCCTCCAGGTTTAGGCTAATGCTGTAATGTTAGTACACACACACACACACACACACACACACACACACACTCTCCTTTACCTTCCATATCTCCCTCTAGGTTTAGGCTAATGCTGTAATGTTAGTACACCTACCCACACACACACACACACACTCTCCTTTACCTTCCATATCTCCCTCCAGGTTTAGGCTAATGCTGTAATGTTAGTACACACACACACACACACTCTCCTTTACCTTCCATATCTCCCTCCAATTTTAGGCTAATGCTGTAATGTTAGTACACACACACACACACACACACACACACTCTCCTTTACTTTCCATATCTCCCTCCAGGTTTAGGCTAATGCTGTAATGTTAGTACACACACACACACACACACACACACACACACTCTCCTTTACCTTCCATATCTCCCTCCAATTTTAGGCTAATGCTGTAATGTTAGTACACACACACTCTCCTTTACTTTCCATATCTCCCTCCAGGTTTAGGCTAATACTGTAATGTTAGTACACACACACACACACACACACACACACACTCTCCTTTACCTTCCATATCTCCCTCCAGGTTTAGGCTAATGCTGTAATGTTAGTACACACACACACACACACACACACACACACACACACACACTCTCCTTTACCGTCCATATCTCCCTCCAGGTTTAGGCTAATGCTGTAGTCCCCAGCTTGTTTTTCGCTTCCAAGGATCATCCAGCCCTCCAGACCATCAGAATCCGACTCGGATACAGAATCAGAGTCCAACACCACCACCGTATCTGACTCCGAACTGAAGCCCCTCCCAGAGACTTTACTGGCGTTACGCTGTTTGGGGGGTTTGACAAATTATTATCTCATTATTCAACCAATAATATAGTTATGTACATAAGTTATTTCAGCCTTCAGAGAGTTCCAAACTTAATGTTTGTAATTCCACGTGTGTGTGTGTTTTGACCCCATACCTGCAGCGCCGGTGTCGAGGACTTCAGAGGGGCACTTCTCGATTTGCAAACTTTCAGGTTACACACCCCCTCGTCTTCCTCCGTGTTGTCCGAGACGGTGATGACATCATCACTTCCCAAGTCTATTATGACGACTTCCTCGAACAACCTTTGACTTTTGGGGTTACCTGCGTAATGATAGAAGGCAGTCGTGTGTCATAAGACAGGACCCCAGAACCAAACATGGGGTGTCTGTTATAATAAAGAAACGGTTAAAACATGACATCTCATCTGTTAATGGTGAGTGGATCAAATGGCTGACTTGTGGCTTTAAAGCCATTGGTTGACAGTCACCTGTAGAGAGGCATCTCTGCTGTTTCACATTCTGTTGGGATTTAGGTCTGACTTTCTGACGTTTCTTGTTTATCTGCTCTGAATGTCCCACTAGGTGTTGCCGTAGATCCCGGTCACTCTGGTCATGTGACGAGGTTGGCTGCTGTTTAGATGTGCATTTCTGCTTTTTCTCCTTCTGCATTCCAGTCTTCACTCTGCAAGTCTCTTCTCCTCGTGCCTGGCCATCTTCCTCCTCTTCTAACCCCCGATCTCCTGGATTGGAGGAGTAATGAAGCTGGCTGTAGAGCCTGAACTCCAATTCGCTGTTATCAACCTCTGACCCTCCTGACTCCGCCTCCTCACCATACAGATCATCTTCCATGGCCAGCCTCTCTTCAAATCCCCCAAACATCACCCTGCCAAGACAGAACCAATCAAACGCCTCCAATCAGGAATATATTTAGCCCAGGTGGGAGCCAATCAAACGCCTCCAATCAGAAATATATTTAGCCCAGGTGGGAGCCAATCAAACGCCTCCAATCAGAAATATATTTAGCCCAGGTGGGAGCCAATCAAACGCCTCCAATCAGAAATATATTTAGCCCAGGTGGGAGCCAATCCAACGCCTCAAATCAGAAATATATTTAGCCCAGGTGGGAGCCAATCAAACGCCTCCAATCAGGAATATATTTAGCCCAGGTGGGAGCCAATCAAACGCCTCAAATCAGAAATATATTTAGCCCAGGTGGGAGCCAATCAAACGCCTCCAATCAGAAATATATTTAGCCCAGGTGGGAGCCAATCAAACGCCTCCAATCAGAAATATATTTAGCCCAGGTGGGAGTCCACGCGGATAAGAAAATGGAAAGAATAAGATGCTTAAAAACATTAAATAGTGTATGGACCAGTCGACTGTTGAATAAATAGTGTACGGACCAGTCGACTATTGAATAAATAGTGTACGGACCAGTCGACTATTGAATAAATAGTGTACGGACCAGTCGACTATTGAATAAATAGTGTACGGACCAGTCGACTATTGAATAAATAGTGTACGGACCAGTCGACTATTGAATAAATAGTGTACGGACCAGTCGACTATTGAATAAATAGTGTACGGACCAGTCGACTATTGAATAAATAGTGTACGGACCAGTCGACTATTGAATAAATAGTGTACGGACCAGTCGACTATTGAATAAATAGTGTACGGACCAGTCGACTATTGAATAAATAGTGTACGGACCAGTCGACTATTGAATAAATAGTGTACGGACCAGTCGACTATTGAATAAATAGTGTACGGACCAGTCGACTATTGAATAAATAGTGTACGGACCAGTCGACTATTGAATAAATAGTGTACGGACCAGTCGACTATTGAATAAATAGTGTATGGACCAGTCGACTATTGAATAAATAGTGTATGGACCAGTCGACTATTGAATAAATAGTGTATGGACCAGTCGACTATTGAATAAATAGTGTATGGACCAGTCGACTATTGAATAAATAGTGTATGGACCAGTCAACTATTGCATTGAATAAATAGTGTATGGACCAGTCAACTATTGCATTGAATAAATAGTGTATGGACCAGTCAACTATTGCATTGAATAAATAGTGTATGGACCAGTCAACTATTGCATTGAATAAATAGTGTATGGACCAGTCAACTATTGCATTGAATAAATAGTGTATAAACCAGTCAACTATTGCATTGAATAAATAGTGTATGGACCAGTCAACTATTGCATTGAATAAATATGTATGGACCAGTCAACTATTGCATTGAATAAATAGTGTATGGACCAGTCAACTATTGCAGAACTTTCAGTGCCCTTTAACAATACAGAAGAAGTAATAAAGTAAATACATGTTCACAAAATAACAATCTGGTCACAATACTAGTTCATGTAAAGATGCAGTCTGAGAGGTCTATTTAAACCACCACGGTAGGGATTTATAATGTTGTTTATTAGTAGAGTAACTATCATAGAGGTCTAATTAAACCACCACGGTAGGGATTTATAATGTTGTTTATTAGTAGAGTAACTATCATAGAGGTCTATTTAAACCACCACGGTAGGGATTTATAATGTTGTTTATTAGTAGAGTAACTATCATAGAGGTCTATTTAAACCACCACGGTAGGGATTTGTAATGTTGTTTATTAGTAGAGTAACTATCATAGAGGTCTATTTAAACCACCACGGTAGGGATTTATAATGTTGTTTATTAGTAGAGTAACTATCATAGAGGTCTATTTAAACCACCACGGTAGGGATTTATAATGTTGTTTATTAGTAGAGTAACTATCATAGAGGTCTATTTAAACCACCACGGTAGGGATTTGTAATGTTGTTTATTAGTAGAGTAACTATCATAGAGGTCTATTTAAACCACCACGGTAGGGATTTATAATGTTGTTTATTAGTAGAGTAACTATCATAGAGGTCCATTTAAACCACCACGGTAGGGATTTATAATGTTGTTTATTAGTAGAGTAACTATCATAGAGGTCTATTTAAACCACCACGGTAGGGATTTATAATGTTGTTTATTAGTAGAGTAACTATCATAGAGGTCTATTTAAACCACCACGGTAGGGATTTGTAATGTTGTTTATTAGTAGAGTAACTATCATAGAGGTCTATTTAAACCACCACGGTAGGGATTTATAATGTTGTTTATTAGTGGAGTAACTATCATAGAGGTCTATTTAAACCACCACGGTAGGGATTTGTAATGTTGTTTATTAGTAGAGTAACTATCATAGAGGTCTATTTAAACCACCACGGTAGGGATTTATAATGTTGTTTATTAGTAGAGTAACTATCATAGAGGTCTATTTAAACCACCACGGTAGGGATTTATAATGTTGTTTATTAGTAGAGTAACTATCATAGAGGTCTATTTAAACCACCACGGTAGGGATTTGTAATGTTGTTTATTAGTGGAGTAACTATCATAGAGGTCTATTTAAACCACCACGGTAGGGATTTGTAATGTTGTTTATTAGTGGAGTAACTATCATACGTCAGTAAACGTAATAATATGACAATCGATAATGACGACACGGTGGACATAACGTTTAGACGTGACACACAGCATCCTGTTCACCATCCACTCGAGTTCCCAAACCATTAGCTCAGGAGCTGGTTGATGTGGAGGTGAAACATTAGTTTTGCTACTCGACTCGGGCACCCGGATGTCTATATATAAGCCAGTCAGTGTAGCTCGTTACATCCTACTCACTGTTCCAGACGGATAGCTAGCTAGCTACAGTTAACATGCCAATAAAGTCACAAAACGGAACATTTCGGCTAACCTCTTGTGTAGAAACATAAAAAAGACATTTACCAGGTTATACTTACTCCGTATAGAACACAATAAAGGCTAGTTGTTGAGACGATACTATCAAGGTTTAGAGAAACCGAGTGTCCCACTAGCTGCTACTTCTACTACTATATTTGATAGTACAGGACCAGAAAACAAATGATAAAGTGCGCTGTTCAATTAACAACACGATGTTCACGTGTTATAAAGCGTCCACTATCAGCACAGACAGGTGGTAGCCAACAAGCAATTTATATATCGGCGTATTTCAATAACTACAGTCGTTATAACCAATACATGGCTACTTGGCTAACACTAGAATGCTAAGCACACACCGGAACTGGGATGTCAACAAAGTTGAAAGCCTATTTAACAACGATCGTCTGCCGTTACTAGTCTGTCATTTAAAATGTGTCGATTTGTTGATGACTTAAAACCCTTCCTTCGTCATTTATTTTTGTTAGATGTCTAGATAATATGCTAGCACCGGTTTCTGCGAGCCTCCACGTGCTTAACGTTACCAAGTCTTAGCGGCCGGAGACACGTAAACAAAGCAATCCAATCTAATATTACGACGGAAACACACATAACCCACACATCTCCGGTTATTGTCAGTGCCGTAAGCGGTAGACATGTCTGGTTTGTCTAGAATAAACAAATGAAATACAACTTACCTGCTAAAATAACCTCCAGAAGTCATACGAGTAGTACTTCGGTCGTCACGTGACGTCACGTTAGCGTGCACACTAGCCACTTCCGGTGTTGTAAGTTGGGCAAATCAAGGAATACCTTAATATTATGATTAATAATTAATATTATACCTTATTATTATAATGAATAATTAATATTATACCTTAATGTTATAATAATTAATTTTATACTTTAATGTTATAATTAATATTATATCTTAATATTATAATGAAAAGTGTTTCTAAAAGCGAAATGTCAAAACTGTGAAATAAATCACGAAAATAGATATTTCATGCCTCAAGCCCCAATCATTAAAAGGTGAATGTATATATTTTTATAATTGGAATATTTGAAATCATTGGCCAGGTCGCCGTAGAATTTGTTCTGGTTAAAAAAAAGAAACACATGTTACATAGCGTAGCTATACATTTAGTCTCTAACATAGTCCGGCCCCTAACATTTCTCCATATTGATTCGCCTGCCATTATAGGCTGTGCTATAACAATTCAGTTTTAATGCCATCTGATTTCTAGTGGTTTCCCATGCGTGTCAGCGCACAGACACAGTCCGGAAAGGCCATCACAGTGTTGGATTGTTTTCACACAAAGGTTAGCCTACCTTTCCCCATATGCCCCCCCCGCTTACCTAACCCCCCTCTGTCCCTCACACCTCTTCCACCCTGCACCTGGTTTGGTTTTTGGTGAACAGACCAGGGGACTCTCAATGAGATGCAGGTCGGAAATGCCTCGCCGCTCCAGGTAAACTGTAAATTGCGATGTGGCTGCCTGATTTCTGTGCCCATCTATTGACCGTTATTGACCGTTATTATTTTAAAGGGCAGAGAGGTATGGCGCTGAGGGCAGAGAGGAGCATCGGTTGATCTCGGCAAATTCAAACCATTGGCCTGGTGAAGATGGAGACGCGCGCGAGTACCCAGGATTCCGTGGGTTTCCGTTATTTCCAATCAGACATTCCGAACTGTCGGTTCTGGCTGACGAAGACTGTCATTGGAGAGAGAAGGAGTCAAAAGAGGCAAATAATTGGCCTCATTTAATGGTGCTTAGTTTTGCCGGGTCCATGTGCTACTGTGGTTTTGTGCTGTTCTCTGGTCCGCGTGCTCGTGTCTATTTCTAAAAAACATTTTCAGCAGAAGCCCTCTCAGATCGCCAGTGATTGGACAAGGATGGTGAAGTTGGTGTACAATAAACCCTCATATGGTTTTAAACTATCCAAAAGTTGGGTTTTGGTCAACTGCACCGGCCATAATCACATACTTTATATATTATAGACGATAGATTGTCTGTCTGCCTGCATGTCTGTCTGCCTGCATGTCTGTCTGCCTGCCTGCATGTCTGTATGTCTGCATATCTGTCTGTCTGCATGTCTGCCTGCCTGCCTGCATGTCTGTATGTCTGCATATCTGTCTGTCTGTCTGCATGTCTGTCTATCTGTCTGCATGTCTGTCTGCATGTCTGTCTGCATGTCTGTCTGCATGTCTGTCTGCATGTCTGTCTGCATGTCTGCCTGTCTTTGAAAAGGGTCTGGAACAAGAGAACAAGAAATAACAAATTACACCTTTTCAGCCCAGGCTGGGTCTATGGGGATTAAATGTGTCAAGTGAAGAAATGGTCTCTGCAAACACACATCCACAGACCCACACACACTTTATTCCCACACACACCCACACACCAAATTCCCACACACACCGACAGACCCACACACACCAAATTCCCACATTGCCTGTACACTTCTTGTCCCCGGTGGCTAAACCCACATTGATGGAAGACGTTTGTGTGTGTGCGGGTGTGTGTGTGTGCGTGCGCATGTGTCTCGCATAAGAATAAAACCACGGTCACATGAGACCTTTGTATTCTCTTGTCGAATTGTCACGGCAACATGTATACCTCCTCATACAAATGGAGCCATGGTGTCACTAAACATTTCATGGATAAATAACATTTGTGTCTTCTCAGTCAGATGGCCGTGGAACTCAGCCTCTTTTGGGTCAGCCTCTGGAGAGATACAGGCCAGGTTACTGCTGGAAGCACTTAGGGAAATTGATTAATTTATTGATCGACTGAGTGATTAAGTCATAGCTGTAAGGACTCAGACACAGTCTTTTTAACATGCAAAAAACGACATACTTTATGTGGATGTAAATTATTGTGAGGAAAAAGTGTGAGGGGAAATCTATGTTAACCTATTAATATATATTGTAAACACTAAACTCTGAGAGCTGCATGTTACTAAAGCGGAAATGAATCACAGCCAGGTTCTTTAGAAAACAGAAAAAGTAATTAATGAACAAAAGATCCACATAAAGAAGATGGTTTTTATAAGAGGTGGTGTCCTTAGTCGGATCCTAACTCCCTGCTCTTTTCTTTCTTTCCCTTGTTTCTGCTTGCTTGGTTCCCTGGTTTAACCCCGTAATGCCTATTAGCCTCCTCCAGATGTTCCTTCCAAATGGTACCAGAAAATGGGAGGATGGGGTAAGCAAAAAACAAAGAAACACACAGAGTTGTTGTATCTTCTTAAAGACCCACAAAGCTTTTTTTAAAGAGTTTATAAGAAAGTACTGTAGACTGTATATGTTTTATATGAAACCCTTAAAAGATTTTTAAATTTAGTTTGTAGTAGAAATGTTTTTAGAAGTATTTAGCAGTGGTAAAGGATTTATAAGTGGTTGGTTATAAGTGTTGGTGGTTTTAATGGTTTATAACGGGGTAGCTGTTTGTGGTCATAGGTGGCATTTGGTCATTTAAATTGCTTTATTGTCCTTTGTGGTAACCATTTGAATGGCCGTCTTTGGGTTACGGGTAGAACCCTTTAATTTCCAAGTTCAACCTGTTTGTTTACGGTAGAACCCTTTGGGATTTCACATTGAACCTTGTCTGAGGAGGATAACCGAAAAGGGTTCTACCAGCAAAACAGAAATGTAAACCTATGAGGACAGATAAGGACAGCATTTAGTCTCAAGAATTCATAGTGTACAGTATCTTAAACACTGTGGCCCGATTGGTCCAATTCTTAGTCTGTACCTTTCTCAGAAACATGTCTGGGCTTTCGATTGAGAACAATTTATTCCAATTGATAATAAATACTTCAACATTACTCCCTGTATATGTTTATTACATTAATATACTTAGAAGAGGCTTGGAGAGTTTCAGGTAATTTAGGAGATCCTCTAGCACATTAATGTCCAGCAAGCAGCACTGTTTTGTGTTTTGTGAGTCCTACATCAAACTCAAATATCTCCATAATGAAACCAAAAATTGGTTCTACCTGAATCAAAAGAGGATGGATTTTTTAATAGTTGGTGCTGAGCAGAAATCCCCCCAAATCAGTTTTATCTGCCTATAGCTATCGGAGTGGTGTATGGATGCAGAGGGCCTTAAAACCCTGAGGTTACCAATGTAATTAAAACAGTAACAATATATTAGGTACTTGTGCTATATAGTAAAAAATATAACAATGCTTTCAGCCAATCAGAAAGCAAGACTTATGGTTGTATTTATTAGTATAACTTTAAATGTGTGTACAGTGTATTTAGAATGTTATGAAAACATTAATATACTGTATTGATTTGAAGTGTGTTGTGTTTTATGAACAACAACTGTATATATTTCTAGAACATTAACACTCGATTTCAGGAGACTAGCAAACATAATGAAATCAATTATGCCCTAAACACTGTTAATGCTTTTGAACAACTTGTGTAATTTCAACCTTTTGAAACATTATCTGTGCAATGACTTACATTTAAGACTCGAGGCTCGGAGGCAGGCGGCAGAGAGCCAGATTAAAGAAAGAAGAAACAAAGTATTTTTTATTCTATTTGTTTTGTTTACCTACTTCTCTAATTGTCCCTTTAGTTCTTCTGTCTCGCGCTCTAATGCGATTCTTTCCGGTTCCGCTCGGTCAGACCGGGGGGTCACACAAACCAATATCCCGTCTCACCCAAACCCCAACCCCGCCTCGCACTAATCACATTCATTAACGGATTAATGAAAAGAAAACAAACAACAACAATAATTAAAATCACTCAAACTAAAGCGAATTTACAGGCTAAAAGGAGAATTAAGTAGCATGATATATAACAATTCTGCAGGAAATAAATTGATAAATACGCAAAAGATGTCTTTGCTTAACTGTAGTGTTTGGGCTCAATGAAAAATGCACAGTCACATTATGGCGGCGTATATCGAGAAACACATAAAGATATGTAACAGTAAAAGCTGTTCTGTAAATGCTGGCTTTATTGGCACCTCACCCAAATGCCTGATTTATGTTTACGGTATTTTGTATAAAAGAGTGAGGAAAGATTTGGTGCAAAATCTTTTTTTGCATATATGACCCTATAAGACTTTTTCCCATATTATCTTTTGCAATCATTTTTTTAATCTTTGTTTCGTTTTGGAAATCAAACTGCAAGAATCAGGGTCTAAAATATAGGCCTATAATAAAATAATAACAATAAAACATATTTAGTTGCCTAATAATAATTAAGAGCCTGCAGGAATAAAACCTCTTCATGGATAAACAAGAATGCAGTAACTTAATTGCCAAGGCCTATTCAGCATTCTGGATTAATTGTTATCCTATGCGTGACCTGCAAAAATTGTTTCTTTAAATAAATGATTTTCTTTTTTCACGAAACAATATGTCTGGATGCAATATATTTTCAACGAGATGCATGTTTTCTGGTCATGTTGCCTGTTATTTCCTTTAGATGAAATGTTTTATAGCTTTAATCTGCTAAAGCCAGAATGTACATTTGTAAAGTTTTTATGGTATTACCAAAATACTGCATAATCATACATGTGATGCTCGTCTATTAGGCCTAAGATGAGGAAGAAAAGGATGGTCCTACGTCCATATTTTGTGTTAGTTTATAAAGGTAAACAAGACGTAGTTATGTTTGTGTTAGTTTATAAAGGTAAACAAGACATAGTTATGTTTGTGTTGGTTTATAATGGTAAACAAGACGTAGTTATGTTTGTGTTAGTTTATAAAGGTAAACAAGACGTAGTTATGTTTGTGTTGGTTTATAATGGTAAACAAGACATAGTTATGTTTGTGTTGGTTTATAAAGGTAAACAAGACATAGTTATGTTTGTGTTAGTTTATAAAGGTAAACAAGACGTAGTTATGTTTGTGTTGGTTTATAAAGGTAAACAAAACGTAGTTATGTTTGTGTTGGTTTATAAAGGTAAACAAGACATAGTTATGTTTGTGTTGGTTTATAAAGGTAAACAGGACGTAGTTATGTTTGTGTTAGTTTATAACTGTTCAATTCAATTAAGCAATGAGGGTTTTGATATTTTATAACCTTTTTGTGTGCTTTTATGGTGCTTTATAAGTTAGAAATGAACAGATAGCAAATGTTGATAGAACAGATAGCAAATCATTATCCAAAATTCCCAATGAGAATATTCATAATTTTCATTTTTGATGATCAAAGATGTGTTATAATTTGTGATAAATATGATATATTCAAACATTTTAGTTATTGAGATATGTGAAGCATGTGTTTACTGGGTATTAATAATAAGGAAAAACAACTGCTAGGTCAAGACATTTTCTTTATACCACTATGAATAACGAGACAAACGATAGTATTTATGTATTGTTTTCCGACCCGTGCACGGTCCCAGGGTGAAGGGTCAGGGTCGTGGCCTGCAGCGCGAGACGACAAGGCGAGGAAAATGGCTCACTGTCTCGCGCTTTGTTCCGCACTCAATCGTGCTGGTGTCGCGCGTGAACTCTAGGACACGACCACAGCGCGCGACCAGGGCTCTGATGTGGTTTCACGTGTTTTATTTAATGTGTGCTCGTATTAAATAAAACACACATATAATGCATTTACGACAAAAAAACACCAATATATTTCCAGAAGCACAGTAAACGATATCTTTCAATATAAAGCGAGTTGAGAGATTCTGGGAAGGACAGAGGGAGTAAGAGAGTTTTTTTACATAAACGAAAGTTATCGGAATTCCATTCAAATAATATGTAGAGGATGCTTCTCTACACTTCTCTATTTACCACATTATTAAATTGGTTCGACATATCTTCCTAATGTATCACATTCACGTGCAGACACGTTTCTAGGTAAATGCAACTCCAATGAAATCATGATGATGCCATGGAATCAGTGAGCAAATGGCCATACATTTAAAAAGAAATATCACATTACTTGAGGTAAAAATCGGAGTATGATTCTTTAATGGTTGTCAACTCGAACTCATTGTAACCAGTCCACTAAATCAAAGCCATATTGACTTACTGAACCCAAAGATTTCTATTTACAGCCATCTGCATATTGTCGGCAGTGGACAAGATCCCCCCTTGGTAACATTAAAATGAGGAATCATGTTGTTTTCTCACTGTTAAAACCTTCTTTAAGCTTACATTTAACTCTTTATTAACATGTCCCCATATCTGTATACCTGCTGTGTCTCCAGGTGTCCGGGTGTACCTGCTGTGTCCCCAGACAGATGTCCGGGTGTACCTGTTGTGTCTTCATAAAGGTGTCCAGGTGTACCTGTTGTGTCTTCATACAGGTGTCCGGGTGTACCTGTTGTGTCTCCATACAGGTGTCCGGGTGTACCTGTTGTGTCTCCATACAGGTGTCCGGGTGTACCTGCTGTGTCTCCAGACAGGTGTCCGGGTGTACCTGTTGTGTCTCCAGACAGGTGTCCGGGTGTACCTGCTGTGTCCCCAGACAGGTGTCCGGGTGTACCTGTTGTGGCTCCAGACAGTTGTCCGGGTGTACCTGTTGTGTCTCCAGACAGATGTCCGGGTGTACCTGTTGTGTCTCCATACAGGTGTCCGGGAGTACCTGTTGTGTCTCCATACAGGTGTCCGGGTGTACCTGTTGTGTCTCCATACAAGTGTCCGGGTGTACCTGTTGTGTCTCCATACAGGTGTCCGGGTGTACCTGCTGTGTCCCCAGACAGGTGTCCGGGTGTACCTGTTGTGTCTCCAGACAGTTGTCCGGGTGTACCTGTTGTGTCTCCAGACAGATGTCCGGGTGTACCTGTTGTGTCTCCATACAGGTGTCCGGGTGTACCTGTTGTGTCTCCAGACAGGTGTCCGGGTGTACCTGTTGTGTCTCCATACAGGTGTCCGGGTGTACCTGTTGTGTCTCCATACAGGTGTCCGGGTGTACCTGTTGTGTCTCCAGACAGATGTCCGGGTGTACCTGTTGTGTCTCCATACAGGTGTCCGGGTGTACCTGTTGTGTCTCCATACAAGTGTCCGGGTGTACCTGTTGTGTCTCCAGACAGGTGTCCGGGTGTACCTGTTGTGTCTCCAGACAGGTGTCCGGGTGTACCTGTTGTGTCTCCATACAGGTGTCCGGGTGTACCTGTTGTGTCTCCAGACAGGTGTCCGGGTGTACCTGTTGTGTCTCCATACAGGTGTCCGGGTGTACCTGTTGTGTCTCCAGACAGGTGTCCGGGTGTACCTGTTGTGTCTCCAGACAGGTGTCCGGGTGTACCTGTTGTGTCTCCAGACAGGTGTCCGGGTGTACCTGCTGTGTCTCCAGACAGGTGTCTGGGTATAAGTGTGTCTGGCAAATGGCTAATCACTGTTCTTTCAGGAAAAAAAGTACTATCGTTTTAAATAGTGGAAGCTCGTATCACACTGAAGAGCCTCAAAGAATCACTGATGTTCTTAAACCTTTTGTTGTAGTTTGGGAGTTAATAAAGAAACAGTTGATGGTTCAGTGTACTTTAATGGGCACGTGACATTCTGATTAAAAAAAATTGTTGTTCATCTAATGTTTTTGTCATAACATTAAACCGGGACAGTTTTGTTCCTTCAGAGAATGAGAGATAGAGTGGAGGAAGGTGATAAATGCAGCATAGTAATCACATCTCCAATATGTTTGGCTTCAAATCATATCCTCATTGTAATAGTTTTATTTTGAACCCCAACAATCACAAATAGAACTAATTTGAACCTTTACACAGAGGTTTTTGGATGTGTCGAATATTTGAAAGGCTCCTCTATAGGAACCAACTCAATTTTTTGGGGTACATTTGATTAAACACCCTACTTTGGCAACTTTTTATAAAGGACATCATGCTGTAGCACTATCATTATCATTAGTGTAACAAAGTAGTACCATCACAAGGCTCAGTGAAACATCATGAAACGTTGTCAGCCGTTGGAGAGAGAGACCCGTGGGGAAATCTATAGGGAGACACAGGAAGAGAGAGAGAGACTGAGAGAGGAAGACCAGAAGGAGAACGAGAGGAAGACAGAGGAGGACAGAGCCGGTATAGAAAACGGAAAAGAGAGTGAGGCGTGGAGGAGAGAAAGTTAGTCTGTGTGTGCGGTGAGGGGGCTTCTGAAAAGTTTGGTAAAGTGGAACTCAGCGCCAGATGTGCAGAGCAGCAGGTGCGCGTGTGAACGTGTGCGTGCGTGCGTGCTCGTGCCTGTGTGTGTGTGTTTGTGTGTGTGTGTGTGTGTGTGTGTGTGTGTAGGAAAGAAGTGGGTGGGGGTTGGGGGGGGGCATGAGTGCACATTGAGAGCGCGGCTCTTTTGACTCACTCCGTGTGATCATTTCACGCTCCCTCAAAGGCCTTTCCACCTAAAGAGTTTAGTCTCAGATCACTGCGCCCTGTGCTGCGTCGCGGTAGGGAGCGGAAGGGACGAATTATTTCACCCCTTTACAACTCGCAAAAAAGTACTGTTGCAAAGGGGAAAAAAGAGAAAGAAAAAAGTGTGTGAAGAGGGAGAGAGGGGCAAGAGGATAGCTAAAGAAAAGTTATTGTTCTTGTTTTGTTTTGTTTTGTATCCATTGCATCCCCCGCCCAGCTACTAGCGCCAGGGAACAGAATGGATGTAGCGGCCGTGGGACATGCGTTGAGGCCGGGGAGAGCAGGTAGGCAGGGCCGCTGGCTGGTTCTCAATTATACATTTGATTGCCCTCATGCTTTACAATATATAGCTACTCGTTATGAGTATTACGAGAATAATATTTTGTATAATATTTTTTTTGATTATTCGTGTTGTTTAAAAGTATGGTTCAGTGTCCAGCATACACTTGATTTCGTTCCCACTATGTGTGAAGGCTATATATAGGGGCCTGTCTATGTGGTCGATTCAGTTTGGTGGATTTTCAATCGGTTTAACCAGCCGGTTGAACTTCTTAGGTTACTCTATGTTCTGACTAAAAGGTGTTCTTGAATTTAATGTAGCCGTGTTGGTGCATCTGAGGCCATACTCCATAAACAAAACTGAAAGGCAGAGAATTACAAATGTATGCTGTATTAATTTGTGCACTTGGCCCCTTCTAACCAAACCATAAGAGCTTGGTTTGTGTTATTGTGAATTTATAATTCAATGTACAGTATGTGTCCTTTTGGAATATTAATACTCGTTGACGTCATACACAATATAGCATCACCCAGCGGGGTCTGTCAGATAAGAAAGGGTCAGAGGTTGAGGTATAGGTCTGGCCCTGGCACCAATACCTACACACACGCACACACACACACACACATGCACACATGCACACACACACACACACACGCACACACACACACACACACACACACACACACACACACACACACACACACACACACACACACACACACACACACACACACACACACACACACACACACACACACACACACACACACACACACACACACACACACACACACACATGCACACAAATACAAAGGCACCGGAATCACTCTTTAGAAGCATTTTTTCTTTACACCTGAAAGGGTAACAGCTATATCGACTATGAAGAATCATGCATTTTATGTGTAGGCCTGAATAATGAGTATTGCCAAGAAAAGCTTTGTGTTTTCGTTTCGTTGAGTGTCTATTTTATTTATTATTTTGAATCTAAAACAGTTTGGGGAAAATTGAAAGGTCTAGCCTAAAGTATTTGTATTTGGACGTCATTGGAAGTCTAAAATAAATTATATAGCTATCCAAGTCCTTCTTTGAGCGAAATGTAAGTTTGCGGGGTATCTGGGTGTTTGTAACATATATGCAGTGTAACATGCTGAAACTGACCAAAGTTTAGACAAAGTAGTCATTTTAGAAACACCTAATGGAATCTTTCACCCCCCCTCCCCTGGAGCAGGAGGCCCAAAGTGTAAGCCAGAAGCAGACCGTTTGCTCGTTCCTTCTCCACGTAATTTAATATATTTGTAGGATATTTCTAAAACCAGCAGGGTTGTCGGACAGTTGTTGTTAAACAGCAGGAGAGCAGGTTATCGAACCTCACGAGGCACCCAGCGGCTTGCACATCATTTCATACCGGAAACCCGCTGAGGCAGGATTGATAAAACGTCGTTTGTCATTTGCAAGATGTGGCCATCCAAATGATGCTCATCACTATATGAAGCGTGGGAGGATGCTGATCACTATGACGCGTATGTGGGAGGATGCTGATCATTATGACGCGTGGGAGGATGTCTCCGGTTGTATACTAAACTAGTGATTAGGCGTGGTTAGTTCTGTCACGGATCAACACGTGTGAACTTATTAGGGGACATATTTTAAATGCACGTTTTAGACATGAAGCAGACACGGTTATCTAGAGGGACTTGCATGATAACGGCAGGCATATTAATGCCGGTATAAAACAATTGACACTACTGGTGTAAGAAATATTATATCGTATTTATTCGATTCACTAAATCGAATGCCTCTCTCCTTTTATGAGTTTAAGGCAAGAGTTATGATTCAAATGATAATATTGTATTATATACTTATTATATGAAGCAAGCCTGTACATTTCACTCCATGTCATTCATGCATAATATTTCGTAAGATAATTATGCAATTCGGGAAATGTGCACGTTCTCTTCACGTCTTCTTTTTTGTGGAATTCAGGACGTGTCTCAGTAATATCGAGACGCAACAGGGTTTTCTGTATGCGTGTGTCAGCGTATGTGTGTGTGTTTGTGTGTGTGTAAATACCAACCCTATAACGCGTTCGGGTTAAACTATCGACATAGAAGGCCCTGTGTGTGTATTTATATGCATATGTGCATGTATATTGTATTTATACTTTATGCTTCCAGCTCTTGTATGTCCTTACATGACATCCTCTAAACACGCATCTATACGTGCTCTGGGTACAAAGGGGTTCTTTGAAGAGGGTGGGCGAAGGAGAAGGAAGATAAGTCGATTTCCTCGGGTAATATGTAGGTCTTTAGTACGGTGTCTGGTCCGGTTCTCTGCACCTCTCACGGGGCCAGTCCCTCGGGTTAGTGAGCGTCCATTCCGGTCTCCAAGGGTCTGACTTCTGTCATTTTTATTAGGTTCTGTAAGTGCGAAAAGCTCCATGTTGGTCAGCCGGTCACACGCAAACACACCAACACACACAGACGCACGCGCGTGCAGGCTCATGCTCTGTGATTGACAGGGCCCCCTGGTAACGCTCTGTGCACGGTGGCGTGTGATCGTGCGCGTTCCCGGGGCCGTCTCTGACCCGTGAAATAATTTATGGAATTGTTTACCGTGCGCATGCAGTCTATTGAAAGAAGACACGTGGACTCAGAACCGGTATCACTTTCGGTCCTTAGTAGGCTCGCTACCTTTTACAAACCCTGGAATAAAAGGAGTTTTTTAAACCAACCTTAACATGGACGACAAATATGTCCGTTTTTGGGCGTGTAAAACGCAATCCAAACATTATAATTGGCAAAGGCCGAATTGCGTAGACATACTAGTTGCCTGTCGAAATCCAAACCCATCAATTCGTTTATGTATGAACTCCAAAACTATCCTTTACGTCAATAACTAGTCCATTTTACAGTTTGATTGACAGAATATTATTCTGGAAAGATTCATTGATAGATCTTGACCCGAGTCTCAACGAAAGGTCACACGCTCAAATCTCAAATGGTTTCCTGTTTTTTTAGTCACTATATTTGTAGCCAAAAGAACATAGGAACATTTAGGGCGTCTGTTAAAGAAGCAGACAGAAAAAATATTCAGTTGCATATTAAAAATAATTGTCTTTCTCTGTAAGCATATAGACTACGTGTGGGTGAGTATAAAAAATAAGACCTATAGTTTGAAAATATATTTGTCCAGGTTTAATGTTAGAGATCCTAGAGATTAGGTTTGCACAATAGTTGACCTATGTGCTGTGATCTCCGAGCCTTTGACTTTGTTGTTAGAAACATACATTTTTTTGCCATATTCTTTTGATAAACGAATGTAAACTTAAAAAAGAGAGATATGCTGTTTTTTTTCTCATTATGTTGACAGGCACGCGGGCGTGTAATAAAGAAGTGCGTGGAGTTAACATGCGCTATTAATTTTGCATTGCTTTTTCGTTCGGTGGCTCACGCACCCAAAACCGGAGAGAGGGAGAGAGAGGAAACTTAGTGAAAATAAATAAAAGGAAATCAAGCAATATGAGTTTAGGTGGATGGATACTCAAACCAAACAAGAATTCCAGGAACTTGCTGTGTCCAAACGATGATCACTACAAAAAAAGCCCCTTCTTTTCTTGTCTTCCTCTTCTATCCATCCCTCGATCCCCCTATCCTGGGTAGGGGTAGAGGTAATGAATTATGGTAATCGGTCACAATGTCTTGGATTAAACTCGCCGTGTACAGATGGAAACTAGTCTTTTCCCAAATATCCCTAGCCTAAAGCAACAATAATTTGTATACATGATTGGCTGTGTTAGGAGTTATTTTAATTGCTTATGTATTTAATTTGCTAATCGGAGGAGGAAAAGACGCGGATAAGAAACAGCAATTTAGTTTGTTTATTTATTTATTTTTAGGAGTGAAATCTGCGAAAGCTTGTATAGTCTGGGTGAGGGGAATGAAATCAGAGATATGAATTAAAAAACACAACAAAATAATACCAATTCAGATGTGATTTCTTCAAACTTTTAAATGCATTTTCCAAGGCTTGATATACAAGTGAACTTACCGGTGTTACAGAAAATATAACATTATCTTTATTGTTTCATAAGAAATCCGGATGACAAAGGTTATAAACCTTTATATATGATTATACTCAGGTTGTACCAGTAAAAATGGTTAATTTTAATGAGTAAATTAGCTAATATCGCAGTTTTAGGGCAATTTTCGATGTATTTTATGGCCATACACTAATATATTTCAATTCATGGTTGAAATATCACATTGAATCTTTACTAACTAACTTTTACTAACTAATTTTGTTCACTTTAAACAAAAATAATAAACAACGACTGGTATTTACGTAGAAGGACGTCCTACAGAACGAGAGTCAGTTCGTACACGTTGATACCTATTTCAGCCTCATGCGGAATCGAACCCACACAAGTTTAAATTAGATTAGAATAGCTATTACAAATATGTGGGCATAAGAACATTTAGCACCTGATCTCCGTATGGTTTTGGTAGGTCCCCACATACCCCACTGCTTTAATCTATATGCAATAGGCCTATGAACAAGTTAAGACATTTTGTAAAGTAGCATTCATTCTTTAATAATGGCAGGTCCTATAAACGTGACAATCATTCCAGACAAAGGTTAAATAAGAGCTGAGTTCAGAAGTACTCAATTGGTGGTGAATCTGGCTATAGGCACATGTCTTCATCTGATAAATTATACAATAACTTATTCTGTAAATTCAATGTGAATAACACACGACGATATAAGATGGACAGAGGACAGAGTAAGCGAGAGAGTTTAGATCCGTGAAGAGGAGAAAATGGCTTAGCAGGGTCAACCATAAGTGGAAGACTAGTAACTAACCCCACGCAATAATTCATATGGTTTCTATAGACTATTTCTGTGGCCGTTTTTTCAGAACATTGTCGATCCTTTCACCGAGATCAAGATGAACCCTCGTCATCATCATACATGTCAGACTAGTGAGACAGAGAAAAAAGAGAGGAGTTGGAGGGTGGAGCGAAAGAGAAAAATGAATACTGTCGCCCCCTGGTGGTACAACCAGCCTGGATGACGACTGCCTATCATGAAGAGCAAACATACAGTAAAACGTAAAGCCGACCCTAATCCCAGCCCTAACCATGGCATAACCTTAGTCTGACCCTAGCCCAAACCCTAGCCACAACCCTGCAGCCTACATGCTACTCAGTCAAGCCCCGAGAAAAGTTTCAGAGGATGCACCGCTTACTGTCACAGTTATGTTAAACACGGTGGGCCTGTGGAAAAGACAGGAGGACAAAAAGTGAAAACAAATAGAAAATTAGGTTATTTAAAAGCCACTGGCTAGTCATTATATTAGTCTGCTGAAAAGTTATAAACGTAACGCTTAATTGTTATATTTAGTATGATTAGACTTTTATAAGCGGTGTCCATAGGTTATTATATACACTCTAAATAAAACATTTTCCTTGAGTGTGCTTTAATTTGAAACTAGCGGAACCGTTTTAAGTTCTTCAAGTATAAAATGGGTATTGTAAATAACTATTAATACTTGTTAGGCAATAAAATAAAAACGTTTTTTAGGTATCGTTAAGAAATAATAAATGAAAGGAAAGATAGGTGTATTCATTGATGAAGGCATATAATGGGGAGATCGATAAAGCAAGAGATGGATGGATGAGAGATATGGATGGGGCTAGATGGATGGAGAAATAGTTGGAGGGATAGAAATAAATATGTTGAAACGAGAAAGTTTGCTAAATGGATAGCTATCAGCAAAGCTGAATATGAATGAATGTGGGGGAGTAAGGGGGAAATGGCGGTGTTTAATTTGGTTCCCGCTTTAGGCTATTCATGCAGTTAATATTACAGTGGTGAAATGTGCTCTCTGGATAACTCAGGTGGGACACGCCTGTATTGAATCTCGTTTGCTCGGTGTGCTGGACTTGGTTATGCATTTCATTACCCAAACCGCACCCGCCTTCACACGCTTTTCAATCAATTTCGGAGGAATAACGAGTAGAACCCATGTCTTGTAGTGCTTCCTGTTTCCTGCGTTCAAGCGAAGCACCGAGGGCGGTGTTTCAAAGTGTTCACGTGTTTATCGTCTCATATTAGACTATTTTTAGAGTGTAGTGCGAAATTGCACCTAAGAAACACAAATGTTGTTGTTTTATCTAGTTAAACATCTAATCGGAATCCACAAGTGCCTACAACATACTAAACAACAACGAGGCTCCTGATTAGTTGTCCCATGTGTGCTTGTATTGTCCTGTATTTATATTTTATTAATTCAATCTTTGTTTTCCTGGAGAAAACATATTGTTTCCTCGAGGAGGAAGCCGATTTTGAGAACCAATTCTACTTTTGCAGTGACGACCAGGCCATAAGGCATGAGATAAAACTATGTACAATGCGGCAAAATAGTAAGGAGGGCAGATCAATAAATGACTCCCTGTGGTGACAGACATATAGATAGGCTATGTGTGAATACATGTGAATACATGCCAGTTATTATAACAGCACGCTATGCTTTTGGATAACATTACCCACACATCTTATAGTCTTAAATATTCCTGTTATAGTGTGTATGGTTGTGTTTGTGTGAGTGAGTCTTTGTTAATGTGCTAGAACCTGAATGTGTATGTGAGTGTGCAAAAGTGCTCTAAGGTGTTGGGTTAAGCAGCTGGGATGGCGGGCAGTTAATTAAACAATCTTAAGGACTGCGGGTAGAAGGTTTATTTCAGTCAGTTTGTTTATTTCAGTCAGTTTCGTGGGAAGATGCCCCGAAACCCTGGAACATGGTTCGGGAAGCTAAGTTCCACAGAAATCTTTGTGGTTAAGCTGCGGCACGGCGTGTAGTCCTGGGGTGCAGGCTGCGGGCCCCACCAGCACGTCTGCCTGATCTTACCACGGTCCATTTATACACACAGTTTTAACCTACATTACATTCAACACACAGATTAGAGTTTCTAGTTTTTGTTGATGAGAAATACGAGGCATGTAACGAGTTTTTCAACTCAACCCAATAGCACTGACCGACAGACTGACAGGATGGTTATAATGTGAATTTTAGAATTATGCACGTATTCTATTTTATGTGTTGATAAATGTACCCAAAAAAATAATATTTTTTCGTTTTCATATATATGTATTTAAGCTTAAAGTTCTGGATAATAGCCTGTCATTTTTTTAAAGCTTTTCTCAGTGTTTTTTAAATTATATAGTTATTGTAGACATTTGCCAATATGCTACTAAACCAATTTTTTTGTTATACTCAATTAACCGTCTAATATTGACAGGAATGAACAGAGTACAGGAAGGCAGTAGTAGACATTTAGCATGGTAATTGAAATTAAAACACAAGATCCTGTCCTGGAAGCGAGTGTTCATCATTGCTAGGCGTCCTATTGGACTAGAGAACATTCGGACCGTCCAATCAGCGCGTAGCACCAACTGATCCTATCAGAGACTGTATGTGACGTCACGGCGGCGACCGGACAGTGATTGGCTGTTTGCCGGGTTGATTGACAGGTCTGGTAGGGACCAGGGCTGGCGCGCGGCGCTGTCCACATGAGAGCGGGTCCTGAAACGCGCCGAGTGCTCGTGTGGCTCCGCTCGCTCACCGCGTCCTGCCAGACTCTCCACAGACAGACCGTGTAGAGCTCACCGCGGGAGGAACGGAGCGTTAAAGCACGGGTTCTGCTCCACACACACACACACACACACACACACACACAGCTGCATTCCTCTACACACACACACATATCACGGGGACTGAGTGTGTGTGAGACAGAGCAACAAACAGGCGAGAGCAGCTGTGTTCTCCCCGCGCACAACCCGGACGCCGTGCCACTTCACCGTCGAATAACGAGCAGTTGAACTTTTTCTCTGGAACTCCTCACGTTTCGGTTTTGACAAACTTTTTGGTTTCTTTTTAACATGTGCCGTGGGGTTCCGGCGCGCTCTACCGGAAAGCACCACACCGACGATGGAGTGTTGGAAGTGTTTCTGGAAAAGGAGAATCTGATAAAAATGCAAACGTTTGGTCCCAGCCGTCAGTGTTTGAGACGTGTTTAACTGCACAGAATTGAACCGGACACATTCAACGGGATTTACTATATTACCGGTGACCGGAGGGATTCTAATCCACGAAGAGGCTTCCGGTAGAGACCGTAAGAGGACCGTCCGTTTACGGTGTGTCTGCCGTCTGTTCACCGTGTGAGTGACGGCAGCCTCAGTCACAGGTCAGGGGTCAAGGGTCAGGGCCAACGGACCGAGAAGGAAACCGGGAATCCTTTACCGGAGCAGCGCGAGAGACCAGTATCCGGCTGTGTTTTCCTTAATTAACTTGGACTCGGTTCTACTTTTTATGGACTTAAGTGGTTATCCATTTACCTTTGGCCAGTTAAGGGGACGGGCACGGTGTGTTCGCGTTTTATACACACTGCTGAGGTCCCAATGTGAGTTTTTAAAGTTTTATTTGTATTCTATTTAAATTATTATCTCCGTGAAGAACTCAGTGGCCACCCATTTTTTAATTATAATCAATATTTTTCGTGAAGACGTTACTCTTTTGTTGACTTCATGCTACAAATGGCTTTTTAAAACGTATTTTTCTTAAAGACACGCTTCGTCCTCGGTCTTTTAAACAAAACAAGATATATTAATTTTCATTTTGGAGGGACCTGTCCATATCATTCCGGTCACGCTCACGGACTGTGGTATAATACCCGGTGGGCTCGTTACCGTATAGGGTCCTCCACCCAGCAGCCGCTCACACCAACCTAATGGAGATCCACTGCAAACACGACCCATTCGCGGCGATGCACAGTAAGTAACGGTCCTTCCGTTATAACCACTGTTTACTCAGAGGTCTGCAGACTCTAGCCACTACTCAGAGGTCTGCAGACTCTAACCACTGTTTACTCAGAGGTCTGTAGACTCTAACCACTGTTTACTCAGAGGTCTACAGACTCTAACCACTGCTTGTCTTTACGGATTAGTTTCTTAGGGTTGTATCTGAGTTGGGCGGAAGAGAAAGCTGTCTTTCCTTCTGCATTTTTATAAAAGGTTATGCAAAGGAACTTGTGTTTTTTCCCCTTTACATCATGGGCTGTGGAGGGTGTGTGTGTGTGTGTGTGTGTTTGTGTTTGTGTGTGTGTGTGGGTTTGGGGGGGACTGGGGGACGGGGCGATGGGGAACGGGGGGGATTGTAAAGAGCCACCAACCACAACCAGGCCCAGGGCTAACAAAGCATGACTAAAAAATGAACTTGACCTGCTGTGTTCAGGTGCCATATACACCCATAGTAACGCTGGTATCTGGCCATGCACGCTGTCACTGTAGACACAGTGCGGACAAGTAGCTTATAACCGGCAATAACGCCACGACTCAGCGTGGGAAGAACACGATGAGAAACCTTGGTCACTCATTTGTGACATGGCGGGTAGAACGCGTGAGGTCACAGGGGGGGGGTGGTGGTCTCTCTGTTTCTTTCTCCCGCTCTCTCTTTTCTTTCTCTGGACTTCACGACACCTCTCTTTGAGGGCCACTTTCTATCACTGGACAATAGGTTCCCCGGTGGAAATCGAGTTTTGTGCAAATCGGAATATATTTGTATAATAGGCCTATAAACAACGGCTGTATCATTAAATAGTAATGTAAAAAAAAGTAGCATAGCTCAACAATGTTAAATAAAAGGCTAAACATGGGATGCTGATTGTCGGGTGAATATTGGGACACAGAGATAAAAATGGCATTTAAGCTTTTTAGTAGAAATCTAATCTAAATGTGTCCGGTATCATTATTCTCAATACGTGTCCCGTTTACCCGCTGCTCACACGACAATTTATTTATATATTATTTTATATGGTCAAGTCCTCAATGCTTTTGCAATTGTCTTAACGGACATAGGCCCATTGTTGCATTTTATTTAAGGCTTACTGCCTAGGCGATAAATAATCTGGATATATTTTGAGCGTGAAATTGTTGGTGTACGTCAAAGGACCACCTGGGGCGCAGATTGTAGCTGAACTGCCGGGTCTTATCGCTATGGTTGAATAAGTGAACCCCGGAATAATATCCAGTTGAAATAGCCCCGGGTTTACAGGGTCACAGTCCTGGTACAGACTTGTCCCCTCTCAATAATATCCAGTTGAAATAGCCCCGGGTTTACAGTGTCACAGCCTTGGTACAGACTTGTCCCCTCTCAATAATATCCAGTTGAAATAGCCCCGGGTTTACAGTGTCACAGCCTTGGTACAGACTTGTCCCCTCTCAATAATATCCAGTTGAAATAGCCCCGGGTTTACAGTGTCACAGCCTTGGTACAGACTTGTCCCCTCTCACGGGCTGTTATGTGAAACGACAGACATCTCACGGTGAGTTTAACGGCGGATTAGACACCCGTGCACGTTTCTAAAGCTAGAACCAATCCGGTTTCCTCTCCCCGGTGGGTCTGGGTTCTAGTAATAGTAGAATTACAGTGGTTGATAGCACGGAGGAGACAGGCTGTATATATGCATGCTCTTTATCAAACGATTACATAGAGGTCAGAGGTGACACAGAGTAGAAGGCATTACCTCCAGTAGCTCCATGAATGGAGCTCCACAACTCTCGCCTGTTCGAAACTTCACTACCGAATCATTCTTCTACGATTATCACCCATTCCTCCTCTCCTAGCACCCCTTCTATCTCTAGCACTTCCCCCTGCACCCACCCAGGAACAATGTACTTATTGCCTTTTTGATGTGTGTTTTAGCTATATGTGAAATGCCTGCACTTATTGTAAGTCGCTCTGGATAAGAGCGTCTGCTAAATGCGCAAAATGTAAATGTAAATGTAAATGCATTACTCTGCTCAGGAAACTTTATGGCTGGTGTGTGTTTGTGTTTGGGTCAACATATATAGGCCACTTACATTGTGAACCGAAAATATGATTGTTTAACATGATACAAAATAAATAGCCTACAAGCAGCTGCATGTTTGGCTGTAGGTGTAAAGACACAGCCTACCATCGCTGCTTTGGCACGGAACAAAGCGTTATAACACGTTGGCCTACATTACTGAGTCCTAATTGCGCTGTCATTTATAACAACATAGTCTGTCATGCTGATTTGGTCGCTAATTTGAGGATTACTTTATATATTCATATATAGGCCTGTGTGATATAAAAGAAATATAACGGAAACTAAGAGAAACATTTCGGATTTCCCTAAACACGATAATAACATGTTGATATTAGTTACAAAGGCGCTCAATGAGACATTATTTTATTAAATCATAATTCCGTTCGACGTTGGCTATTTAGGTTTGTTCATTCCTGTCTGGTAATTGTTAATACAAATTATCTTTTTGGATCATTTGCATGTCGAGATATATACAAGATTAAAAGCAGTTTGCTTGGCAACATACATTGGCATATTTTCTTCGATGAAATGTATCGTTTTATAATCAGGCTGGCACATTTGTTAGTATTATTATTATGGAACTTTTACTTGTATCTTTTGGGCATTGTATCGTTTTCAATGTATTCATATTGTTATTATTTATTTGCCGTTTTGGTAGGATAGTCAATTGTGTTGCTTTTTTTAATATAAATGCAGCTTTGTATACATAAAACATGTCAACTTATCTCGGATAACAGTATAATGTCAGTAAGATAAATTAAAATAAAACGTTCGTCAAAAAAAAAAAATACAATCCTATTTTTTAAACTATTGAGTCTTAAACATTATAATTGCATGTAACATAATTATCTGTGTTTGTTTTTGTTGTAGACTAGACCGAGAAAAAGATCACTGGGGATATGTTTTAATTTATCATATAGCCTAAAGCCTATAGTTGCATATATATATATTAATTACATAAAATGCTTAACAATGGATTCATATCGCTGTTAGACGTATTTAGATGTTTAGAAATTAATATTGCCTTCCGGTGTTGTTGTGGTTTTTTATTATAAATGTTATCTCTCACTTCGAAATAATAACCCACCCAGGAAAACAATGAGAGAATAATGTAAAACTAGAAAGCGCCAAGCTTGCACATATCTGGGATCTCTGTTTACTTCAGATGATTCGTCTCATCATTGGTATTCTGTCCAACTACTTTCCAAACGGGTTATTTTCTCGAGGTGGTCATTTCATCCTCAATCGGATGCTCAGAAACACAGGCCGGGTACCCGGGTACATCCGTGGGTATTCTTCATATATGCATTGTATTCCACTCGTTAGTCCGTGACGCCACGGGAGATGAGAGATGGTGGGAGAGAAGAGAAAGAAAAGTAGAGAGACAGAAAAGAAACGGTGGAGAAATAAGAGATAGAGAAATAATGGTGAATAAGGGAAGAGGCGATCCATTCTGGACGGATATTTCACTTTATCTGCTGAAAGTACGAGTGAAGGAATATTCACTAAAACAGGAGTGAGATATAAAAGCGGGTGATCAATGAAACAGAACGGAGAGATCATGACCTTATTACTCCCAGACACACATACACACTGTTTTGTACACCAATGGTCAGGTTTTGTTGTGGTACTTTATACGAACGTCCCCATGCAGGAATTAGAAACCATTATATGCAGCACATATCTGAGAGCCTATAGCATACACCTAAACATCACACGTTCACAGAGTTAATGTAAAGTTTACTCTTTGTCAATCAATGCAATGAATAAAACGAGTTATTGATTCACAGCTCGGTTTTTAAAAGACCAGATTAAAAGAAACAAATTTAAAAGTATAGCCTGTAAAGATTTTCTTATCATTGCCAGAGCCAATAAAAATGGGAAATTCATATATATAAAAAAACATATAATCCCGTCAGTGCAATAATGACAGAGGCCCTAAACGCCGTAACGTGGCGTAAATACACAGATAAGTGTATAAATAAATAGTTTTCATTGGTTTTTAGGTCACAGGACCGTTCCTGTCCTCCCATCACAAAGCAAAAAAGCATTCTGGGTACTGAACTAGATAGCAGTCACTGAAAGGAAGCATTTCATTTAGCCTTATCTACCAGAGTGAAGAACGCCTGCTGCTGCTACACATATGAGGAGAGTGAGAGAGGAAGAGGGAGGGAGTGATAGAGAGAGAGAGAGGAAGAGAGGGAGTGAGAGGAAGAGAGAGGGAGGGAGAGAGAGGGAGAGAGTGATAGAGAGAGAGGAAGAGAGGGAGTGAGAGGAAGAGAGAGGGAGGGAGAGAGAGGGAGAGAGTGATAGAGAGAGAGGAAGAGAGGGAGTGAGAGGAAGAGAGAGAGAGGAAGAGGGAGAGAGAGAGGGAGAGAGTGAGAGAGAGAGAGAGGAAGAGAGGGAGTGAGAGGAAGAGTGAGAGAGGACGAGGGAGGGAGTGATAGAGAGAGAGAGGAAGAGAGGGAGTGAGAGGAAGAGAGAGAGAGGAAGAGGGAGAGAGAGGGAGAGAGTGATAGAGAGAGAGGAAGAGAGGGAGTGAGAGGAAGAGAGAGAGAGGAAGAGGGAGAGAGAGAGAGAGAGAGAGGGAGAGAGAGAGGGAGAGGAGAGAGAGAGAGAGAGAGAGAGAGAGAGAGAGAGAGAGGAGAGGAAGAGAGGAAGAGAGGGAGAGAGAGGGAGAGAGGGAGAGAGAGGTGGCTGGAGGAGTGGGAACACACCAACACTCTATAAATCTCTTGGACTGTGTTTCTATTTAGCCAAGTGCAAAGAGCAGTTTCAAAAAGTATTATAGCACAGAATAATGAATACATGTTCTGGAGAGAGAGGTGGATAAGGGATAAAGAAGAGATTGAGAGAGTGAGAGAAAACAGGATCATGTAGTGACTTGTGAGAAGAAAACTCTCTTTCTTCCTTTCTCTTCCTCCTCTTCTCCATCCATCCCAAATCCATGCATACCATGTGACCCAGGAGGAAATGGAGTCACCAATCCAGAGAGGCTTAGGATCCGAATAACACAGCATGATTACTAGACTTCCTGATTCTCATTCATTGGCCGTGTCTGAAGCAGAGGAGGAAGACAAAGACAGGCTAGAGGTCAGAGGTTACTGGTCATGACGGAAATCTAGTGGTTGTCACATGGCAACCAGAGCTACAGTTGACCAAACTCTTCGTCTCTTTTTGTCTCTATTTCTGAATTAATTCAAAGAAACTTTGTTGGCATGAAAATTAACATCGAACTGTTAAACACACAAAAGTTTAAATGAAACGTTTAATTCTTTATTATATACAAAAGCAAACAGACAAAAATACATGTATTGGCCCTGACAGACGGATCACGCAACTAATTAGGGCATTGTTTTATAATGGAGATAAAATAGCGTACAGACAAATGTAACTTCTGGTTTTAGACAGAAGACTACAGCTAGGAACAAAGTGCAAAGAGGAATCCAAATAAAGTTCAATAAACAGGACATATAGTAGAGTCATACAGTAGAGTCATATAGTAGAGTCATACAGTAGAGTCATACAGTAGAGTCATACAGTAGAGTCATACAGTAGAGTCATATAGTAGAGTCATACAGTAGAGTCATACAGTAGAGTCATACAGTAGAGTTATACAGTAGAGTCATACAGTAGAGTCATACAGTAGAGTCATACTGTAGAGTCATATAGTAGAGTCATACAGTAGAGCCATACAGTAGAGTCATACAGTAGAGTCATACAGTAGAGTTATACAGTAGAGTCATACAGTAGAGTCATACAGTAGAGTCATACAGTAGAGTCATACTGTAGAGTCATATAGCGGGCGGGCAGTGGCTCAGTGGGTTGAGTCGGTTGTCTATCAATCGGAAGGTTGGTGGTTCGATAGGAAAACACCTAACCCCAGCTGCTCCTGGCGAGCCTGCAGTCGCCTTGCATGGTAGACGCGGCCGTCAGTGTATCAGCTTTGGATAAAAGCACAGCATTTAGAATGCAGAGTCATATAGTAGAGTAAAACAGTAGGTCCTGCCTCACACTACTAACGGCAGTGGCAGACTAATCTGAATATTGTGTTTAGTTGAGAATGGAGGGAAAGAAAGAAACAGAGTGAGGACGTAAAGAGAGACAACACTGGGGAGATAACAGAGTGAGGCGATAAAGAGAGACAACACTGGGGAGATAACAGAGTGAGGCGATAAAGAGAGACAACACTGGGGAGATAACAGAGTGAGGCGATAAAGAGAGACAACACTGGGGAGATAACAGAGTGAGGCGATAAAGAGAGACAAGAGATAACAGAGTGAGAGGTATGCAGCCATCAGAGCTGGAGCTCCCTCTGTATTCACCATCACCCCGTTAGAGCTGGAGCTCCCTCTGTATTCACCATCACCCCGTTAGAGCTGGAGCTCCCTCTGTATTCACCATCACCCCATTAGAGCTGGAGCTCCCTCTGTATTCACCATCACCCCGTTAGAGCTGGAGCTCCCTCTGTATTCACCATCACCCCGTTAGAGCTGGAGATCCCTCTGTATTCAACCTGACCCATGAGTAACTTTCAGGTTCTAATTTTTCAAACTGTATTCAGTAATAAAAAGTAATGGAAAGTAAAAAAGCTTTCCTGTCAGCACAGAGAATTGACGTGTTTTCCGTTACTGATGTATAGAATTCAAGCTCTAAACTCATTCCACAGATACAGTTTAGTTTAGTGACAGTTTGAGGAATTGGCTGTCATGGGAAACATAAGTTTACATATCTCCCTCTCTCCCCCTCTCCCTCTCTCTTTCTCTCTCCCTCTCTCCTCTCCCTCTCTCACTCTCTCTCTCTCCCTCACTCTCGCTCCCTCTCCCTGTCTCTCTCTCTCTCTCTCAGGACATGGAGGGGTTAACCAGTTAGGGGGAGTGTTTGTCAACGGCAGGCCCCTCCCAGATGTGGTACGACAGCGAATTGTAGAGCTGGCTCATCAAGGCGTCCGTCCCTGTGACATCTCCCGACAGCTCCGTGTCAGCCATGGATGTGTCAGCAAGATACTGGGCCGGTAACCCTAACACCCTAATCCAAACACCCTAACACCCTAATCCAAACACCCTAACACCCTAATCCAAACACCCTAACACCCTAATCCAAACACCCTAATCCAAACACCCTAACACCCTAATCCAAACACCCTAATCCAAACACCCTAATCCAAACACCCTAACACCCTAATCCAAACACCCTAACACCCTAATCCAAACACCCTAATCCAAACACCCTAACACCCTAATCCAAACACCCTAATCCAAACACCCTAATCCAAACACCCTAACACCCTAATCCAAACACCCTAATCCAAACACCCTAAATAACCTAAATAACAATTGTATGATGTTGTTGTGTAATTATTATTATATTAATAATCGTGTTTAGTAATCCAAACAGTAATCCAAACACCCTAATCCAAACACCCTAACCCTAATCTAAACACCCTAATCCAAACACACAACTTATTAACCACACACAGGTTATTAACTCAAATAACCCTCCCTCCCTCCCTCCATCCATCCATCCCTCCCT
>CM055742.1:1783621-1791121 GCA_029465975.1 Dallia pectoralis
TACTGTGAGAACCTTGTCTTAATATACATACATATGCATATTACTGTGAGAACCTTGTCTTAATATACATACATATGCATATTACTGTGAGAACCTTGTCTTAATATACATACATATGCATATTACTGTGAGAACCTTGTCTTAATATACATACATATGCATATTACTGTGAGAACCTTGTCTTAATATACATACATATGCATATTACTGTGAGAACCTTGTCTTAATATACATACATATGCATATTACTGTGAGAACCTTGTCTTAATATACATTCATATGCATATTACTGTGAGAACCTTGTCTTAATATACATACATATGCATATTACTGTGAGAACCTTGTCATGGACCAAAAATCTAATTTTCCCTTAACTCACTTCAACTGTAATATATCCCAGCAGCTGTTAAAGACAAGATGGGATACTATTGACCTGCCTGTCAGCTCATTATTAACTTACTTCCTGCTGGGACAGGAAGTCAATACCCCCAGTGGATTACCTAATGATGCATTGTGAGATAATCAGGGTGTTAAGCACTAACGATCACACAGAGGCAGTGTAAAGATAAAGAACTAACAGAGGCAGTGTAAAGATAAAGAACTAACAGAGGCAGTGTAAAGATAAAGAACTAACAGAGGCAGTGTAAAGATAAAGAACTAACAGAGGCAGTGTAAAGATAAAGAACTAACAGAGGCAGTGTAAAGATAAAGAACTAACAGAGGCAGTGTAAAGATAAAGAACTAACAGAGGCAGTGTAAAGATAAAGAACTAACAGAGGCAGTGTAAAGATAAAGAACTAACAGAGGCAGTGTAAAGATAAAGACCTAACAGAGGCAGTGAAAAGATAAAAGACTAACAGAGGCAGTGTAAAGATAAAGACCTAACAGAGGCAGTGTAAAGATAAAGAACTAACAGAGGCAGTGTAAAGATAAAGAACTAACAGAGGCAGTGTAAAGATAAAGAACTAACAGAGGCAGTGTAAAGATAAAGAACTAACAGAGGCAGTGTAAAGATAAAGAACTAACAGAGGCAGTGTAAAGATAAAGAACTAACAGAGGCAGTGTAAAGATAAAGAACTAACAGAGGCAGTGAAAAGATAAAAGACTAACAGAGGCAGTGTAAAGATAAATAACTAACAGAGGCAGTGTAAAGATAAAGAACTAACAGAGGCAGTGTAAAGATAAATAACTAACAGAGGCAGTGTAAAGATAAATAACTAACAGAGGCAGTGTAAAGATAAAGAACTAACAGAGGCAGTGTAAAGATAAAGAACTAACAGAGGCAGTGTAAAGATAAAGAACTAACAGAGGCAGTGAAAAGATAAAAGACTAACAGAGGCAGTGTAAAGATAAATAACTAACAGAGGCAGTGTAAAGATAAAGAACTAACAGAGGCAGTGTAAAGATAAAGAACTAACAGAGGCAGTGTAAAGATAAAGAACTAACAGAGGCAGTGTAAAGATAAAGGACTAATAGAGGATGTGTATAGATAAAGGACTAATAGAGGATGTGTATAGATAAAGGACTAATAGAGAATGTGTAGAGATAAAGGACTAATAGAGGATGTGTATAGATAAAGGACTAATAGAGGATGTGTAAAGATAAAGGACTAATAGAGGATGTGTATAGATAAAGGACTAATAGAGGATGTGTATAGATAAAGGACTAATAGAGGATGTGTATAGATAAAGGACTAATAGAGGATGTGTATAGATAAAGGACTAATAGAGGATGTGTAGAGATAAAGGACTAATAGAGGATGTGTATAGATAAAGGACTAATAGAGGCAGTGTAAAGATAAAGGACTAATAGAGGATGTGTATAGATAAAGGACTAATAGAGGATGTGTATAGATAAAGGACTAATAGAGGATGTGTATAGATAAAGGACTAATAGAGGATGTGTATAGATAAAGGACTAATAGAGGATCTCATCTCATCTCTCATCTCATCTTCAACCACTTATCCGGGGTCGGGTCGCGGGGGTAGCAGCTCTAGCAGGGGACCCCAAACTTCCCTTTCCCGGGCAACATTAGCCAGCTCTGACTGGGGAATCCCGAGGCGTTCCCAGGCCAGTGTGGAGATATAATCTCTCCACCTAGTCCTGGGTCTTCCCCGAGGTCTCCTCCCAGCTGGACGTGCCTGGAACACCTCTCTAGGGAGGCGCCCAGGTGGCATTCTTACAAGATGCCCGAACCACCTCAACTGGCTCCTTTCTATGCAAAGGAGCAGCGGCTCTACTCCGAGTTCCTCTCGGATGACTGAGCTTCTCACCCTATCCCTAAGGGAGAGGCCAGCCACCTTTCTGAGAAAACCCATTTCGGCCGCTTGTACCCGCGATCTCGTTCTTTCGGTCATGACCCAGCTTTCATGACCATAGGTGAGGGTAGGAACAAAGATTGACCGGTAGATCGAGAGCTTTGCCTTTCGGCTCAGCTCTCTTTTCGTCACAACGGTGCGGTGAAGCGAATGCAACACCGCCCCGCTGCTCCGATCCTCCGACCAAACTCCCGCTCCATTGTTCCCTCACTCGCGAACAGGACCCCGAGGTACTTGAACTCCTTCACTTGGAGTAAGGACTCATTCCCTACCCGGAGTAGGCACTCCACCGGTTTCCTGCTGAGAGTCATGGCCTCAGATTTAGAGGTGCTAACCCTCATCCCAGCCGCTTCACACTCGGCTGCGAACCGATCCAGTGAGTGCTGAAGGTCACCGACCGATGAGGCCATCAGGACCACATCATCCGCAAAAAGCAGTAATGTGACCATCAGCCCACCGAACGGGAACCCCTCCCCCATGACTACGCCTTGATATCCTGTCCATGAATATTACAAACAGGATTGGTGACAAAGCGCAGCCCTGGCGAAGGCCAACCCCCACCGGGAACGAATCCGACTTACTGCCGAGGACACGGACACAGCTCATGCTTTGAGCGTACAGAGATTGGATGGCCCTGAGAAGAGACCCCTCACCCCATACTCCCGCAGCACCTCCCACAAAGATCCCGGGGTACCCGGTCATACGCCTTCTCCAGATCCACAAAACACATGTAGACTGGATGGGCATACTCCCAGGCCCCCTCCAGGATCCTTGCGAGAGTAAAGAGCTGGTCCGTGGTTCCCGGCCAGGACGAAAACCGCATTGTTCCTCTTCAATCTGAGGTTCGACTATTGGCCGAACCCTCCTTTCCAGCACTTTGGAGTACACTTTACCAGAGAGGCTGAGGAGTGTGATACCTCTGTAATTGGCACACACTCTCTGGTCCCCCTTTTAAAGAGGGGAACCACCACCCCGGTCTGCCACTCCTCTGGCACTGTCCCAGACTTCCATGCAATGTTGAAGAGGCGTGTCAACCGAGACAGCCCTTCCCCACCCAAAGCTTTTAGCATTTCTGGACGAATCTCATCAGTCCCTGGGGCTTTGCCACTGTGGAGTTGTTTGACTACCTCAGCGACTTCCCCAGGGAAACTGACGATGACCCTCCATCAGCCTCCAGCTCTGCCTCTGTACTAGAGGGCGTGTAGGTCGGATTCAGGAGCTCCTCAAAATGCTCTTTCCAGCGCCCGATCACATCATCAGTTGAGGTCAACAGTGTCCCATCCTTACTGTACACAGCTTGGATGGTTCCCCGTTTTCCCCTTCTGAGGTGCCGAACGGTTTTCCAGAAGCATTTTGGTGCCGACCGAAGGTCCTTCTCCATAGCTTCTCCAAACTTCTCCCACACCCGCTGCTTTGCCTCTGACACGGCAGCGGCTGCAGCCCTTCGGGCCTGTCGGTACCCTGCAACTGCCTCCGGAGTCCCCAGGGCTAGCATATCCCTGAAGGCCTCCTTCTTCAGTCGGACAGCTTCCTGACCACCGTGGTCCACCACGGTGTTCTAGGGTTACCACCCCTTGAGGCACCTAGGACCTTGAGACCACAGCTCACCGCCGCAGCTTCAGCAATAGAAGCTTTGAACATTGCCCACTCAGGTTCAATGCCCCCAACCTCCACAGGGATGCCTGAAAAGCTCCGCCGGAGGTGTGAGTTGAAGATCTTTCGGACAGGGGCCTCCTCCAGACGTTCCCAGTTCACCCGCACCACCCGTTTGGGCTTACCTGGTCTGTCCAAAGTCTTTCCCCACCCTCTGATCCAACTCACTACCAGATGGTGATCAGTTGACAGCTCTGCCCCTCTCTTCACCCGAGTGTCCAAAACATGCGGCCTTAGATCAGCCGATACGATCACAAAATCGATCATTGACCTTCGGCCTAGGGTGCTCTGGTACCATGTACACTTATGCGCCTCCTTATGTTCGAACATGGTGTTTGTTATAGACAATCCATGACTAGCACAGAAGTCCAATAACAAACGACCGCTCGGGTTTAGATCAGGAGGCCGTTCCTCCCAATCACGCCTCCAGGTGTCTCCATCGTTGCCCACATGTGCGTTGAAGTCTCCCAGCAGAATGATGGAGTCCCCTACTGGAGCCCTATATAGCACTCCCTTCAGGGTCTCCAAGAAGGCTGAATACTCCGAACTGCTGTTTGGTGCATAAGCACAAACAACAGTCAGAGTTTTCCCCCACCACCCTTAGGCGTAGGGAGGCAAACCTCTCATCCACCGGGGTAAACTCCAACACCGCCGTGCTCAGACGTGGGCTCGTGAGTATCCCCACACCAGCCCGCCGCCTCTCACCCTGGGCAACTCCAGAGAAGAACAGAGTCCAACCCCTATCCAGGGGTAAGGTTCCAGAGCCACGGTTGTGCGTAGAGGTAAGTCCCACCAGATCCAACTGGTATCGCTCCACCTCACGCACAAGTTCTGGCTCCTTCCCCCAGTGAGGTGACGTTCCACGTCCCCAAAGCAAGCTTCTGCCGCCCGGGTCTGATCCGTCGAGACCCCCACCTTCACTGTCACCCATATGACAGCGCACCCGACCCCTGCGGTTGTTCCTGTGAGTGGTGGGCCCACAGGATGGAGAGGAGAGAGATGCCACGTATCTCGTTCGGGCTGTGCCCGGCCGGGCTCCGTGGCAAACCCGGCCACCAGACGCTCGCTTTCGAGCCCGCCGTCTGGGCCTGGCTCCGGAAGGGGGCCCTGGGCTTCCTCCAGGCAGGGTCTCGATCCTTTTCCCTCGATTGTTCATGGGGTCTTGGTGAACCATTCTTAGTCTGGCCCCTCGCCTGAGACCACTTTGCCTTGGGAAACCCTACCAGGAGCATGAAGCTCCAGACAACCCAGCCCTCAGGTTCATAGGGGCACACAAACCTCTCCACCACGTTAAGGTGAAGATTCCCGGGGAGGCTAATAGAGGATGTGTATAGATAAAGGACTAATAGAGGATGTGTATAGATAAAGGACTAATAGAGGATGTGTATAGATAAAGGACTAATAGAGGATGTGTATAGATAAAGGACTAATAGAGGATGTGTATAGATAAAGGACTAATAGAGGATGTGTAGAGATAAAGGACTAATAGAGGATGTGTAGAGATAAAGGACTAATAGAGGATTTGTAGAGATGAAGGACTGATAGAGGATGTGTAGAGATAAAGGACTAATAGAGGATGTGTATAGATAAAGGACTAATAGAGGATTTGTAGAGATGAAGGACTGATAGAGGATGTGTATAGATAAAGGACTAATAGAGGATGTGTATAGATAAAGGACTAATAGAGGATGTGTATAGATAAAGGACTAATAGAGGATGTGTATAGATAAAGGACTAATAGAGGATGTGTATAGATAAAGGACTAATAGAGGATGTGTAGAGATAAAGGACTAATAGAGGATGTGTAGAGATAAAGGACTAATAGAGGATGTGTATAGATAAAGGACTAATAGAGGATGTGTATAGATAAAGGACTAATAGAGGATGTGTATAGATAAAGGACTAATAGAGGATGTGTATAGATAAAGGACTAATAGAGGATGTGTATAGATAAAGGACTAATAGAGGATGTGTATAGATAAAGGACTAATAGAGGATGTGTATAGATAAAGGACTAATAGAGGATGTGTATAGATAAAGGACTAATAGAGGATGTGTATAGATAAAGGACTAATAGAGGATGTGTAGAGATAAAGGACTAATAGAGGATGTGTAGAGATAAAGGACTAATAGAGGATTTGTAGAGATGAAGGACTGATAGAGGATGTGTAGAGATAAAGGACTAATAGAGGATGTGTATAGATAAAGGACTAATAGAGGATTTGTAGAGATGAAGGACTGATAGAGGATGTGTATAGATAAAGGACTAATAGAGGATGTGTATAGATAAAGGACTAATAGAGGATGTGTATAGATAAAGGACTAATAGAGGATGTGTATAGATAAAGGACTAATAGAGGATGTGTATAGATAAAGGACTAATAGAGGATGTGTATAGATAAAGGACTAATAAAGGATGTGTATAGATAAAGGACTAATAGAGGATGTGTATAGATAAAGGACTAATAGAGGATGTGTATAGATATCCCTCCACTCTCCTGTTATCCATCTCCCATCTCTCACTTCATTTCTCTAGTCTATTAAACCTCTGTTTTAATTAGTGTATCTTTCTGTGCACAGAGTGTGTGTGTGTGTGTGTGTGTGTGTGTGTGTGTGTGTGTGTGTGTGTGTGTGTGTGTGTGTGTGTGTGTGTGTGTGTGTGTGTGTGTGTGTGTGTGTGTGTGTGTGATTGTCAAACCAAGTTCATTAACATTTCTCTTCAATCACTTTCCATTACTAAGGTGATAAATCACAGAGGAGAGAGACAGAAGGATGGAAATAAAGGGAGAGAGAGATAGAGAGAAAGAGGAAGTAAGAGGGGGAAAGGGAGAGGAAGAGGGAGGAAGTAAGAGGGGGAAAGGGAGAGGAAGAGGGAGGAAGTAAAAGGGGGAAAGGGAGAGGAAGAGGGAGGAAGTAAGAGGTGGAAAGGGAGAGGAAGAGGGAGGAAATAAGAGGGGGAAAGGGAGAGGAAGAGGGAGGAAGTAAGATGGGGAAAGGGAGAGGAAGAGGGAGGAAGTAAGAGGGGGAAAGGGAGAGGAAGAGGGAGGAAGTAAGAGGGGAAAGGGAGAGGAAGAGGGAGGAAGTAAGATGGGGAAAGGGAGAGGAAGAGGGAGGAAGTAAGAGGGGGAAAGGGAGAGGAAGAGGGAGGAAGTAAGAGGGGGAAAGGGAGAGGAAGAGGGAGGAAGTAAGATGGGGAAAGGGAGAGGAAGAGGGAGGAAGTAAGAGGGGGAAAGGGAGAGGAAGAGGGAGGAAATAAGAGGGGGAAAGGGAGAGGAAGAGGGAGGAAGTAAGATGGGGAAAGGGAGAGAAAGAAGGAGGAAGTGGCCATAAAGGTGAGCTGACAGCTGTGAAGGGAGTTACAGAAGTTTGTCTCATCCTCTTCTTTCTACATCTCCCTCCTCCCCTCTCTCCACCTCCTTCCCCTCTCTCCCCCCCTCCCCTCTCTCCCTCTCCTCCCCTCTCTCCCCCTCTTCCCCTCTCTCCCCCTCCTCCCTCTCTCCCTCTCCTCCCCTCTCTCCCCCTCTTCCCC
>CM055742.1:1796121-1811121 GCA_029465975.1 Dallia pectoralis
CCCATCTTCTGTCTGTCTCTATGTCCCAAACTGGCTGTAGTGTTTCAATTTTCACACACCCACACATGCACAGACAGACACACACACGCATACACACACTCACAGACACACACACACACACACATACAGACACACACACACACACACATACAGACACACACACATACATACAGACACACACACATGCAGACACACACATCTTCATACACTTGTAGAACAACTTATGTACAGACGGCTAACCCTGTCCTCAGGTTTGACAGCGTCCGTGTGTGTGTGTGTGTGTGTGTTTGTATATGTTTGTTTGTGTGTTTGACAGAGTGTGTGACCTTGTGTGTTTTTATATTTGTTGTGTGTTTGACAGAGTGTGTGACCTTGTGAGTGTGTGTATGTGTGTGTGTTTGTGTGTTTGACAGAGTGTGTGACCTTGTGTGTGTGTGTGTTTTTGACAGAGTGTGTGACCTTGTGTGTGTGTGTGTGTTTGACAGAGTGCGTGTCTTTGTGTGTGTGTGTTTTTATATGTTTGTTTGTGTGTTTGACAGAGTGTGTGACCTTGACACATTTCTCCACACTATGGGACACCCCCTTCTCTTCCTCTCTCCCGTACAACAGACTGACATGGTGTCATCACCGTGGTGCCGTCACCGTGGTGATGACAGGGTGGGATGTTAGCGCCCGGGGAAGCTTTAGAGACAGCGTCACAACCCCACCTGACAGAAGCCCACACACACACACGCCAAGGTTACTATAGTAACAACTGAAGAGCAAATCTACACAAACGTTCAGACATTCAGTAGAGTGTTCAGTGTGTTGAGTTGAGGAAAAACGATGTGAAGACTTATCTTGTGAAACAAATAGCATTAGATTCTGTAAATTGTGCATCTCCTAAACATCTCCTAAACATCTCCTCAACATCTCCTCAACATCTCATGTCTCAACAGTATCTCTTCCACATTCATTCATTCAACATCTCTTCAACATCTCATAATTTCTTCATTATTGCAGCAGTATATCTTTATTATTTCTTTAATTTCTTACATTTCTTTCGACTTAATTTAATTTTGTACTCTATCAGTCCCTTATAAAGCACTTTTCTCTCTCTCCTTCTCTCTCTCCCTCTCCCTCCCTCTCCCTCTCTCCCTCCCTCTCTCTCTCCTCTCTCTCTCTCCTCCTCTCTCTCCTCTCTCTCTCCTCCTCCTCTCCCTCCTTCTCTCTCTCCACCTCTCTCTCCTCCTCTCTCCTCCTTCTCTCTCTCCACCTCCCTCTCCACCTCTCTCTCCACCTCTCTCTCCTCCTCTCTCTCCTTCTCCCTCTCCTCCTCCCTCTCCACCTCTCTCTCCACCTCCCTCTCCTCCTCTCTTTCCTCCTCTCTCTCTACGGCAGGGGGCTGACACTTAGGGGAGTTGTAGAGGATCAGTGAGGCAGAACGGACAGAACGAGCGAGATATGGGTGGAGGAAGGGAGGGAGGGAAGAGGTGGGGGAAAGGAGGGGAAGAGGAGGGGTGCCGGGCCTGTGACTGTCAGCTGGGGGAGAGGCGTCCCTGAGGAGGTGTAAAGGTTCCGAATAAAAGACAGGAAAAGAGAGTGGGATAAAAAAGAAAAGAGAGATGGATGAAATGAGAAGGAAAGAGAGGCAGAGAATGTTGTTTTGACGTGAGGGAGATGGCAGGAGTGTAGTTCCCAGACAGGACCTGGCACTGATAAAAAGAAAACGCACGAGGGAGAGAACGGAGAGAAATAGAGAAGGAATCAGGGAGAGAAATAGAGAAGGAATCAGGAAGAGAAATAGAGAAGGAATCAGGGAGAGAAATAGAGAAGGAATCAGGAAGAGAAATAGAGAGAAATAGAGAAGGAATCAGGGAGAGAAATAGAGAGAAATAGAGAGAAATAGAGAAGGAATCAGGGAGAGAAATAGAGAGAAATAGAGAGAAATAGAGAAGGAATCAGGGAGAGAAATAGAGAGAAATAGAGAGAAATAGAGAAGGAATCAGGGAGAGAAATAGAGAGAAATAGAGAGAAATAGAGAAGGAATCAGGAAGAGAAATAGAGAGAAATAGAGAGAAATAGAGAAGGAATCAGGGAGAGAAATAGAGAGAAATAGAGAGAAATAGAGAAGGAATCAGGGAGAGAAATAGAGAGAAATAGAGAGAAATAGAGAAGGAATCAGGGAGAGAAATAGAGAGAAATAGAGAGAAATAGAGAAGGAATCAGGGAGAGAAATAGAGAGAAATAGAGAGAAATAGAGAAGGAATCAGGGAGAGAAATAGAGAGAAATAGAGAAGGAATCAGGGAGCTACATCATGATTAGTTTGTTTCCTTTTTTCAGGAGGAGATTTTTCCGGAAGCCCGTATTCCCATCCACAATATTCCACATATAACGAGTCCTGGAGATTTTCTAACCCCAGCTTGTTAGGTGAGATAATGTCATTTCCCACCATGCACTTGACCACTGTAACTAAATAATTAACCAATCAAGCAATGAATAATTGTAAGTGGAGGATCATAATCTGCTTTTTATTAACCTGTTGGGTCTGTGCTTCAACAAGAGGTCAGAGGTCAGGGTTCATTAACCTGTTCTGGTGACAGTGTTCCAACAGGATTATGGATCTCTCCTGGGGACGGAAATTGGCTGTTCCTCTGGGCTGTTCAGCACCAGTCAGACAGGACAGATGCAAGGTAAAGGAAACAAGACATGTGAAGACATGTGGGAGGGTGGAGACGTGTGGGAGGGTGGAGACATGTGGGAGGGTGGAGACATGTGGGAGGGTGGAGACATGTGAGAGGGTGGAGACATGTGGGAGGGTGGAGACATGTGGGAGGGTGGAGACATGTGGGAGGGTGGAGACATGTGGGAGGGTGGAGACATGTGGGAGGGTGGAGACATGTGAGAGGGTGGAGACATGTGGGAGGGTGGAGACATGTGGGACATGTGGGAGGGTGGAGGCATGTGGGAGGGTGGAGACATGTGGGAGGGTGGAGACATGTGGGAGGGTGGAGACATGTGGGAGGGTGGAGACATGTGGGAGGGTGGAGACATGTGGGAGGGTGGAGACATGTGGGAGGGTGGAGGAGGGAGGGTGGAGACATGTGGGAGGGTGGAGACATGTGGGAGGGTGGAGACATGTGGGAGGGTGGAGACATGTGGGAGGGTGGAGACATGTGGGAGGGTGGAGACATGTGGGAGGGTGGAGACATGTGGGAGGGTGGAGACATGTGGGAGGGTGGAGACATGTGGGAGGGTGGAGACATGTGGGAGGGTGGAGACATGTGGGAGGGTGGAGACATGTGGGAGGGTGGAGACATGTGGGAGGGTGGAGACGTGTGGGAGGGTGGAGACATGTGGGAGGGTGGAGACATGTGGGAGGGTGGAGACATGTGGGAGGGTGGAGACATGTGGGAGGGTGGAGACATGTGGGAGGGTGGAGACATGTGGGAGGGTGGAGACATGTGGGAGGGTGGAGACATGTGGGAGGGTGGAGACATGTGGTAGGGTGGAGACATGTGGGAGGGTGGAGACATGTGAGAGGGTGGAGACATGTGGGAGGGTGGAGACATGTGGGAGGGTGGAGACATGTGGGAGGGTGGAGACATGTGGGAGGGTGGAGGCATGTGGGAGGGTGGAGACATGTGGGAGGGTGGAGACATGTGGGAGGGTGGAGACGTGTGGGAGGGTGGAGACATGTGGGAGGGTGGAGACATGTGGGAGGGTGGAGACATGTGGGAGGGTGGAGACGTGTGGGAGGGTGGAGACATGTGGGAGGGTGGAGACATGTGGGAGGGTGGAGACATGTGGGAGGGTGGAGACGTGTTATATTCTCAACTGACTGTGTGTGTGTGTGTGTGTGTGTGTGTGTGTGTGTGTGTGTGTGTGTGTGTGTGTGTGTGTATGTGTGTGTGTGTAGGGTCGCCATACTATTACAGCGCATCAGCTCGAGGGGCAGGACCAGCTGCTACGGCAACAGCCTCCGCCTACGATCGCCACTGACCCCACCCCTATTAGGAAGTGGAGTTTGGGAGAAGAGAAGAGAAAGAGAGACCACATCCAACACCAGCACTCATTAGAGAACAGCAACAGAACCAGAGAGGAGAGACCACGACACCAACACCCATTAGAGAACAGCGACAGAACCAGAGAGGAGAGACCACGACACCAACACCCATTAGAGAACAGCGACAGAACCAGAGAAGAGAGACCACGACACCAACACCCATTAGAGAACAGCGACAGAACCAGAGAAGAGAGACCACGACACAAAACCCATTAGAGAACAGCGACAGAACCAGAGAGGAGAGACCACGACACCAACACCCATTAGAGAACAGCGACAGAACCAGAGAGGAGAGACCACGACACCAACCCACTTTTGATTGAGACTCTAGACACCTAAACCCTGCTGATCTAAGACACAGAGCAAGCAGTATCACACCAGTTATTAGCTGTTATAACCACCTGTCCGGACAAGGAACAGCGCTCCAAGGTCAGTCTGGACAGTTATCACCACCATAAGTCAGGTTGTAAACAGTTGTCACAAGGGTTGGAGTTACTGGGGATGTTATAAACTGGTATTACTGTTATCACTGCCGGAAGTTGCCAAATAGGAGTGTATAATTTCATTGCAAACATTTTTGCTACAGTGTCCACCTAATGAACAAACCCTACGATACTCTGGTTGGGACTCTTTAATCAACAGACCAATCAGCAGAGCCGCTGCCTGGGGTGTGTTCATTCACCAAACAAAATGTTTTGGTTGCTTAAGTCAAACAGCGTATCTGTGGGACTAATTCATGCCAAACCCACAATTCATCTGGATTGGATTCCATCTGACATATTCTGGAATCCTAACATCTCTCAACTGTTCTGATTGGTCCCCAAAACTGATGGGTGGGGCTAAAGCCAGAATACCTGTGGGTCTGGATTCTTTGATTGGTTAGAGATGACTCACTCACATGGACCCAGAACATCTCACAATATCCCCCAAGAGCATCTGACCAAATCCTTAAGACTTACTGCCTGACAATAACAACACTGATATAATATTCAGCATATTAATGACATGTGTAAGACTCGCCCACTTAATTAAAGCCCTGTCTACATTGACAAATTCCTCGTGTGGAAAAAAATGTGAACAGAAATGTTATCCAAACAAGGAAGACAGGACACAATAATCTCTAGTGAATAAACACTCTATTATATGAAAGTTGAGAGAGTGACAGACAACTAGGTATATTCCAAAACCCTCTGGATACTTCCTGCTTGTGGAGGGGTTTTTATCCGTTGCTATGCACTTCCCGAATATGCTGACACATAACCAGGAAGTAGAGGTGTCCAGGCTCTTCCATCTTTCTCTCTTTCTCTCTCCAAACTCCCCACAGAGAGCGGAGCCCCCCAGTGGCGGGGCTGACTAATTACAAGAAGCACAATGTGACCAATCAGCTTTTCCGACGCCATTTGGACTTCTCTAAGTTTAATGCGCTGTGACAATGCATGAACCAAGGCCAGGCCTTACCGCCACGAGGAGACTGTCTGGACGAGCCACAGGCTGATCCGGGGTCAGTTATCGTCCCCCAGTTAAGGGCAGGATCCGGGGAGGTGAAACTGATCCCAGATCTGTGGTTATGAGCTGTATCCACACATTTCTGTCATCCTAGCGTACAGAGTTGTACAGTCCTCACAAACAACGAGACACATCGTGATATCGCCTTCGAGTTTTCATGATATTTAAAATTTAGATTTTAGTTTTAAAAAAGTGAAAGGTACTGTGTTGTTTTCGCGTCGGTCTGAGTGACGTTTGCCATTGTTTTGGATTCTTTCCGTGTGTGTGTGTGTGTGTGTGTGTGTGTGTGTGTGTGTATGTGTGTGTGTGTGTGTGTGTGTCTGAATGTAGTGTGTGTCGTTGCTACCGTGTAGTAGTCCTTGCCTGGTTGAAAGGAACCAAACAGAACAAATATATGGCATAACATATACTGTAACCATGGGAACTACAGAACACATATATGGCATAACATATACTGTAACCATGGCAACTACAGAACACATATATGGCATAACATATACTGTAACCATGGGAACTACAGAACACATATATGGCATAACATATACTGTAACCATGGGAACTACAGAACACATATATGGCATAACATATACTGTAACCGTGGGAACTACAGAACATATATATGGCATAACATATACTGTAACCGTGGGAACTACAGAACATATATATGGCATGACATATACTGTAACCATGGCAACTACAGAACACATATATGGCATAACATATACTGTAACCATGGCAACTACAGAACACATATATGGCATAACATATACTGTAACCGTGGGAACTACAGAACAAAGCAGTGTGTTTATAATCTCTGTTGTATAATAGTAATAGAAAATGATCCGTTTACACGTTGATATGTTGACCTATTTCAAGTTGTGCACATGCCACTCTAAAGAACACTCTCTATTATGGTTCCTTACGCAGGCTCTCTATACGGTTTTGCATGATGAATAAGAAGTACTAAAATCGAAATTGTAGAACATCAAGAACTGACCGTTCTACAGCCAGTAAAGGGATGTAGGTGTAGGTTCTAAACTTCACGGTGGCTTATTGAGCTCTAACTCCGGTGGAACCCGTCCTTATCGTTCTCCTGATTCTGAGGCATTAGAACCTGAAACACACCAGCCAAATCAAGGTGCCTTTAGTTTTATACCTGAATCCCCCCCAAACAGAACATCGACCCTGAGTCACTAAAACAAGTCCAACTACCCGGATTCTGGTCTCAGTGCCACTGGGCTGCAAAGACCCAAAATGGATGCCAAAATGGAGCAGAACCTTCCCAGCAACCCTGCATTGTCACAAACCAATGACCTCTGTGTTGGGGTCAAAAGGTCATCATGACACAATCCCATTGGATAATAAATAGGAAGTGGGTTATATATTATATTTTGGGATGTATTTTAGGAAACAAATGAAAAATCGAAAAAGAATTGTCAAATAATTGGTTATTTGGTTTTAAAGTGTAACATCTTTGTACTTGTATTTGGAGGACATTTGTACTGGAAATATATTATTTGGCCAATTTTGTAAGATCACATGTTTCATTGTTTGACATATTTCTTGTGTATTTTCTTTTTGTTTGGGGCGATAATGAGAATTTGCTTCAAAACGGAAAGATAAAAACTTCCAAAAAACCAGGCTAGTTAATCAAGCACTGAAACGCCAGGTAGACACAGGACAGACTCTCATCACTGGATCCTGACTAGATCCTCACTAGATCCTCACTAGATCATTACTGGATCTTCACTGGGTCATCACCCTTTAAACTATTACAAACAATCTCTTCAATCAGATACCTTTTTGAAGGCCTGATTTAATTACCAAACTGAATACATATCTTTAATTAAGTCAGAAGTGCCCTCTGAAGTAGTGAAAAGGAGGCCAACCTGTCATTGTATCTGAGTCTCATATTTATTTTCCTTCTCATTTGTATGTATTTAAAACACACATATAATTCACTATTATAGTTCACTATTATAATTCACTATTATAATTCACTATTATAGTCACTATTATAATTCACTGTTATAGTCACTATTATAGTGCACTATTATAATTCACTATTATAGTCACTATTATAATTCACTATTATAGTCACTATTATAATTCACTATTATAATTCACTATTATAGTCACTATTATAATTCACTATTATAGTTCGCTATTATAATTCACTATTATAATTCACTATTATAGTGCACTATTATAGTCACTATTATAGTGCACTATTATAATTCACTATTATAGTGCACTATTATAATTCACTATTATAGTCACTATTATATTTCACTATTATAGTCACTATTATAATTCACTATTATAGTCACTATTATAATTCACTATTATAGTCACTATTATAATTCACTATTATAATTCACTATTATAGTTCACTATTATAATCACTATTATAATTCACTATTATAGTCACTATTATAATTCACTATTATAGTTCGCTATTATAATTCGCTATTATAATTCACTATTATAATTCACTATTATAATTCACTATTATAGTTCACTATTATAGTTCACTATTATAATTCACTATTATAATTCACTATTATAATTCACCATTATTGTCACTATTAAAATTCACTATTATAGATCACTATTATGAATATTGTTTCTTCACGAGTGGCGCTGTACACAAAGGATTAGATGAGACTTGGGAGACAGACTCTGTATCCTCTGGAATATGTTATGTTTTGTCATTGCTCTGACCTCATTGGCTTATAGGGAGAGAGGGTGGGTTCTTATTCACCAAGGGTGTATTTGATTGACAGTCGTGACATTGAGCTCTGCAAAGTGGAGTTTGTCATAGTTCTTGTTGCACAGTTGGGCTTGGCACACACACACCTATACACACACACACACACACACACACACACACACACACACTCCCTTTGTCCTCTGCAGAGCAGTGAAACCCCTGTTTCCAGTGGAGACACAACCTGCTGTGCAATCACAACCTCTCTCCCCCGTCTCTCTTCTCTCCCCTTCTCTCCCCACCTTCCCTCCCTCTCTACATAATTAGTAGATTACAGAACAATATCCTCATTAATAAAATACATTTTACTGCCAAAATATAATCTTATTAACTCATAATGTCCACAGTTCTGTTTGAAACAGTTTTAAATGTAAGTTATAATTGTTGAGTGTTAGAATCCTAAATAACATCCTACAGCCTAAACGTGCACCCTTCATGAAATAGTGTTCGGTTTGGGACTCACACCTGGTGTTCACCAGCTAGGTCATTCCAAAGGCAAACGGCGTTCTGACACACTCATATTAACCCCGTCCTTCCCAGACCCATTTAAAATCACATCTTCATGTGCATCTCATAATCAACAGACATCAACTTGGTTCTCCAAACTCAACATCCATGCTTTCTCTCGTCCTACCAACGGCGGGATCATTTCCTGTGCGTTTGTGTCTGAGACGTGACCTCACTTCCTGAAGGAGGGGTCAAACATTTGTGCAAATCCAATTAGTTTCATTATTTATTCACAGCTTATTTATTGTTTTCTTTATTACTTTTTTTCCATCGTATTTATGACGTGTCCGTTTAAAAATTAGAAAGGTAAAAAGAATATAGCTTTTTAACACCGCTTGACAACAAACACAATAGTTAACAACACATTAATTGGCAAACTCTGCTTTTATAATATATTTTTAATTTATCCATGAGAAGAGTACATGAGGTTCAGCCTTTATTATCCTAGATGACTGAAGTCCTGTGGTCCAAATGGCGTTGTGCACTAGTTTAACCAGGTTTCTGTGGAACTCCATGAGGTTCTGGTCAGATGTAGGTCACTACAGAGGAACTAGGGAACCAATTTGGACTATGATTCACATTAGCTTCCACCTGTTTTACATATGACGATAAAATGTGAAATGCAAAAAAATAATGATTTAAACATCCAGCTGTGTTATAATTTGTCTTCTTCCATAAAATGACATAAGAGAAAAGCCTCCAGAGCTGAGATTTAAAACATATCTGTTTCCACCAAAGCCTGTTTGATACACATCTAGTTCTCAACGTAAGGAAAACGTTAAAAAACTCACACCCAAATAACAATAGAACAAAATACAGAAAAAATGAAAATGCCTTCAATATAGTGGACGGTGTGAATTGAAAGAAATGCTTATTTAAAAGAAAAAATGTATGTTTTTTAATCCAATTTTCTAGTAGTGGCAAAAACAAAACCTGGGTGTTTTTTGCTCCTTGTCTGAGTGTTGTGAAATTGTCTTATTAATATTTGAATGTATTTTTCTGCCAATTTGCCAAAGATATCATGTCACCTAATTTCACACTTTTTAATTTAATTATGGTGAGACAATTTGTTCCGAAAAGTGGATATAAATAGTGACTTTGATATTATGCTTATTTTTTATAACAGCATTATCACTGTTAATAGTGATATTATTATTTAATAGGTTGATTTAATTCCGTAAATGTTGACAGTTTTCTGGGGGAGTCAATCACCATGTGTCCCACATTTGATCCTAATCCCTACGGACAGTCTGTTTAAACAGACCAGTAGTGTACTGATGAGGGGTTAGGGTGCGGTTTGAGCCCTTCCCTGTACGTCTGTCCTGCTGTCCACCAGAGTGTGTGTCGTCTGTGAGTCTTTATGTACCGTGAAGATACTTAGTAATTATTTGTAAATATTTGACATAATTTTATTGGGTTCTTCATGAATAAAAGTACAAAAAAGAAACGGTTTGTTGTCCCCATTGTATGTAAGACACACACACACACACACACACACACACACACACAGACACAGACGCAGACGCAGACACAGACACAGACACACACACACACACACACACACAGACACACAGACACACACACACACACACTCCTACATGCACACTCGTACACACACACACACACAGACACACAGACACACACACACACACACACTCCTACATGCACACTCGTACACACACACACACACACACAGACACACACACACACACACTCCTACATGCACACTCGTACACACACACACACAGACACACACACACACACACTCCTACATGCACACTCGTACACACACACACACAGACACACACACACACACACTCCTACATGCACACTCGTACACACACACACACACACAGACACACACACACACACACACACACACACACTCCTACATGCACACTCGTACACACACACACACACACACACACACACACACACACACACACAGAGTTTCTCTAAGCAGGGATCCAGACAAACACCTGCTGACAATCAGGGTCATTAATCAATTAACAACGAGAAGGACATGAGTTCACACACACACACACACACACACACACCACTGATCGGGGACATAGTGCGTCCTGACACAGCTCTTCTGTCCTCACACCCACACACACATGTTTGGGGACATGGTACGTCCTGACACAGCTCTGTTGGCTGGTGGCCCAGTCCAAGCGGGGGCAGATGGGGGGGTGCTAATGGAACACAAACGGTGACATGAAGACAACACGCCACACACACGGAGAACAGAACAGTCTCAGCTGGCCATATAGATGTCCTGACTACACACACACACACACACAGCTTGACACACACGCTAGACTGCCCAAGGCTTGGGTGAATGCCCAGGACACCAGAACACCATGCTGTGTGTGTGTGTGTGTGTGTGTGTGTGTGTGTGTGTGTGTGTGTGTGTGTGTGTGTGGGTGTGGGTGGGTTATGGGTCTTTGCCAACAGACAGAAACCCTCCAGGCAATACCAGGACACGTCTGTCATCCACTCCTACACCTTAGTCCCCTGATCAAACATCTCTCTTTACCACAGCCCTCCACTGTCCTCTCTCTCTCTCTCTCTCTCTCTCTCTCTCTCTCTTCTCTCTTGGCCAGCCTTCACCTTTCTCTTCAGGTCTCCCACAGCCCTCCTCCTCCTCCTCTTCCTCTTCCTCCTCCTTAAAACACATCACACAGGGGTCAAAGATCATAATGAACCACTTAGTTAGCCAATCAAGTCCAAGCTCTGTCTGCTCCCGTGCCTCTACACATCTGTCAACTTTCCTTTCATATCTCTCTTTGCTCCTTTTGTTCTCCAATTACATAACTGTTAACAGTGTAGTTCATCTGGGGAGAAAAGGGGAGGAGAGGGAAGGAGAAGAGGAGGGGAGGAGGGAAGGAGAGGGAGAGGGGAGGAGAAGGAGAGGGAGAGGGAGGAGAAAAGGAGAGGAGGAGGGAAGGAGAGGGGAGGAGGAGAGGGGAGGAGGAGAGGGGAGGAGGGAAGGAGAAGAGGAGGGGAGGAGGGAAGGAGAGGGAGAGGGGAGGAGAAGGAGAGGGAGAGGGGAGGAGAAAGGAGAGGAGGAGGGAATGAGAGGGGAGGAGGAGAGGGGAGGAGGGAAGGAGAGGGGAGGAGGGAAGGAGGGAAGGAGAGGAGGAGGGGAGGAGAAGGAGAGGGGAGGAGGAGAGGAGAAAAGGAGAGGGGAGGAAGAGGGAGAGGGGAGGAGGAAAGGAGAGGGGAGAGGTTGTTAAAAACAGGGCATAAAGTCATGCAAATTAGCGTCAGTCACTGCTGGAGCTTCTTGGCCCTACAGAGCTCCCGTAGGGAGGAGGGGCTTAGGCATCTGGTTAATTGGGTTGGTTGATTAGTGAAGAGAGGGATGATGGGAGAAGGAGAAAAGAAAGAGGAGAGAGGGAGGGTGGAATAGAGAGGAGAAAGTCAGTTGGTGGACATAAAGACACCTTATGACTTTATAAAAGCTGTTGTGAAGGAAAGAAAAAAGGCAAGGAGAGAACTTGAGTTAGATGTGAAAGTGAAGAGGAAGTGTAGAGGAAGTGTAGAGGAAGTGTAGAGGAAGTGAAGAGGAAGTGTAGAGGAAGTGTAGAGGAAGTGTAGAGGAAGGGGTTATGTGAAGAAAATCAGGTATTCTCATCTTTTAACTTGTATTTCAGCTTTCAATTGAGTTACTGAACAACATCTTCTGCCTCTTAACAGCTGACATTTAGACTTGATAGAGCAAGACAGTACATGCTCTATAATGACCTTTACACACACACACACACATTAAAGTGGTTTAACAGTAGTGATCCCAGACCTGTGTTAGGTGCTGTGTTACACTCATTACAATCCCCCTTGGACACAACGGATGACATGTAGTTCCATGTTGAGTTTTTTTAAGGCAGTCTGTCACTCATTTTCTCTGCCCTCACTGTCTCACACACACACACGCACACATGCACACGCGCAACACGCACACACACACACTCCCAGATAATCCATGCTGCAAATGTCAAACGTCAGTTTGTGTGCTTAACCAGTGGCAATAGAAGAGGCAGCTTGTTGAGCTAATAGCCTAACTAATGCATCTCCCACTCACACACACACAGACACACACACGCACGCACACACACACACACGCACGCACACACACACACGCACGCACACACACACACACACACACACACACACACGCCCCGTAAAACTGACTATAAGCAGAGAAGGAAAAAGAGTAGAAGAGCGAGATGACAGCCTCACTGCCCTCCTCCCCCTCCTCCCTCTCCTCCCCTCCTCCCTCCCTCTCCTCCCCTCCTCCCTCCCTCTCCCCCTTCAGAGGGTTAGGGTTATGATGAATGGAGCTGTCAGAACAAACCTTCACCAATTTGAAGAGGAGGGGTCCAAGGCAAGGGACCAATTAGAAGAGGAGGGGCTAAGGCAAGAGACCAATCAGAAGAGGAGGAGTCTAAGGAAAGAGACCAATTAGAAGAGGAGGGGTCTAAGGAAAGAGACCAATTAGAAGGAGGGGTCTAAGGAAAGAGAGCAATTAGAAGGAGGAGTCTAAGGCAAGAGACCAATTAGAAGAGGAGGAGTCTAAGGCAAGAGACCAATTAGAAGAGGAGGAGTCTAAGGCAAAAGACCAATTAGAAGAGGAGGAGTCTAAGGCAAGAGACCAATTAGAAGAGGAGGAGTCTAAGGCAAAAGACCAATTAGAAGAGGAGGAGTCTAAGACAAGAGACCAATTAGAAGAGGAGGAGTCTAAGGCAAGAGACCAATTAGAAGAGGAGGAGTCTAAGGCAAGAGGAGGAGTCTAAGGCAACGGTCACTGTTGCAAATGAGAATTTGCGGACACTTCAAGAACAGATGTGCCAGAGTTTCTGACTCCGCACAAAACAGGCCAGATGTTTATTGGTGGCAAAAGCCCCATGAATAATGCTCCATTGGAGGTCGGCTGTCCTCTAATTAATGAGAGAAAAAAAGAGAGAGTGACAGACAGGTGGAGGTGAAGAGAACAGAGAAATAGATGCTTGAGCTAGAGAGGACAGACAAAGATCTGAAATGTTTGTGTTTGTGTGTGTGTGTGTGTGTGTAGAGGTTATATTGTGTGTGTGATGATGTTATATTGTGTGTGTGTGTGTGTGTGTGTGTGTGTGTGTGAGGAGGTTATATTGTGTGTGTGTGTGTGTGTGCGTGTGTGAGGAGGTTATATTTTGTGTGTGTGTCTGGTTATAGTAGTGTACTATATAGGGAATAGGGTGTCATCTCTCCATAGGGCTCTGGTTATAGTAGTGTACTATATAGGGAATAGGGTGTCATCTCTCCATAGGGCTCTGGGTATAGTAGTGTACTATATAGGGAATAGGGTGTCATATCTCCATAGGGCTCTGGTTATAGTAGTGTACTATATAGGGAATAGGGTGTCATCTCTCCATAGGACTCTGGTTATAGTAGTGTACTATATAGAGAATAGGGTGTCATCTCTCCATAGGGCTCCGGTTATAGTAGTGTACTATATAGGGAATAGGGTGTCATCTCCCCATAGGGCTCCGGTTAGAATAGTGTACTATATAGGGAATAGGGTGTCATCTCTCCATAGGACTCTGGTTATAGTAGTATACTATATAGGGAATAGGGTGTCATCTCTCTATAGGGCTCTGGTTAAAGTAGTGTACTATATAGGGAATAGGGTGTCATCTCTCCATAGGGCTCTGGTTATAGTAGTGTACTATATAGGGAATAGGGTGTCATCTCTCCATAGGACTCTGGTTATAGTAGTGTACTATATAGGGAATAGGGTGTCATCTCTCCATAGGACTCTGGTTATAGTAGTGTACTATATAGGGAATAGGGTGTCATCTCTCCATAGGACTCTGGTTATAGTAGTGTACTATATAGGGAATAGGGTGTCATCTCTCCATAGGACTCTGGTTATAGTAGTGTACTATATAGGGAATAGGGTGTCATCTCTCCATTGGGTTCTGGTTATAGTAGTGTACTATATAGGGAATAGGGTGTCATCTCTCCATAGGACTCTGGTTATAGTAGTGTACTATATAGGGAATAGGGTGTCATCTCTCCATAGGACTCTGGTTATAGTAGTGTACTATATAGGGAATAGGGTGTCATCTCTCCATAGGACTCTGGTTATAGTAGTGTACTATATAGGGAATAGGGAGTCATCTCTCCATA
>CM055742.1:1816121-1821121 GCA_029465975.1 Dallia pectoralis
TCCAGTGCTCTTTCATCTAAGTGTGATCTAGTGCCCCACTTCATAAAACTCACAATAAATTTAACAAACACAATCTCTAGAAATGCCATTTATTATGTTTATCAACATTATTAAAATAATTCATTGAGTTGAGACATGAATGGAAAAACATAAAGAGTGCCAGAATACCAGGGAAAACTATTCTACAAGAGTTATAGCAAACATACAGTACAAAAAAAACAAATTAACCGATTTTAAATAATCCAGATATAGTAAAAAAAAGCAAATATATGCGCTCAGTGTTATTCTGGGGAGTTTAAATGTCGATGCTACCGTAATGAGAGAGATCGGAGACAGATGTGCTTTTTGTGTTTCCAGACATTTCAGCGTAATGCCTCTACTAAATTAATTTCACTACAGTGCTTAAGTTTCACTATTTCACTAATGTTCTCGGACATTCATTCAGGAGAGCTACTTACAAAAGCAATTAGATTAAGAGCATAGATAAGACCACAATATTTATTTATTTACACCATGAACTGTCTATATCCATTACCAAACAGGAAATCCGCCAATCTAGTAGTTAATTCCAAAATATGTGCTAAAATACAGAGAGCCTCTAAAAGGCCTGCGATACAGGATGTGACATCATCAACAGGAGCTAGTCATTTCTATTTGCTGGATTTCGACAGGATATCCTCCACCAGTTTCTTGTACACCCAGGAGTCTCCCTTCAGCCTCTGCCTTCTAATGCACACAACCTACAACATAGCAATTAAATTAAAGAAATCAATTAATCACCATGACAACACAGCAAGAAAATCAATCGATCACCATGACAACACAGCCATAAAATCAATCAATAATACAGTGTACCTCAGGTCTGTGAAGCAGACACACCTCCAGCTCAAAAGCCATGGTCACTTTCCCAAAATCCCCCTGGGTGCGACACTTCAGAGTGTAGCTGGAAACAACGGACAAATAAAGAGAAGAGAAAGATGAGATTCAAAATGTAGGGGAGCAAAGGATCTGAGGGAGGCTCCTATGTTTTAGGTGTGTGTGTGTGTGTGTGTGTGTGTCTATGTGTGTGTGTCTGTGTGTGTGTGTGTGTGTGTGTGTCTGTGTCTATGTCTGTGTGTCTGTGTCTGTGTGTGTGTGTCTGTGTGTGTGTGTCTATGTGTGTGTGTGTCTGTGTGTGTCTGTGTGTGTCTGTGTGTGTCTGTGTGTGTCTGTGTGTGTCTGTGTGTGTCTGTGTGTGTCTGTGTGTGTCTGTGCGTGTCTGTGCGTGTCTGTGCGTGTCTGTGCGTGTCTGTGTGTGTCTGTGTGTGTCTGTGTGTGTCTGTGTGTGTCTGTGTGTGTCTGTGTGTGTCTGTGTGTGTCTGTGTGTGTCTGTGTGTGTCTGTGTGTGTCTGTGTGTGTGTGTGTGTGTGTGTGTATGTGTGTGTGTGTGTGCGTGTGTGTGTGCGTGTGCTTACCCCTTCTGTGTGAAGTCAACGTTTTTCTCTGGTAGAATGGACAGGAGCTGGTTCAACACCTGGTCTGGATTGGTCTGACTGGTCAATGTTACATTATACTGGGCCTGGATGAGAGGGGAAAAGAGGAGGAGAGAGAATGGACAAGATAAGGAGAAGGGAGGAGGAGAAGGGAGGAACAGCAGAGAGACAGGATTAAAAACAGAGGGGAAGATACAGCAGGATAAAGTGTGTGTGTGTGTGTGTGTAGCTTGATTCTGCGGGGACCATCGCGTACCCCCCGTCTGTGTAAGTGTAGCTTGATTCTGCGGGGACCATCGCGTACCCCCCGTCTGTGTGTGTGTGTGTGTACCTTGATTCTGCGGGGACCATCGCGTACCCCCCGTCTCTTGCCAGGGGTCAGCAGTGTGATGACTTTATCTAAGCCCCTCTCCAGACTACCAAACACCTTCCCCCCTCTCCTCTTCTGACCACTGTCTGTCACCGCAGCCATGTCTAAAGACCGGGACCTGGGGACAGGAAGGGGAGGGACTTAAATCACACCGTGTACCACAACCATGTGATTGGATGACTTCTAGAACCTTTCGAAGACTAGAATCTCTAGAGTCTGACAGCCACAAACCTAGAACTGGACTAGAGCCAGAGACCTACAACTGGACTACAGCCAGAGACCTACAACTGGACTAGAGCCACAGACCTACAACTGGACTAGAGCCACAGACCTACAACTGGACTAGAGCCAGAGACCTACAACTGGACTAGAGCCACAGACCTACAACTGGACTAGAGCCACAGACCTACAACTGGACTAGAGCCACAAACCTACAACTGGACTAGAGCCACAGACCTAAGTGAGTTAGAATGGAGATATCAAGTCTCTGACCCTGAAAACAGATATCTTCTCCCCCCTCCCTCCTCCCCCCTCTCTCCATCCATCGTACCGTCTCTCTGGGCTAAAGGTCAGTATCTCCACCACTCCTTCAGCCTTCCTTCCTTCTCTCTCTCGTTTCCTCGACGACGGGTCTGGAGGAGCACCTCCTCCAGCTGCAACACACACACACACGAGAGAGAAGTGTAACACATGTCAGTACACACCACAGGGGACAGCGAGCAGGAGACAGAGGCAGCTACACCTGTCATGGAACACGCCAGGGGACAGACACACACACACGCAGCCAGACACACACACACACACACACACACACACACGCAGCCAGCCAGACACACACACACACACAGCCAGACACACACACACAGCCAGACACACACACACACACAGCCAGACACACACACACACACAGCCAGACACACACACACACAGCCAGACACACACACACAGCCAGACACACATACACATCCCTGGAGGGTTGGACTGGACAGGACTGTCAGCAGTAACAGGACAAGGTGGGTTAAACAGTAAATGACAGAAAGATATGAAAAGAGAGAGAAGGAAAGAAAAAGCAAAGATAGATAGATATGTAACGAGTCAATACGATAGTCTGATAAAGATAGATATGTAACGAGTCAATACGATAGTCTGATAAAGATAGATATGTAACGAGTCAATACGATAGTCTGATAAAGATAGATATGTAACGAGTCAATACGATAGTCTGATAAAGATAGATATGTAACGAGTCAATACGATAGTCTGATGAAGATAGATATGTAACGAGTCAATACGATAGTCTGATAAAGATAGATATGTAACGAGTCAATACGATAGTCTGATAAAGATAGATATGTAACGAGTCAATACGATAGTCTGATAAAGATAGATATGTAACGAGTCAATACGATAGTCTGATAAAGATAGATATGTAACGAGTCAATACGATAGTCTGATAAAGATAGATATGTAACGAGTCAATACGATAGTCTGATAAAGATAGATATGTAACGAGTCAATACGATAGTCTGATAAAGATAGATATGTAACGAGTCAATACGATAGTCTGATAAAGATAGATATGTAACGAGTCAATATGATAGTTTGTTTGCGATCATTAGGATTATATATGTATATAAACACACACAATATATGTATATAAACACACAAGCATTTCATATGTACATTGTGTGTGTGGTCTTACTTTTAGGTGTGTCTGCCCTGTGTCCAGAGGGGTTAATGTTACAATGTGTTGGTGAAGTCAGGATGTTCTTATTGGGCTGAGGAGTTTTCCGGGTGGGATGTGGAGATCTTGGAGTTTTCCGGGTGGGATGTGGAGATCTTGGAGTTTTCCTGGTGGGATGTGGAGATCTTGGAGCAGGCAGAGCAAACGTTTCAAAATCTTTATTGGCTACAGCAACATTCTCTTTATTGTTATTGGTTCGTTCCCGGCCTCGGTCCCGTCTCTCCTGGCGACCCTGGGGTGTGATTGGTCCCCTTTCCGGAGTGGGGGCAGTTTTCGTTTGGTCCCGCCTCTTCTCAGCTGACAGACATGTCAACCTCTTTAAGAAGACAGAAATTAAAGAGCTGATAAAAAAGACACATATATTCACACACACACACACACACACACACACACACACACACACACACACACACACACACACACACACACACACACACACACACACACACACACACACACACACACACACACACACACACACACACACACACACACACACACACACACACACACACACACACACACACACACACACACACACACACACACACACACACACACACACACACACACACACAGTGGTGACCCCTGACCTTTTGTTGTGGTGTGAGCCAGGGCAGGTCGTCGTCATCTTCATCATCATCATCATCATCCTCCTCACTGAGATGAAGAGTCTTCTGAGACTGGACAGAGACAGATAGAGCAGGCAGTGTATTTATATAGCACAATTCATACATAGAAGCAATGCAATGTACTTTACAAAGAAAGAACAAGCAATAATAAAATGCATGCGTTTCATATTCAACCTGTTCACTGACATCATACCCATTGTATTATTTTCTCACTAGCACACATTACATCTCAATATGTAAATGTGTACATTTCACATTACAGTTTTTCATTCATAAAAATAAATAAAAACATTAAATAGGCAATTTAATGTGGAAAAGAAAATGTAAAATAAAAATAGAATAACATAATATAGAATCCCAATAACAACAAAAAAAACATACAAAATAAACATAACAGTGGGGTTAAGTTTAATCGCTCAGTCATACACATGAAAAGCTAAATGTTTTTAACCTGGCTTTAAAAATGTATATGTTTGGTGCTCGATATGACTGCAGCTCTGTTTTATTTTGATTCAATTTTTGAACATTTTTGATCATCCAGGCATTTATATGCCCTATACACTTTGACACAGTGAGTCTATTGAGCTGCAGTCATATGGTTCTAGAGCCATATACATCTCAGTATCATCCGCATAACTATGGCAGTAAATGTTGTTGTTCTGTGTAATTTGGCCCAGAGGTAGCATATAGAGATTAAACAGAAGTGGTCCGAGAATTGATCCCTGGGGAATTCCACATGTCATAGCCACGTTATTAGATTCATGATTGCCGATGGTGACAAA
>CM055742.1:1826121-1903621 GCA_029465975.1 Dallia pectoralis
TGTGTTAAATGGACATTGATCATTTAGCGTATCATTGATCATTTTAGACAACTGAACGTCAACATTATTGGTGTCTTGTGGATTAGCTGATTGGTCCACAGAAGTGACAATGTCACCTGATACAATGTAGCACTGTACCAGGAGACACCACCCGGGCTTCTATTAGTAGATATAATGTATTACTGTAACAGGAGACACCACCCGGGCTTCCAGTAGTAGATATAATGTATTACTGTAACAGGAGACACCACCCGGGCTTCTATTAGTAGATATAATGTATTACTGTAACAGGAGACACCACCCGGGCTTCTATTAGTAGATATAATGTAGCACTACCAGGAGACACCACCCGGGCTTCTATTAGTAGATATAATGTATTACTGTAACAGGAGACACCACCCGGGCTTCTATTAGTAGATATAATGTAGCACTGTACCAGGAGACACCACCCGGGCTTCTATTAGTAGATATAATGTATTACTGTAACAGGAGACACCACCCGGGCTTCCATTAGTAGATATAATGTATTACTGTAACAGGAGACACCACCCGGGCTTCTATTAGTAGATATAATGTATTACTGTAACAGGAGACACCACCCGGGCTTCTATTAGTAGATATAATGTATTACTGTAACAGGAGACACCACCCGGGCTTCTATTAGTAGATATAATGTAGCACTACCAGGAGACACCACCCGGGCTTCTATTAGTAGATATAATGTATTACTGTAACAGGAGACACCACCCGGGCTTCTATTAGTAGATATAATGTAGCACTACCAGGAGACACCACCCGGGCTTCTATTAGTAGATATAATGTAGCACTGTAACAGGAGACACCACCCGGGCTTCTATTAGTAGATATAATGTAGCACTGTAACAGGAGACACCACCCGGGCTTCTATTAGTAGATATAATGTAGCACTGTAACAGGAGACACCACCCGGGCTTCTATTAGTAGATATAATGTAGCACTGTAACAGGAGACACCACCCGGGCTTCTATTAGTAGATATAATGTAGCACTGTAACAGGAGACACCACCCGGGCTTCTATTAGTAGATACAATGTAGCACTACCAGGAGACACCACCCGGGCTTCTATTAGATGATATAATGTAGCACTGTACCAGGAGACACCACCCAGGCTTCTATTAGTTGATGACAACGCCAGGAGTTTTTAGGTCCCGGTGGGCGTAACCCTGGCAGTAAACCAGTTACCTACCGGTTTTAGGTCCCGGTGGGCGTAACCCTGGCTGTAAACCAGTTACCTACCGGTTTTAGGTCCCGGTGGGCGTAACCCTGGCAGTAAACCAGTTACCTACCGGTTTTAGGTCCCGGTGGGCGTAAGCCTGGAAGTAAACCAGTTACCTACCGGTTTTAGGTCCCGGTGGGCGTAACCCTGGCAGTAAACCAGTTACCTACCGGTTTTAGGTCCCGGTGGGCGTAACCCTGGCTGTGGACGTAGGCCAGCGCTGAAACAATCTGACGGAAAAACACTCTGGTTTCCTCCTCTGACAGACGGTCTTTAGCTATGATGTAGTCAAACAACTCCCCACCTGGACAGTACTGAGGAAGGAGAGAGGCAGACAGGCAGGCAGAGAGACAGGCAGACAGGCAGGCAGAGAGACAGGCAGAAAGTCAGAGAGACAGGCAGACAGTCAGGAGTGTGGTTTTGTTGTGCACGTGTCAGGAATTGTGAGTGTTATGTGTGTGTCACCTCTAACACCATGAATATCTGCGTGGCAGTCTCTATGACGTGGTAGAGCCGACAGACATGCTGATGACTGAGACTTTTCATCGCCTCAATCTCTACCTTAACACGAGGAAGGTCGTCCTGAAAGAAAAGAGAAAGATAAGAAATGGTCCTGTTACAGTCAGTTACCCATCTATTAGCATTGTCCTGTCTAAAACAGGGGGACTCGTCCCCAGGTCATTCTGTCTAAAACAGGGGGACTCGTCCCCAGGTCATTCTGTCTAAAACAGGGGGACTCGTCCCCAGGTCATTCTGTCTAAAACAGGGGGACTCGTCCCCAGGTCATTCTGTCTAAAACAGGGGGACTCGTCCCCAGGTCATTCTGTCTAAAACAGGGGGACTCGTCCCCAGGTCATTCTGTCTAAAACAGGGGGACTCGTCCCCAGGTCATTCTGTCTAAAACAGGGGGACTCGTCCCCAGGTCATTCTGTCTAAAACAGGGGGACTCACCCCTAGATCTTTCTTATCCATAATCTTTATGGCCACCTTCTCTCCTGTCAGAATGTGGCGGCCCAACTTGACCTTAGCGAAGCCTCCTGATAGACAAACAACAAAAACACACAGTTAAGTGAACACACACACACACACACACACACACACACACACACACTCTCTCTCTCTCTCCTTTTTAAGGTATGGGTAGTGACATCTCACCCGAGCCGATGGTTTCGTAGACATCATAGTACTTAAAGAGTTCGCTGTCCATTGGGCTTGTTACCGAACAACGGGTTTTCAACTGGGGAAATTAAACCGTTTAACTAAAATCTGTAGTCTAGTAAAGTTATAGATATTTTTGGAAGTCATCATATGTTTAGGTTGGATTAATAGTATCAGAAAAGTTTCCTAAGTAAATGAGCTAAATCCGAAACTAAAATGCAACACATTTGACATTTGTAGCTGGCAGCATATCAGCCGAGATCATGCGTTTCTAAACTTGATGATCGTAAAAAAACACTGTGATGATGACAAGACGTATTTCTTCAAACAAGATACAGCACATACTTCAATAAGTTAAATCGCAAACGTCTCTATACTGTAACTGACTAGCGGTTAGTTAGTCAAGAAGGTTTTAACCGAATAGATTAACGTTTCATGCAGAGTTTATGATTAATTACTTTAAACTAACCTTAAAAACAAACGTGGATCTTGTCAGCAAAGCATACGTTATAAATAACAAATAAATTTCATTTAAATATTTTACTAAGTAAATCTGCGCGACCACTTCCAATTTTGTTGCAGAAGTTTGAATTTCCCACTACCGTGACGACATTTCCTGTTTCCGGTTTCAGTGAACCAACGTCAAACTTCATTCTGTCTCCATCTATCGGTCAGTCAAAACATTACAGACGGTTTTACAAAAGAGCATTAATTACAAATGCCACCCCACGCTTCACACACTACAGTCGAAGTGCACTTAATGGTGACCTATAGCTTAAACTGCAATTAGAATAAGCTACTTCTATTTGACTCCTATTCTGGTTTTTGATTAATTGTGTGTGTCTGTGTGTCGCAGTGTTCAGAGGAATTTCTGTCTGCCCATTTGTCTTTCTGTCCACCTGTTTACCCACCTGTCTGTCCATCTGTCTGTCTGCCCATTTGTCTGTCCTCCTGAATGCTAGCCTCCACTAACCCCATAATCTACATCAGCTGATTCATATAGCCTCCTGAATGCTAGCCTCCACTCTAACCCCATAATATTTACATCAGCTGATTCATATAGCCTCCTGAATGCTAGCCTCCACTCTAACCCCATAATATTTACATCAGCTGATTCATATAGCCTCCTGAATGCTAGCCTCCACTCTAACCCCATAATATTTACATCAGCTGATTCATATAGCCTCCTGAATGCTAGCCTCCACTCTAACCCCATAATATTTACATCAGCTGATTCATATAGCCTCCTGAATGCTAGCCTCCACTCTAACCCCATAATATTTACATCAGCTGATTCATATAGCCTCCTGAATGCTAGCCTCCACTCTAACCCCATAATATTTACATCAGCTGATTAATATGACTCACCGGATTCACATTAAGATCAGTTTGTTATTTATTACTTTACAAGCATTGACCGTACCAACATTCATTAAGTTTCAATACTGTTGACATTTTGTTTTTACAAAGACAAATATGACAGAATACAATGCATTATACCATATAAAATACAAAATAAAAATGGATATATTTCTTTAAAATGATGATCACAAGAGGCAAACCCAGAAAACTCGATCTTTGACGCTGGGCAAATACACTATTTTTATGTTAACCCCTGAGTTTCAATGTTATTATTGTCGCTAGTCTCAAATGACAAACTTTGTTCATTAAACTGCTCTTATAGCACACTACTTTTAATGTGAAGTACATAGCAAACATGGCATTATGGGGGACGGCCTTCATGTGCATCCCAAATATCCCACTGTCCCCTACATAAGTCAACTACTAACCACTGATGACCAGAGCCCTCCAGGAGACACGAGGGGGGCCCTCCGGGAGACACGAGGGGGGCCCTACGGGAGACACGAGGGGGGCCCTACGGGAGACACGAGGGGGGCCCTACGGGAGACACGAGGGGGGCCCTACGGGAGACACGAGGGGGGCCCTACGGGAGACACGAGGGGGGCCCTACGGGAGACACGAGGGGGGCCCTACGGGAGACACGAGGGGGGCCTTACGGGAGAGTAAATGGCAGAAGCCCCATAATTCACTCTGACCATGAGCATACAGAGGCCCCAAACGGACCAGTATGACCTCTGGACTCTTTAACCCGAGACTAAACATCACACTGCTACGGCAAGCTGGAAGGCACAAATATCTGAGGGAGTACAACACCTCCAGACCAGAGAACTATAGTACACTACTTTAACCGGAGTCCTATGGAGAGATGATACCCTATATAGTACACTACTTAGAGCCCGATAGAGAGATGATACCCTATTCCCTATATAGTACACTACTTAGAGCCCGATAGAGAGATGATACCCTATCCCCTATATAGTACACTACTTTAATCAAAGCCCTATGGAGAGATGACACCCTATTCCCTATATAGTACACTACTTTAATCAGAGCCCTATGGAGAGATGATACCCTATTTCCTATATAGTACACTACTATAACCAGAGCCCTATGGAGAGATGACACCCTATTCCCTATATAGTACACTACTTTAATCAAAGCCCTATGGAGAGATGACACCCTATTCCCTATATAGTACACTACTTTAATCAGAGCCCTATGGAGAGATGATACCCTATTTCCTATATAGTACACTACTATAACCAGAGCCCTATGGAGAGATGACACCCTATTCCCTAGATAAGGGCATGGTTTCTGGTGGAGGGTTTGATTGATATGCCCTCACTTCTGCAAGTCTTTCTGGGTAGGGGAGACTCCTAAATGATGTGACCAAAATAGGGGACGCCCACCCCGGACAGGAGATGGGGGACCATTTGGGACACTTGTCGGGAGAGAACAGAACTACAATCCAGAAAACGACCGACAATTTGAGGCAGTGAAACAGGAAGTATTAAGGCCAAATGACAAGTTATTGTCCAATCAGGATGCCCAAACTGTTTTAAAGACATGCAACCTGACCAATAAAACAAGATCTTTCAACACCACCACAAAATGTACTTATTCAGCCAATGAACATCTCTGTCCTTCAAGATGAATTCTATTTAAACAAGCCTTCATTCAGAGTTATTGATATTCTAACAGACATTATAATTCATGTTCTTAATTCTAATCATCCCTAATATTATGCACAATAAACTGTAGTATGAACGTATGTTACAAGAATATACATGGCCTATAGTAGATTATAATCTTGTCTTAATATAACAGCATACATCCAAGCATTCAGGGGTCAGGCTTTGCTTTGTGGACGGTTAGTTACTTTACAATATGGACAGTTGGATAGGAGATACACATAAAAACAGATCAACAACAATGCACCATAGAAACCAGGCACACATGACAAGAAAAATATTGACAGATTTTGACCAGGCATCAGTTCAGACAACCATGTCACAATCTGACCATATTCTCCCAAACACACACACACACCTCAGGGGTCAGGGGTTCAAAGATCATTGGCAATGGCATGACACTAAGTTCAGGGGGTTCTGGCAGCAACCGTAATTGTGGAACAATAGCCCTCGACGGTGCTGCCTGTGCTGCAAAGCAGGAGCTCTATGGAAACAACAGGCCTCTAGCTAGCTCTATGGAAACAACAGGACTCTAGCTAGCTCTATGGAAACAAAAGGACTCTAGCTAGCTCTATGGAAACAACAGGACTCTAGCTAGCTCTATGGAAACAACAGACCTGGCCTGAGCAGAGGTCTCTAGCCAGCTCTATGGGAGCGACGGGCCTGGCCTGAGCACAACAGAGCAGAGGCCTCTAGCTAGCTCTATGGGAGCAACAGGCTCAGTCACAACACAAAATACTAAATGGCAGGACAAACCAATCAACCAATCATTCAAATGTTGATGCAGCCCAGATTTTTTCCTTCCTTCCCTCCTTTTTCTGGGTCTTCGTTCATTCTTGTCAACGGATGGTAATTCCGGGAGTCCTTTTGCTTTGTCAATTCACTTTTCTTAAGAGATAAATTCTCCTTCCATCTCTACCTTCATTTCCATCCTTCCCTATTCACTGTCTGTCTCTAGGTCTGAGTCAGACCACTGTACTGGGGTCAGTTTCCCACGCCGCTGAGCGTACTCGATTACCGCTGTGTAACAGAAGTAATACTGGTCCCAGGTCTGGATGCTGAAGGCTCTCTGTGTCCTCATCTTCCTCACGGTCTCACAGACGTCCACCGTCCCAACGTCTTCCAGCCGCGACAGACAGATGTCCAGAGTACAGAACGTGCCTGGGGAGAGGAAGAGACAGACAGCCAGTCAGAGACAGACAGCCAGTCAGAGACAGACAGCCAGCCAGCTAGCCAGCCAGCCAGCCAGTCAGAGACAGCCAGCCAGTCAGAGACAGCCAGCCAGTCAGAGACAGACAGCCAGCTAGCCACACAGACAGCCAGTCACCGACAGACAGACAGCCAGTCAGTCAGAGACAGACAGCCAGCTAGCCAGACAGACAGCCAGTAGCCAGACAGACAGCCACAAACAGACAGCCAGCCAGTCACAGACAGCCAGTCAGTCACAGACAGCCAGTCACAGACAGCCAGCCAGCCAAACAGACAGCCAGTCCCCCACCTGTGCGCCCGATGCCTGCACTGCAGTGTACTACCAGTGGGGGTCCTCCTTGAGGCCCCTCCCACTCTGCTCCGAGACTCCTCAGCCCCGCCTCCTGCTGCTGCTGCACATGCTCACGAAAATCCAACATGGCCGACGCACTCTTGGGCACGCCAAAGTCAGGCCAGCTGACGTAGAGGTAATGGGACACAGCTCTCTTCTCTCCTGTCTGGGACACAGAGACACCAGTTACTCACACTCTCTGAAGACAACTACCGTGTGTGTGTGTGTGTGTCCATACCAGGCTGTTGTACAGCTCCAGGTGAGACAGTCTGAAGTCCTGGTACAGCTGGATGTGTGTGTTCTTGATGAGGAAGTGTCCCTGCTGCTCAGTCCTCCCCTCCTCTAGAGGCCAGTACTGACCACACTTCACCCTGCCCCGCTCCACCACCCTGCACACACACACACACACAGCCAGCCATTTAGACTAAAGACTACAGCGAGTCACTGTCTCCACACCCACAGTAGAACAGACGTTGTACCTGGTAGTCATGACGACTATCAGGACCATCTGTTCCCAGACCATTCTCCAGAAATCCCCAGACGTCTTTGGCAGAGGACCTGACAAACAAAGCACAACGTCAAACGGTGAAACCGTAGCACCGGAAGAGAGAGACCACTCTCATCCATGAAGAGGCGACTAGCCTCACCTTGGGTAGCGATGTAGGCGTTTCTCCTCTTGTACCCGTCCATGAAACTAGCATTGATGTAGTCCGACGTCTAGGAACATCGACACAAATTAAATGAGCCACTCATCCAACTGGTTTAAAGTAAAGACGAGGCAAGCAATGCTGCCCCCTGCTGACCAGCTCCAGTCATAACATCAACAGGAAGCTGTACCATTTAACATCCACCACACTTCCTGTCCCACTCAATCAAATTGATTTTATAAAGCCTTATGTACAACAAAGTTGTAACAAAGTGCATTTGCAAACACCCAGCCGGAATCCAACAGAGCACACATTAACAAGTTGATACACAGCGGCTAGGAAAAACTCCCTGATGGGTCGAATTTATGAAGAAACCTGAAGAGGAACCAGGATCTGAGGGGTGGCCAGTCCTCTAATGGCTGTGCTGGGTGAACTTATTATACTTTAGTTTAATATCTATTAAATGCATTTTTTTTTAAATAAAAAAGGATAATAAAATAAAATAGCCCAGGAGAGTCAGAAAAAGACAACCGGGAGGGTTGAGCAAAAGGGACTTATTGCCAGCCCTAGCCTAGGAGCCCTAGCCTGGGAGCCCTAGCCTGGGAGCCCTAGCCTGGGAGCCCTAGCCTGGGAGCCCTAGCCTGGGAGCCCTAGCCTAGGAGGCCTAACCTGGGAGAGTAGCGCCTCCCAAAGAAACCAAAAAGGGCACTAAAATAGTGCACTATTTAGAGGATACAACCTTCGTGATGATTTAGAAACAAACAATGAAAAAAACTGAAAACATACCTCGTCCTTGTCGTTGGACAGCTGGGAGAGTCTGACACGTGATTGGTCCAGACAGAGGACGTCACTGTACCGGTTTTTGATCTGATTGGACAGCTTTCTACAGAGAGACAAGGAAGCAGAGAAAGGGTAGAAGGGTAGAGTGTGAATGTGAAAGAACAAGACATAAAGGCTGAAAGAAATGGTGGGATATACAAAGACAAAGGAAAGACCACATGAGAAATGGTGTCAGAGGGATGGAGACTAACTTGCTGTAGTCGAAGCTCCCAGTGGGCGGCTCCTTGCGGATCTCCTCGTACTCCTGGTAGATGCCCTTCTTCTTCTGCGTCTTGATGTGCTCCACCAACTCCAACGGCGTCATCCCTCCCTGATCGGGCATGTGGACAGAGGTTTCCTCCTGGGGAGCCGGCTCCTCCCCAAGCTCCTGGTCCGGCTCCTCCCCAAGCTCCTGGTCCGGCTCCTGGTCGGCCTCCGCCATGCCCCACGACGATGGGAGACCGGGGCGAGACTTCTGGGGGAGCGGAGGCACCATGTGGACACCCTCCTCATCCACCTCCTCCTCGTTTGTCGTTCGGCGGTCGGGGGCTTCAGAGACGTCAGCGGTCAGGGCCCCTCCCACTTTCGGGTGCAGGGGCGTGTCCGGTGGAGTGTCTGACTGCGGAGGCGGCTGGCGGCCATTCACACTGTTAGCATTGGGGCTAGCGCTACTGACAACCCCAGAACAACTGACCTCACTGACCCCAGGCCTGACCCCGGCAGAGCCGTTCCACTGGTGGTGGTTCAACTGTGGCTGGGTGCAGTTCTGGGTCTGGCACTGAGTCCTGCCACAGTGGTTAGCATTGCTATCGTCATAGTAGTTGGAGTTGGCCGTAGCGGCTAGCGCAACCTCGGAGGCTGACGTTGGTGGCGAATCAGAATGAGAGCCGGTAGAGGTTAGCGTAGCCGCTAAAGTAGTGGCGGGGCTAGCATAGCGGGGCTGCAGGCTGTAGGAGCGTAGCAGGCTGCCAACACAGTCGTGCGTGTCATGAGGAGAGTCAGTCTGGTTGTTCCCTGGGGAGCTGCGGGTGTTGACGCAGGACTGTATCCAGGCAACATGGTTGTACCTGCAGGTCCCGCCCAGATGTTCTGGGAGGGAGGAGACTGGGATGTGATTGGACAGCTCGTGGGCCTTCACAGTACACACCTGGTGGAGGAGGAGCATGCTGTTATACACAGACACAGACAGACAGACACAGACAGACTGACAAAAACGGTCATACCCTCTCTCTCAGCTTCTCACGTACGAAGAGGCGAAGAACAGCAAAGGGTGCTCGAAACCAGAGTGGAGACGAAACGATGAACACACACTTAAGCCGCGCTGGAAACGCACCCTGGGACACACACACAAAGTTTAAGCAATTAAATGAAAAGGGGAAGATCCTAAATGTTAAAGTCCACATTGTCACCTTAAGCAGATTGAGGATCTTGACACAAAGCTCATAGTCAAAGTTCATGTAGCTGGAGCTGGTCATATCATAGATGAAAATCAGGCCTTCCTTCTGAGTGTCTAGACTGAGGGCCAGAAAGAGAAAATAGTTCACTTATTTTGAGGTGGAAGGAGAAACCGTTGGACAGGAATGCCAAAAGATTAAAAGGATGATGGAGAGGAAAGGAGAAAGATCAGAAAGCTGAAGACAAGGTTACCTCTCTATAGCTTTATCCAGCTGATAAATGATGGCCTGCAGCACAGCCTTATGGGTAGTGACGTCAGGCCGGTGCAGATAGGCGATGAACAGAGCTAGAGCTGCACCGTTGGCATCACGTCCAGGCTGCGCACACACACACACACACATTATGAGTCAGGGGATTTTAAAATGCACTCCGTAAGGACAGCCAAGGAAGGAGTAGAATAATTTCCCCTTGACTAGCACTGAGCCTGACAAAAACACAGACAGAAACACACACACACAATCTCACCTAACAAACACAGAGAATCAAACAGAAAGATGGGCCTCACCAGGACTGTGAACTTCCCACAGAGTAGTTCAGTACGGAGCGTCTGTTCCTCAGGGTTTATGTCAAATATGCCCTCCTTTATCCTTGTGTTCTGAGTGGACCAATCAAAACAGACAGACACAGTCAGGGACCAATCACAGAAGTCACCATCGGCACATAAAGTGGGGTATAACACACACACACACACACACACACACACACACACACACACACACACACACACACACACACACACACACACACACACACACACACACACACACACACACACACACACACACACACACACACACACACACACACACACACACACAGTGAGCCCACTGCTGGTACCTTGTACGCCTGGAAGAGGTCTACGGCCCGGGAGACGTCAAACTTGCGTGCCATGAGGAACTTGACAGCAGTCGTCTGGGTAACCAGGGCGGCTGTGTGAGGGTGTTCCCGGCTACGCACCTCACTGAGAAACTCCTCCACCGCCTGGAGACACAGAGGGAAGGAGGTGTGAGGAACTGGTTGAGGGTTTATGGTGGGCGGGAAGTGTGAGGGACTGGTTGAGGGTTTATGGAGGGCGGGAGGTGTGAGGAACTGGTTGAGGGTTTATGGTGGGAAGGAGGTGTGAGGGACTGGTTGAGGGTTTATGGTGGGCGGGAGGTGTGAGGGACTGGTTGAGGGTTTATGGTGGGTGGGAGGTGTGAGGGACAGGTTGAGGGTTTATGGTGGGAAGGAGGTGTGAGGGACAGGTTGAGGGTTTATGGTGGGCGGGAGGTGTGAGGGAGGTGTGAGGAACTGGTTGAGGGTTTATGGTCTGGTATATGCAGTGTGCCATGATATCATCTCTGGTGTTACTGGAAGGAACCTTTAGGACCAATCCTTCAACTTCTATTCCATCGATCAGGCAGACAGATACAGAAGTTTTATTGGTTAACAGGCAGACAGTCCAGAACAAGCTATGCTCCATTCCTGTGCTTTAACCATTCATATCCATTCATAGTAGCTTTACTTTCACAATTTGCTAGATCAGAGAGTTAACAGTGTATTATTCCACCAAGAGTAACACGCTGTTATTTTCAATTGACAAAAAGTAGAGCATTTCTTACAACAATAATAATTCTAGGTTACCCCACACTTTTTAAAGGTAGTGTACATTAACATATTATCCAGTTAAACATCCCATCTGACAGCGAGAATGGGATAAGCAGTATGAAGTCCACCGCGAAAAACCGGTAAGAACCACGGCTGGCTGTTCAGCCACAAGGCAGTGGGTTGAATGACGGAAAAAGCTCTTACTACTAGGAACTGGAGGACGAATTCGCTGAACCAGCGGTCGTAAAAGTGAAAACTACCTAACGTGATTGTTATGACGAAGACCGCCGCATACACGAGAATTTGAAAACAACATGTCACACCAATCGACGTATAACGCAAAATATTAAAGCCACAGGCATGTGCTAATGTGAAGAAAAGTGTTCATGTGTATACATAAAAACACGCGTGAATGTTGTCTTACAATAGGGCCAGGGAGCTACATGTGGTAAGCCAAGGATCTCGCTCTCCTAAGCGGTATACAAGACATCAGCGGACACGGTACAATACAAAAAGTGTCAATAAGAAGAAAATACTTAAGTCCGTTCTTCAAAACTAAAGAAAACACACAAGCAACGTAAACAGTGAGATGTCAAAGCTACACGCTAGACAGTCCGCTAGACGCTAGCAGTCTACTGGGAATTGCATCCGGACGAACATGCTATACAGCCACATAGTTAGCGGTAGCATCCTAGCGGCTGTCATACAGAACATGCTATACAGCCACATCGTTAGCGGTAGCATGCTAGCGGCTGTCATACAGAACATGCTATACAGCCACATAGTTAGCGGTAGCATGCTAGCGGCTGTCATACAGAACATGCTATACAGCCACATAGTTAGCGGTAGCATCCTAGCGGCTGTCATACAGAACATGCTATACAGCCACATCGTTAGCGGTAGCATGCTATACAGCCACATCGTTAGCGGTAGCATGCTATACAGCCACATAGTTAGCGGTAGCATGCTATACAGCCACATAGTTAGCGGTAGCATGCTATACAGCCACATAGTTAGCGGTAGCATGCTATACAGCCACATCGTTAGCGGTAGCATGCTATACAGCCACATAGTTAGCGGTAGCATGCTATACAGCCACATAGTTAGCGGTAGCATGCTATACAGCCACATCGTTAGCGGTAGCATGCTATACAGCCACATAGTTAGCGGTAGCATGCTATACAGCCACATCGTTAGCGGTAGCATGCTATACAGCCACATCGTTAGCGGTAGCATGCTATACACCCACATAGTTAGCGGTAGCATGCTATACACCCACATCGTTAGCGGTAGCATGCTATACACCCACATCGTTAGCGGTAGCATGCTATACACCCACATCGTTAGCGGTAGCATGCTATACAGCCACATAGTTAGCGGTAGCATGCTATACAGCCACATAGTTAGCGGTAGCATGCTATACACCCACATCGTTAGCGGTAGCATGCTATACACCCACATCGTTAGCGGTAGCATGCTATACAGCCACATAGTTAGCGGTAGCATGCTATACAGCCACATAGTTAGCGGTAGCATGCTATACAGCCACATAGTTAGCGGTAGCATGCTAGCGGCTGTCATACGGAACGGGCCACGCATATTTACGAGACCGTATCCGCAGAAACGATAACGGGCACGTATACATGTACGTACACACACTGGCACAATCACGCACCTAATTGAAAAGACACATGTTAATATCCACAGTTAGAGGACTCCGAAAATAACACCGTTTACCAAAACCTTACCAGTTCCTCCTGAGTTGTCAGGGCTTCCGCCATCTTGAAGCCTCCGCAGCGTCATTTCTACGTGCGCGCTCATTAGTCGCTCGCTCACGACGCAGACAGGACACATGCTAGACTAGGCTAAACAACAATTTCTATTAAAGATTGTTAATTTACTTGATCGTCCACTCATTCAATTGCATTGAACGTGTGTATGTGTGAAGTAATTGCAACCGTTATCCGTACGTGAAATGCATGTCTGTGTGTTTATTACTGCTTAACTGACAAACATGTGAAGTCTGTAGTATTATCATACCGGTAAAACCAACGTATTCTGTGTCAGTAAACCATGTTATCTACCACTCAATGTGAAACATACGGTCCATCATGCAGGAAACGGTACATGCGGTTTGATGAATGTAAATCCCCCAGTATTGTAAAAGTAAAAGCCTGTACTGCATATTTGTTCTGCAAACTGTACCGGGTCAACTCATATCACTCATTAGTGTTTATTACACTCCTTACATGTGATGTTTCCTACTTCACAGTGAGAGTTATCAGCATTATTACACACTACTTCCTGTTCAGAATCTGTTGGTGTGGGACATCCGTCACAAATGGCATCCGAACTGTGAGTTGTTTGCAAACATTGCAGACCACATTAGGTATATACTGGTATGTCCCATCTAAGACACTTCTTTACTTCTCTGTACATGACTGATTCCAGATATTAGCCCTAACTCAAAAGGCTGTGTCCCAAATGGACTCTATCCTTATGCAATCCCCCACGTTTCTCTGGTCTAGAACATTGTTCCATATAAGAAAACGGTTTTATATGGGATGTAAAAGTAGATATGATATAGTGCCAGCCTCAGAATGTTTGGTTGCCAAAAGCCGTGGAGCAAGACAGCAGTTTTTATTGAAACAAACACTTGAATAGTCTAAATAGGGTTTACACAAATGCCCAAAGTAATATACAAACATATTTCCTGTTTGTTCCCTTCTGTGTAGACATGGAGGCATACAGCCCTAATCTCTAACAGTACAGCTGCTCTGGACACCAGAGGGACGACTTCACATTTTGCAGCATTGTTTTTAATTATAGACAAATAAATACATTTCATGTATTGACACACACACTTAACCAAAAGATAAGTCACTTAACCAAGAGATAAAAACATATTTTTTAAAAACCCTTTATTGTGCACCAGAGAGCTGTGATGAGGCCATTCCATCACCACCTCACCCCACCCCAGATCGCCCTCTCCTCATCCCAGACCGCCCTCTCCCCCTCACCCCAGATCGCCCTCTCCCCCTCACCCCAGATCGCCCTCTCCTCATCCCAGACCGCCCTCTCCCCCTCACCCCAGATCGCCCTCTCCCCCTCACCCCAGATCGCCCTCTCCCCAGACCGCCCCCCTCATCCCAGATCGCACTCTCCTCCTCCACATCCCAGACCGCCCTCTCCTCCTCCACATCCCAGACCGCCCTCTCCTCCTCCACATCCCAGACCGCCCTCTCCTCCTCCACATCCCAGACCGCCCTCTCCTCCTCCTCATCCCAGACCGCCCTCTCCTCCTCCTCATCCCAGACCGCCCTCTCCTCCTCCTCATCCCAGACCGCCCTCTCCTCCTCCTCATCCCAGACCGCCCTCTCATCCCAGACCGCCCTCTCATCCCAGACCGCCCTCTCATCCCAGACCGCCCTCTCATCCCAGACCGCCCTCTCCTCCTCATCCCGCCCTTTCCTCCTCATCCCGCCCTCTCCTCCTCATCCCGCCCTCTCCTCCTCATCCCGCCCTCTCCTCCTCATCCCGCCCTCTCCTCCTCATCCCGCCCTCTCCTCCTCATCCCGCCCTCTCCTCCTCATCCCAGACCGCCCTCTCCTCATCCCTTTAAAAAAATTAAACCCTGGAAAGTGTAAGTGTGTAAACATTAGTTTTAGTTTGATCAACATCATCACCATGGTGACTAACACAACAGGATATTTATTAAAGGCATGGTTACATCAGTCAGAGCTGTTCTTTAAACCAAAATATAAAACATAAACATGGGAGGCCCTATGTACACAGTCAAGTGATACTGTCACAGAGTTAGAAAGAGGACTGCCCGTCTACACGGCTCTTTCAACCTCTCTTTCGGTCTGTCTGTCCCTGATAGTGGTTGATGGAGCTGACCAGGTTATTGAACCACCCCAGTTCTTAAACAACCCTTTCTAGAACCACCCCAGTTCTAAAAACAACCCGTTCTAGAACCACCTTGGTGCCAAAACAACCCGTTCTAGAACCGCCTTAGTTCTAAAACAACCCCAGTTCTATATGAATCACATCTGCTGCAGATCACATCTGTAGAATGTGATCCCCCCCGTTCTATAATAACACTTGTTGTAGATTGATCGTGTATGATGTGGCTAAGGGCTAATTTACAGGTTCAGTCTGATGTGTAGGCTGGTTGTACATGGGGGTACAGCGGGATGGTTTCTCTGGTCTAATGATCATTACAGGCCAAGGGTGTCAGATGCTTCATCGCGGGTGAAATAGTATCTAACAGGTGGTCCAGGGAGATCTTCATCTCCATCTGACTCCGGCGCAAACGACACGGTCAGGTCAACATAACGACGATCAACAGATGGCTTGATCAACTTCTGCATCCTGCAAAAAGGAAGGGGACTTAGATGATAGGTGATTCAATATATGTGTGTGTGTGTATGCGCATGTAAGGGGACGTAGATGCTAGGTGATTCAATATGTGTGTGTGTGCATGTAAGGGGACTTAGATGATAGGTGATTCAATGTGTGTGTGTGTGTGTGTGTGTGTGTGTGCATGTAAGGGGACGTAGATGCTAGGTGATTCAATATGTGTATGTGTGTGTGTGTGTGTGTGCGCATGTAAGGGGACGTAGATGCTAGGTGATTCAATATGTGTATGTGTGTGTGTGTAAGGGGACTTAGATGATAGGTGATTCAATATGTGTGTGTGTGCATGTAAGGGGACTTAGATGATAGGTGATTCAATGTGTGTGTGTGTGTGTGTGTGTGTGTGTGTGTGCATGTAAGGGGACGTAGATGCTAGGTGATTCAATATGTGTATGTGTGTGTGTGTGTGTGCGCGCATGTAAGGGGACGTAGATGCTAGGTGATTCAATATGTGTGTGTGTGCATGTAAGGGGACTTAGATGATAGGTGATTCAATATGTGTGTGTGTGTGTGTGTAAGGGGACGTAGATGCTAGGTGATTCAATATGTGTGTGTGTGCATGTAAGGGGACTTAGATGATAGGTGATTCAATATGTGTGTGTGTGTGTGTGCATGTAAGGGGACGTAGATGCTAGGTGATTCAATATGTGTGTGTGTGCATGTAAGGGGACGTAGATGCTAGGTGATTCAATATGTGTGTGTGTGTGTGTGTGTGTGTGCGCATGTAAGGGGACGTAGATGCTAGGTGATTCAATATGTGTGTGTGTGCATGTAAGGGGACTTAGATGATAGGTGATTCAATATGTGTATGTGTGCATGCGTTGCTCACGTCAGTTTGAGTCTCTTGTGGTGTCCGGGCATCACAGGAACATAGAGCATCTTGACTCCATAGACCACCATAGTGGGTTCAATTCCATACTTGTCCTGAAACACAGCCAACGCTACTGATAAAACACAAAACACTACAGCCAACGCAACTGATAAAACACAAACCACTACAGCCAACGCAACTGATAAAACACAAAACACTACAGCCAACGCAACTGATAAAACACAAAACACTACAGCCAACGCAACTGATAAAACACAAAACACTACAGCCAACGCAACTGATAAAACACAAAACACTACAGCCAACGCAACTGATAAAACACAAAACACTACAGCCAACGCTACTGATAAAACACAAAACACTACAGCCAACGCAAGTGATAAAACACAAAACACTACAGCCAACGCTACTGATAAAACACAAAACACTACAGCCAACGCAACTGATAAAACACAAAACACTACAGCCAACGCTACTGATAAAACACAAAACACTACAGCCAACGCAAGTGATAAAACACAAAACACTACAGCCAACGCAACTGATAAAACACAAAACACTACAGCCAACGCAACTGATAAAACACAAAACACTACAGCCAACGCAACTGATAAAACACAAAACACTACAGCCAACGCAACTGATAAAACACAAAACACTACAGCCAACGCTACTGATAAAACACAAAACAACATAGTCCGTGTGTGTGTGTGTGTCTCACCCGTACTGCAGCAATGAAGTTGGAGAGTGTGAAGTCTTGGTGACCACACACGACCCAGCGATCCCAGATAGAGAAATATATATCGTCCCTTAGTGTGAGGGAAACACCAGGGAAACAATGGTCAATACCAGTAGATGGTCAATACCAGTAGATGGTCAATACCAGTAGACGGTCAATACCAGTAGATGGTCAATACCAGTAGTCAATACCATCAGAAAGTCTATTGAATAGAAAATACCACAGATAAAACGCCTAAACGCTAATGTCTGTCCAAAGACAGAGACCATCATATGAAAGACATGTATGACATATACAATGTAACTCAGAAACATGCCTATCTGGATGGTAAATGACACCTGATGTCTCTCCACTACCTGATCTGCCTCTTTCTGACAGGTGCCGTCTCAGTGAGGACCGTCACATGTGTGACATAGGCATGTTTCTGAGTTACATTGTAGATCTGGATGGTAAATGACACCTGGTGTCTCTCCACTACCTGATCTGCCTCTTCCTGACCGGTGCCGTCTCAGTGAGGACCACCACTGGAATGGCCAGGTTGAAGAAACAGTTGTTGAACGACTCAAACCGGTAACCCCCTGTCACTTTCATCAGCTCCAGGGACACCTAGGAAACAGGACAGATGACACTAAGACGCCTCACTGCATCAGACAGAAATACACAGCGCTGAATTAGGGATTTGATTTGTGATTATAGCTAAAATAATAATATGCTATGCAATCAGACAGGCATGTTACAGACCCAAACACACAGATGATATATATACCAACTGGTTGTATCAACACATCCCCAAGCAATCACATCTAATGTCACAGCGTATTTGGCGTCCTCACCAGCCCGGCAACGGCGGCAGTTGCCGTGGCAATTGCGGGAATAATCTTGCCAGCGATGCGTTTGGTCTTGAGGCGGTCGGCCACCTCGATGGCGTACATCCGGGCACGGAGGGATGACGCCGCCGCCACAAAGTCCATGTGAGCGTTGGTGTCATCATCCTTCTCAAACATCAGAGGACTCATCCGCAACCTCTCTGTGAAACACAGAGTTCAGGATTTAGATAGGGATGATGTGTAGAGCCTGTATCTGTGTGAGGGATGATGTGTGTAGAGCCTGTATCTGTGTGAGGGTTGATGTGCGTAGAGCCTGTATCTGTGTGAGGGTTGATGTGCGTAGAGCCTGTATCTGTGTGAGGGTTGATGTGTGTAGAGCCTGTATCTGTGTGAGGGTTGATGTGCGTAGAGCCTGTATCTGTGTGAGGGTTGATGTGCGTAGAGCCTGTATCTGTGTGAGGGTTGATGTGCGTAGAGCCTGTATCCGTGTGAGGGTTGATGTGCGTAGAGCCTGTATCCGTGTGAGGGTTGATGTGCGTAGAGCCTGTATCTGTGTGAGGGTTGATGTGCGTAGAGCCTGTATCTGTGTGAGGGTTGATGTGCGTAGAGCCTGTATCTGTGTGAGGGTTGATGTGCGTAGAGCCTGTATCTGTGTGAGGGTTGATGTGCGTAGAGCCTGTATCTGTGTGAGGGTTGATGTGCGTAGAGCCTGTATCTGTGTGAGGGTTGATGTGTGTAGAGCCTGTATCTGTGTGAGGGTTGATGTGTGTAGAGCCTGTATCTGGGTGAGGGTTGATGTGCGTAGAGCCTGTATCTGGGTGAGGGTTGATGTGCGTAGAGCCTGTATCTGTGTGAGGGTTGATGTGCGTAGAGCCTGTATCTGTGTGAGGGTTGATGTGTGTAGAGCCTGTATCTGTGTGAGGGTTGATGTGTGTAGAGCCTGTATCTGTGTGAGGGTTGATGTGTGTAGAGCCTGTATCTGAGTGAGGGTTGATGTGTGTAGAGCCTGTATCTGTGTGAGGGTTGATGTGTAGAGCCTGTATCTGTGTGAGGGTTGATGTGTGTAGAGCCTGTATCTGGGTGAGGGTTGATGTGTGTAGAGCCTGTATCTGGGTGAGGGTTGATGTGCGTAGAGCCTGTATCTGTGTGAGGGTTGATGTGTGTAGAGCCTGTATCTGTGTGAGGGTTGATGTGCGTAGAGCCTGTATCTGTGTGAGGGTTGATGTGCGTAGAGCCTGTATCTGGGTGAGGGTTGATGTGTGTAGAGCCTGTATCTGGGTGAGGAATGATGTGAGTGGGTACCTGGGGTCACATGGTCTGCAGCAATAGCCTCTTCTAGCTGGGCGATTGCATCCCGCTCTTCTTCGCTGCTCACCGTCAGCTTCATCTGGTCTGGCTTCTTCACATTCTCATCAGTCTCAATACGCTTCACATGTGAATAAAAACATAATTATATATGTCAACCTCCTCAATACGCTTCACATGTTTACAGCCACCAATAAATCATCCCAATAACCCAGTCAGCCAGTTAACCAATAACCCAGTCAGCCAGTTAACCAATAACCCAGTCAGCCAGTTAACCAATAACCCAGTCAGCCAGTTAACCAATAACCCAGTCAGCCAGTTAACCAATAACCCAGTCAGCCAGTTAACCAATAACCCAGTCAGCCAGTTAACCAATAACCCAGTCAGCCAGTTAACCAATAACCCAGTCAGCCAGTTAACCAATAACCCAGCCAGTTAACCCGTCGGTTCATTAATTACCTTCTCTGCAGGCCGGTACTCTGGGATGGTAATCTCTGACAGAATCCTGGACACAGCTTGTTGTGAAAGTTCCTACACACACACACACACACACACACACACACACACATTATTTGATAAGCTACACAACAGTGGGTTCCTGGTGACTGGTGTCCACTAGCTGTGTGTGTGTGTCTCTGTGTGTGTGTGTCTCTGTGTGTGTGTGTCTCTGTGTGTGTGTGTGTCTCTGTGTGTGTGTGTGTCTCTGTGTGTGTGTGTGTCTCTGTGTGTGTGTGTCTCTGTGTGTGTGTGTCTCTGTGTGTGTGTCTCTGTGTGTGTGTCTCTGTGTGTGTGTGTGTCTCTGTGTGTGTGTTTCTGTGTGTGTGTGTCTCTGTGTTGGTGTACCTTCTCTGAATAGCGGATGTTGTAAATCTCTGCATAGAGTCGTGCCGCGCTGATGACAAAACTGAAGTGCCTGATGGGGAAAAAAACAGATGGAGAAGAGGGGTTAGACTGTACCGAGACTCGCGCTGAAAGAGAAACTTGGACAATAAAGATCCTGGCAGCACAGACCACCATATTTAGGACAACTCACAGTGCATCACACACACAGACCACCATATTTAGGACAACTCACAGTGCATCACACACACAGACCACCATATTTAGGACAACTCACAGTGCATCACACACACAGACCACCATATTTAGGACAACTCACAGTGCATCACACACACAGACCACCATATTTAGGACAACTCACAGTGCATCACACACACAGACCACCATATTTAGGACAACTCACAGTGCATCACACACACAGACCACCATATTTAGGACAACTCACAGTGCATCAGATACACAGACCACCATATTTAGGACAACTCACAGTGCATCACACACACACAGACCACCATATTTAGGACAACTCACAGTGCATCAGATACACAGACCACCATATTTAGGACAACTCACAGTGCATCACACACACAGACCACCATATTTAGGACAACTCACAGTGCATCACACACACAGACCACCATATTTAGGACAACTCACAGTGCATCACACACACAGACCACCATATTTAGGACAACTCACAGTGCATCACACACACAGACCACCATATTTAGGACAACTCACAGTGCATCAGTCAGGTCAAACTCTATAGGAGACGGGGGGCGTTTGGGAGACTGCCAGAATAGACCTGCAGAATGAAACACAAGTGTCCGAATGATGTCACTGATGGATGAAACAGTGAGACAAAGTGTGTGTGTGTGTGTCTCTGTGTGTGTCTCTGTGTGTGTGTGTGTAAGTAACTTACTGCCATCTTTTAATCGAGTGTCCAGGGGAAAGGAGTGCAGCAGCTGTAGAGCCTACAGGAGAACACACACACATTGATACATCATCTTGGATGAGTGTGTGTTTGTATCATGGCATCTGGTGCAGTCAAATGCCTTGCTCTGGGGCAGGTAGATGGGTTAATGTTGGTGTGATGATGTCGTGCTAAACGCACCAATCCCTGTGGACGACCGGTGGGGGCATTACCTTTCTTTTAAAATACTTGTCGAACTTCAGACGTGCCATAGTGATGCAGTGTTCCCATTGGCTGGGCCGTCGGCTTAGCAACTTGACCACCTGGAACGCCCCCTCCAGGCTTTCTCTCTGCTGCATTCTCTACACACACACCCAGTAGGTTAACACACACACACACACACACCCAGTAGGTTAACACACACACCCAGTAGGTTAACACACACACAAACACACCTAGTAGGTTAACACACACACACACACCCAGTAGGTTAACACACACACACAAACACACCTAGTAGGTTAACACACACACACACCCAGTAGGTTAACACACACACACACACACCCAGTAGGTTAACACACACACCCAGTAGGTTAACACACACACAAACACACCTAGTAGGTTAACACACACACACACACACCCAGTAGGTTAACACACACACAAACACACCTAGTAGGTTAACACACACCCAGTAGGTTAACACACACACACACACCCAGTAGGTTAACACACACACCCAGTAGGTTAACACACACACAAACACACCTAGTAGGTTAACACACACACACACACCTAGTAGGTTAACACACACACACCCAGTAGGTTAACACACACACACCCAGTAGGTTAACACACACACACCCAGTAGGTTAACACACACACACACACACCCCCAGTAGGTTAACACACACACACACACCCCCAGTAGGTTAACACACACACACCCAGTAGGTTAACACACACACACACACACCCAGTAGGTTAACACACACACACACACACCCAGTAGGTTAACACACACACACACCCAGTAGGTTAACACACACACACACCCAGTAGGTTAACACACACACACACCCAGTAGGTTAACACACACAGTAGGTTAACACACACACACAGTAGGTTAACACACACACACACCCAGTAGGTTAACACACACACACACCCAGTAGGTTAACACACACACACACCCAGTAGGTTAACACACACACCCAGTAGGTTAACACACACACACCCAGTAGGTTAACACACACACCTAGTAGGTTAACACACACACACCCAGTAGGTTAACACACACACACCCAGTAGGTTAACACACACACCCAGTAGGTTAACACAAACACACCCAGTAGGTTAACACAAACACATCCAGTAGGTTAACACAAACACACACACCCAGTAGGTTAACACACACACACACACACCTCTGTTTTAGAGTATCACCCATTATTTTAAATCATTCCATGAACCTTCCAACCACCCCTTTCAAAGTCAGATTGTCCAGCAGGTCTCAGACAAATGCTTTCATCTAATTTATCACATAAATGAACGTAGAGATGATAAGATGATGTCCCTACTAGTAGCACAGCTTCAGCTGAGGAGTGAATCTCCCAGAACATGTTGTAGATGGAAGGCTTGTGGGCAAACGCACTCTCAAACTACAAAGAAAAGGAAGCAGATTTATTTCAGACACTACATCACCGTAGTTCCCATGTCCTACTAACCAGTCGGTTTATCGTCACCCGGTCTCGGTCGGTTTTATCGTCACCCGGTCTCGGTCGGTTTTATCGTCACCCGGTCTCGGTCGGGTTTATCGTCACCCGGTCTCGGTCGGGTTTATCGTCACCCGGTCTCGGTCGGGTTTATCGTCACCCGGTCTCGGTCGGGTTTATCGTCACCCGGTCTCGGTCGGGTTTATCGTCACCCGGTCTCGGTCGGGTTTATCGTCACCCGGTCTCGGTCGGGTTTATCGTCACCCGGTCTCGGTCGGTTTTGTCACCTTGTCTCTTGCCCACTGGATAGTGTGTTCGATGACGGCAGGGAAAGACTTGAGGGTGCAGAACGGAATCTCCTCCTCCGGTGGATCTCTCTGTCAACACACATAAACACACAGCATGTTGACACAAACACCTCCGTCTCACACACGCGTATAATGACACACACATGTATATAAAGACACACATAAACACACAGCATGTTGACACAAACACCTCCGTCTCACACACGCGTATAATGACACACACATGTATATAAAGACACACATAAACACACAGCATGTTGACACAAACACCTCCGTCTCACACACGCGTATAATGACACACACATGTATATAAAGACACACATAAACACACAGCATGTTGACACAAACACCTCCGTCTCACACACGCGTATAATGACACACACATGTATATAAAGACACACATAAACACACAGCATGTTGACACGAACACCTCCGTCTCACACACGCGTATAATGACACACACATGTATATAAAGACACACATACATGGCTGTTGTACGACTCGGTCAGGTTGGGCACGATGACCTCAATGTGGCCTTTGGTTCCCATGGTACCCGAATCCAGGAGAGCCTTCTGATTGGAAACGCTGCGACTAAGGGTTAACCCATCACAGAGATGTTCACAGCAAAACAACCCAGGTGGTCATTTACATCTATAGTTTCAGCCAAGCCCTCACCTGTCCACATATCTGCGTGCCTCCACATTGTCCAGCGCCATGACAACCAGGTGCAGGCGGGAGTAGAAGAGGTCATTGTAGACGCCCTCTGTGGCAGGACACACCTTGTTCAGGTGAGCCTCGATCTGCATCTCCGGATTGATCTCCAGGGTGGCATCAGCTGCTGTAGAGCTCTTGGGTTTCTGATGAGGGGGAGAGAAGGGGAGACCGTGAGATGGCTAGAGATTATTAGCTTGATGATGGTGTGTGTGTGTGTGTGTGTGTGTGTGTGTGTCTGACCTGGATGTGATGAGGTCTGAACAGAAACTGCCGGTTCAGGTTGGACTTCTCTATTAGGTCTGGGTCAGACATACAAACCTGAGGGGAAACATAACAATCACTCAATCAATCAATCAATAAACTATTCAACATTCTGAGTGGTTTGTTACACCACAAAAGAGACAAGATTATCAGTTAAAGGATCAATCAACTGATTACCTAAACAATCACCTATTTAACCAGTCATCCAATCCCTATTTGTCCTATTGAGTTCTGGGCCAATCCAATCCCTACCTGTCCTGAGTTCTGGGCCAATCCAATCCCTTCCTGTCCTGAGTTCTGGGCCAATCCAATCCCTACCTGTCCTGAGTTCTGGGCCAACCCAATCCCTACCTGTCCTGAGTTCTGGGCCAATCCAATCCCTACCTGTCCTGAGTTCTGGGCCAATCCAATCCCTACCTGTCCTGAGTTCTGGGCCAATCCAATCCCTACCTGTCCTGAGTTCTGGGCCAATCCAATCCCTACCTGTCCTGAGTTGTGGGCCAACCCAATCCCTACCTGTCCTGAGTTCTGGGCCAATCCAATCCCTACCTGTCCTGAGTTCTGGGCCAATCCAATCCCTACCTGTCCTGAGTTCTGGGCCAATCCAACTCCAAGCAGGGCGAAGTTCTTGAGCATCTCACAGCCAATGGCCCCACATCCCACCTGGAGAACCAAACCATACTTTCATGACATTAAACATGACATCAGAACATATGTAACAATATGATTAAACACTGATCTTCTGTTAAGTTTAATGACACGTGTCGTTTTTACCATAAAGACCCTCAGCTTGTGAAGCTCCAGGCACATGGAGTCCCCGATGCAGGCCCTCAGGCCGTCATACCGATCCCCCCTGAACACACACAGAGATAATGTATAGTGTATCTTTAAGTGTATAGTCGTGTGTGTGCGTGTGTGTGTGCGTACCTGGGGATAAACTCGTCTGTAGACAGAGACTGGAGAGGCTTCACTACCTCAATAGCATCTAGATAAAACTAGAAACAGAGAAAAGAGTGAATAGAAAGATGAGAAATGACCAGAGAACAAAAGCCATGAATTCGGGTCTGACCAACCCTGCTCCGGGAGAGCTGGAAACCTGTAGGTTTCTCCCTTCGAACACATGACTAGCAAAATTAACAGCCGAACTGACTGTGGTCTGACAGGAGATGTGCAGGAGGCGGGGCAGGGGGAGGGGCATACCCATTGCTGTAGCGGGGCGAACTTCCCAGTGAGAGCCTTAAGGACCTCCTGACTGGCCACGCCCCCGACTGCAGCCGCCAATGGGGGGAGGGAACCCTGCGCTGTTCTGGAGAGACACCGGGCCAGCTCAGGCCACAATGAAGCCTAGAGAAGGGGAGGTCAGTGGGTGGAAGGTCAGGAGTTTATACCAGTGTGCCGCAGTGCATTTCGTGTAGCAGAAACACTCACCGGCTTTGCCAAAGTGTGGTTGACCCGCTCTGTCAGTCTGACCAGAACTTCTGCATCCTGGCAGCACCTGGAAAACCACCAGAACCAATCAGAGCTAGAGAGGACAGGCAGTTACAGGGTGTTGTTTTGGGGGTTAGGTTGAGGGTTTTAGGGGTCAGCCTGGCATTTGGAGTAAAGGGTTAAGGGCTGTGTCAGAGGTCCATACACTCGGTTTGAGGAGCAAGCTATGGGTTGGGGAGAAGGAGATGTTGTTACCCGATGTTGGGCAATCTGTGGTGCTCCTCCTGGAAGGCATCTAGAGCCAACATGGCGGCATGGATCTGCAGTGGAGCCTGAGGGACATATTTACAATGGGCATAACAGGAAACTGACGTTGGAGACGGCTCTAACACACAGAAGTACAGGTAACACAAACACAACAGGTAACACAAACAGTACAGGTAACACAAACAGTACAGGTAACACAAACAGTACAGGTTACACAAACAGTACAGGTAACACAAACACAACAGGTAACACAAACAGTACAGGTAACACAAACAGTACAGGTAACACAAACAGTACAGGTTACACAAACAGTACAGGTTACACAAACACAACAGGTTAACACAAACCCAACAGGTAACACAAACCCAACAGGTAACACAAACACAACAGGTAACACAAACACAACAGGTAACACAAACACAACACAAACACAACATAAGACCTCTCACCTCCGGTTTGCTTAAGTCAGGGGTCAGGACCTGAGGCTCACACAGCTGGTGCTCCATCGTCTCCTAAAACACACACACACACACACACACACACACACACACACACACACACACAGCATCAACAGTGACCTGATTCTACTCCCGAAGCACAGTGCCTCCTCAAGGGACAACCAGACAACAGCTGTTGTACATAATTCTTAATTTCTGTTTGGGTGATAGTTGTCTCCACATTTAGTTCAGATTAGGTTGTTATATTTGGTTCCTTACAAAGCTATAGGTGCTGGGTGTTCTGACCAGCCTGAACAGACCTCCATGTGCATATGACTGCAGACCAGATGTGTCTCCTATTGCAAAACTGTAGGGGGAGAGAACTGGAGCACACACACACACACACACACACACACACACACACACACACACACACACACACACACACACACACACACACACACACACACACACACACACACACACACACACACACACACACACACACACACACACACACACACTTATCAACAATAACCAAGCACTAACAGTTAGTATGTGACCTGAGACCTGTCATAAGACTGTCGTAGCAGTACCTGTGACCTGTCATAAGACTATCGTAGCAGTACCTGTGACCTGTCGTGTGGTGCCGTTGAGTTGGTCCATGCCATTGACCTCTCTGAAGAGGACACTCTGTTCCGTCTGTAGACCGTGAGTCCTGCCATCCATACAGGTCACCACCCCAGGGTCATCCTACAGGTCAGAGGTCACAGGTCAGAGGGGGTGAATGAGGTAGGTAGTGTGTGTGCACGCGCAAGTGCATACCTGAGTGATGTTCTGGATGAAGATCTCCTTAGTCTCCTCTCCCGTTGGGTCGGACACCTCAAAGTGCTCCCCGAAATCACAGAACACCCGGGCACAGATCCCGTATGTATCACAGCCAATAAACTGCACAGATTAAAATACAGTAACACATTACAATCAAAATCAGGTTTATTAACCGTCCCACCTGGTGGGCAGTACCTGGGATGAGGCCGTCCCACCTGGTGGGCAGTACCTGGGATGAGGCCGTCCCACCTGGTGGGCAGTACCTGGGATGAGGCCGTCCCACCTGGTGGGCAGTACCTGGGATGAGGCCGTCCCACCTGGTGGGCAGTACCTGGGATGAGGCCGTCTGTATGAGAAGCATACTGGTCTTACCCTGATGGGTGGCTGCTGGGAGTGACAGAACTCATCCACTTTCTTCTGGAGACTCAGCCAGGCCTCCGTTAGAATCACACACTTGACAACAAACATATAAAAACAGTCAATAGTACGCATGACTTGATGGGGTGTGTGTGTGTGTGTTAGAGAAATACTGCATGGAGGGTATGGTGTTAAAGCACTTTGTGACAACTGCCGAGGTAAAAAGGGCTTTAAAAAAGAAATGTGTGTGTGACGGCATGGAGTGTGTATGACTGCGTGGTGTGTGTGTAGCTGGTCGTCACCTGGTATCTCTTAAGAAAGCAGAGGTCAGTGGAAAGATCAAGAGGGATGGAGGATGAGTCCACATGGACGTAAGGATTGAGCTCTGCTACCCTGGAGCGGACAGCCTCAACCCTGGAGGAAAGGGAGAGAAGAAAAGAGAAGGGGTATGACGGGCATGTTCAAGTGGACCTAGCAGATCAACTTTCCTCTGTTACCAAGACAACAACCAAGGCTAAAAGGCATGTCACTCAACACATCATCCTGTCTGATAATGTTACCTGTTCCTGTGATTTAGCACATCATCCTGTCTGATGAAGAAGTTGCAGCCCAGGTCCCTCATGTCACACTTCTTAGTGTCATGTAATGTCACCGCCTACACACACACACACACACACACACACACACACACACACACACACACATACATACACACAATTCAGCCAAGTGTCCCTGCATGGTGATGAAGACATGACGAAGCATAACCACATCATTCTAAACTACGACAGATTACTCACCTTCACGCCTGCTAACACAATGTTCTTTGCTGAGAAAAGAGCAACCAGAGTTTTCCATAAGTAATCTACTCCCTCTAGAAACACAAGTAACACACACAAGTAACACACACACACACACACACACACACTACAACTTGTGTCAACACAAGTAGCACACACACTACAACTTGTATCAAGTGTTGTCACATTGTGTCACATCATAGCACATGGTTTATCCTGTCATGTCACTTACCAATCTCCACTCCCAAACCTCCCATCCCGCTGAGAAATACGGAGGATTGGGCCATCTTCTGCATAGCGCTGTCTCCCAGCACATATCTCTGACGACTGAGGAAGGACAATCCGTTATGTCACAGAAAACTAGAGGCATTTTACTCACAACTAGGATGCAAAAAGGTCCATTTAAACATGACCGGTAACAGTCGAGGGCAGACCAATCAGATCAAATCCAACTAGCCTGTAGGAAAGCAGTCTGAGGCGGTGAGTCTGATGACAGCCTTTTTAACAAGTGACTTGCCTGTACAGGGAGTCGTCTATCTCCATGGAGTCAGCGGCCATCTTGGGAGGGGGAGGGGGGAACTCACCAGTCCTAAAGAGCACTGGATCTTTACATAGAGAAAATGCATTGAGCACAGAACAATGTTCTTCTGACTTTGGAACGATATACATCTCTACTGCAGTGTTCTAGATTTAAACCTGAACACACATGATCAGGGTGAAAGGAGGGTGGACCGTTTAAGACTTAACATATCTCTTCCTTAATGTCCAAACTGTTAACAGGACATCAACCAAAATACGTTTTCTTTATTATACAGAATACATCTCCTCTAGTTACTGTTAGCATGACACCTAGTGCTGTCTTTGATAAAACTCTATGTCATCTGATATGTTCATCAGCAGAAATACTAGCGTTAGGCTTTCTGCTCAAATGACGAACATAAGTATACATCTGAGCATTTTATCTCAGTTGTCAGAATTTCACCATCATCAAACAATAAACTAATACACATCTAGCCAGCTAGTTCGCAAACACAGTTGTCTGGTAGGCAAGTAGCTCCCAATCTGTCACTGTAATGTCAGGAAGTCGTAGGAGAGTAGTTGTATCACTTGTACCATATTCATATTCAAGTACGAACACGTTTAGGGAGTTAAAACTTCTCAATTCCTTGTCAACAGCTCGCTAACTAGATGTGTTATTAGCTTGGTACCATAGCTAACCCTGCTAGCTTTGACTGATTACTCCCAGTAGGGCCCGTTAGCCAACTAGCATTAGCTATGTACCCACACTAACGCCGGTTAGTTTAAAAACACCCTCCATAAACCTGTGAGGTCATGACGTTTCAAGGAAAAGATTAACTTTCGTTAAGTGCACGTTTTATATGTTGTTATTTATTCAGAGTATATTATAAAAAGTGCATAACGATAACCGAAGAGACCATTTATGTTACCTGTCAGTGTCAGTGTGCGCGAGCAGCAGTGAGTAGTGACGAATGATTGGTTGAGAATCAGTGTGCGCGAGCAGCAGTGAGTAGTGAAACATGATTGGTTGAGAGTGACTAAGACGTCAAACGGTTCCGGTTGAGCCGCCTGGTCACATGACCAAGTTCAAATTATGTTTGTTAGAGAAATAATTTATTTTTCAAATTAAGTATAATATAAATACATAAACAAACAACATGTTGGGATTTACCCAGATATTTCAGAAGAAAAACATCTTAAAAGGATAATAGTAAACTCTTCCAGTTTTTTCTAGCACAAGAACCCAAAGGCACGCTCATCAACTTGATGTAACATTTGTCCTTTAGAAACCTGCAAGGCACAGTTGTATTATTTTAGGAGAAAATGCTAAACAATGTTTTCACAGTCAAAGTCCATCTGCCCAGTAAAACATTTACACGCCCGACTCACTAACTAATAAGCTTAGGTTTGGGTGAGGAAAGGTAAGAAAAGGTTCAGATGATTAGGAACTGGTGAGGTGAAGCTAAATATGTTAGTGGATAACTAGTTGGGTATGGCAACTAGCCGTAATAACGTATATTCAATTTAGTTGGACGAGCAACTGAAACTGTGGTTTTGAATCTCATAGCTCAGTGAAAACATATAATTCACCCCTCCGGACTGGAGAAACAGGCCATAGGCCTATAGGAGTATGTTCATGTGCTACTTTATAATTGTCTAGTTAGCTAAAGTGAAATATTTAATAAGCCATATAAAAGCGATTATCTTTATCTACCTGTCTTTAACTCATATTGCCTGTATGTATAGATGTCCCACTCAACTTATACCTACCTGCTGACCCACACACACACACACACACACACAAACACTCCCACACACACCTCCCTCATATTGGTCCAACCGCAGCCACATCCTCCCCTCTTTAACTCCTGGCACAACTCCAACACACACCGGGTGAAGCTCCCCGGGTTCAGGACACATTTCTCTACCTCTCTAGCGCACATAACCCTGGTGATGTGGTGCGGTCGCTTGGCTCTGCGTCAGGTCCTGCGGGTAGCAGGTGCACCGGTGCGGAGAGACATGTCGTCGGTACCGCGGGTCTACGTCACCCGGCAGATCCCACCGGAGGGGCTCAAACTGCTCCGGGAGTCAGGACAGTAAGTCAACCGTTGCTGTCTTTGTATTGGTTCTGTATTCATTTAATTATATTCTATTACGGATCCAAATCTAAATCAATAGTTTTATGTTACATGGTTGGATATTATTTCATTTTAAACAACTTAATTCAAACACATATTTTTAACGTTTTCCTTATTAATAGTGTATGTGTAATAAATAACTGTGTGCTCATTGCATTTTGTAGCCTATGTCCCTGAGCCTTCTGTAGAAGTAATCAGTCTGGTCATGTGACCATTGTAATAGAAATGTAAACATATTTACATACACATTACTGATTGGCTGATTAGCTTTGTAAGGGTTGACTAATTATCTAGATCCCATCCCCAGATTGGGCCATCAAATCAACTTTGTAAAGTCAATCTTATCTTTCAAATTTTATTCACATACTATCTCAATTAAAACATGTTATTTAATCAATCTCAAGACTGTTGTTTCAACCTCTGCAAAAGTATTGAGAAATGTAGATAATGTTTTGGACTGCACTGGGCCTTTCAAGTTGGCTGCATTGAGGTTCATCATTGACTTATGGGTAAACAGAGTTGTTAATGTTTGTCCAGACCAGTCAGATAAGACTGTTTCTTCCTCATATATCGATCTCTGTCCCCTCTTCTATCTCTGTCCCCTCTTCGTTCTCTGTCCCCTCTTCGTTCTCTGTCCCCTCTTCTATCTCTGTTTCTCATCTTACACTTTATAACTCCCTCTGTCTATCCTGACAAACATAAATAGGACAAAATTGGAAAGGAAAGAAGGAAAAAAAATAACCACATGTATTTAGAGTGCCTGTAATTTCCCAGGGTGCAATTTGACATTTGGGACTCGGATGATGTTCCCGTACCTCGGAACGAGTTGCTGAAAAAGGTCAAAGGTGTTGACGGACTGGTCTGCGTGCTCACAGAGAAGATTGATCCCGAGCTATTAGACGCTGCAGGTCAGCTGACTGTCCACTCCCTAACACCTCTGGTTGTCCCCTTGACAGGATGCAGGAAGGAGCTTGAATTTACTGATTTCTGTGTGTGTGTGTGTGTCTGTGCCCACGCATGTGTGTCTGTGTGTGTGTCTGTGCCCACGCCTGTGTGTCTGTGTGTGTGTCTGTGCCCACGCCTGTGTGTCTGTGTGTGTGTCTGTGCCCACGCCTGTGCGTCTGTGTTGTGCCCACGCCTCTGTGTTGTGCCCACGCCTCTGTGTCTGTGCCCACGCCTGTGTGTGTGTGTCTGTGCCCATGCCTGTGTGTGTGTCTGTGCCCACGTCTGTGTCCACGCCTGTGTGTCTGTGTCTGCACGTGTGCGTTGTTCTACGTCAGGTCCGAACCTCAAAGTCCTGAGCACTATGTCGGTGGGCTTTGACCACCTCTCCCTGGACGAATTGAAAAAAAGGTCAGTGACCTCTCACCTCTAACCACTGTCGTTGATGACATCATAGATAGCAATGATATAATCAATAAGTACAGTAGAAGGGGGTGTGGCCTACACAAGAGTATGAGTGTTCATATTTAGGATTCATCATATCTATAAGTAAATACCATATTCTGCTATATTGGCTATATATCACCAACCCACCAGTCTGTTAATGCTCTATAAGTAAATACCATATTCTGCTATATATCACCAACCCACCAGTCTGTTAATGCTCTATAAGTAAATACCATATTCTGCTATATTGGCTATATATCACCAACCCACCAGTCTGTTAATGCTCTATAAGTAAACACCATATTCTGCTATATTGGCTATATATCACCAACCCATCAGTCTGTTAATGCTCTATAAGTAAATACCATATTCTGCTATATTGGCTATATATCACCAACCCATCAGTCTGTTAATGCTCTATAAGTAAATACCATATTCTGCTATATTGGCTATATATCACCAACCCATCAGTCTGTTAATGCTCTATAAGTAAATACCATATTCTGCTATATTGGCTATATATCACCAACCCACCAGTCTGTTAATGCTTTTATGAACTCATCGCCAATGCAATTATAATCATTTCATCATAACCATGGTATACGATCTCATATACCATGGCTGTCAGCCAATCAGCATTCAGGGTTCTGGCTTTAAGGTGGATGGTTCCAAGTCATTAACATTTGTTACACTTTCAGAATAAAAGATTCCAAATGGTTCTAAAAGGTGTTACATTAGTCTAGCCCTACTTGCCAGTGTTCTCATTTAGGATGTGTGTGTTCTTGTGTGTGTGTGTGTCAGGGGAATCCGTGTGGGCTACACGCCTGATATTCTGACAGACGCTGTGGCCGAACTGACAGTTGCTCTGTTGCTGACCACATCCAGAAGACTCATAGAGGCAACACACCAAGCCAAAACGTAACACACACACACACACCAAGCCAAAACGTAACACACACACACACACCAAGCCAAAACGTAACACACACACACCAAGCCAAACCGTAACACACACACACACACCAAGCCAAAACGTAACACACACACACACCAAGCCAAAACGTAACACACACACACACCAAGCCAAAACGTAACACACACACACCAAGCCAAAACGTAACACACACACACCAAGCCAAAACGTAACACACACACACCAAGCCAAAATGTGGAGAACCCTCCTACTGTAATATTAACAATCCAATTCCCCGTCCTGTGTATAGTGGTGGTTGGGGAACGTGGAGACCCCTCCTACTGTAATATTAACACTCCCATTCCCCGTCCTGTGTATAGTGGTGGTTGGGGAACGTGGAGACCCCTCCTACTGTAATATTAACACCCCCATTCCCCGTCCTGTGTATAGTGGTGGCTGGGGAACGTGGAGAACCCTCCTACTGTAATATTAACACTCCCATTCCCCGTCCTGTGTATAGTAGTGGCTGGGGAACGTGGAGAACCCTCCTACTGTAATATTAACACTCCCATTCCCCGTCCTGTGTATAGTGGTGGTTGGGGAACGTGGAGACCCCTCCTACTGTAATATTAACACCCCCATTCCCCGTCCTGTGTATAGTGGTGGTTGGGGAACGTGGAGAACCCTCCTACTGTAATATTAACACTCCCATTCCCCGTCCTGTGTATAGTGGTGGTTGGGGAACGTGGAGAACCCTCCTACTGTAATATTAACACTCCCATTCCCCGTCCTGTGTATAGTGGTGGTTGGGGAACGTGGAGAACCCTCCTACTGTAATATTAACACTCCCATTCCCCGTCCTGTGTATAGTGGTGGTTGGGGAACGTGGAGAACCCTCCTACGATAATATTAACACTCCCATTCCCGTCCTGTGTGTAGTGGTGGTTGGGGAACGTGGAGAACCCTCCTACTGTAATATTAACACTCCCATTCCCCGTCCTGTGTATAGTGGTGGTTGGGGAACGTGGAGAACCCTCCTACTGTAATATTAACACTCCCATTCCCCGTCCTGTGTATAGTGGTGGTTGGGGAACGTGGAGAACCCTCCTACTGTAATATTAACACTCCCATTCCCCGTCCTGTGTATAGTGGTGGTTGGGGAACGTGGAGAACCCTCCTACTGTAATATTAACACTCTCATTCCCCGTCCTGTGTATAGTGGTGGCTGGGGAACGTGGAGAACCCTATGGTTGTGTGGGTATGAGCTGGCTAACAGCACCGTGGGGATTCTGGGACTGGGCCGGATTGGTGAGTAAATGCCAAACCTTTCTCCATAGCTGTTACCACCAAATCAATGACTGTGTGTGTGTGTGTGTCAGAGGTGGCACGTTTCTCCATATCCCATATCTGTCACCACCACATCAATGACTCTGTGTGTGTGTCTGTGTCAGGGGTGGCAATTGCTGAGCGTCTGAAGCCGTTCAAGGTGAAGAAGTTCATCTACACAGACGTGGCTCCCCGACCAGAGCTGGCCAGCATGATCGACGCAGAATACGGTATGAGGAAACAATAGTTACCCTAACATTAGTCCTAAACCCCAGTAGTTACCCTAACATTAGTCCTAAACCCCAGTAGTTACCCTAACATTAGTCCTAAACCCCAGTAGTTACCCTAACATTAGTCCTAAACCCCAGTAGTTACCCTAACATTAGTCCTAAACCCCAGTAGTTACCCTAACATTAGTCCTAAACCCCAGTAGTTACCCTAACATTAGTCCTAAACCCCAGTAGTTACCCTAACATTAGTCCTAAACCCCAGTAGTTACCGTAACATTAGTCCTAAACCCCAGTAGTTACCGTAACATTAGTCCTAAACCCCAGTAGTTACCCTAACATTAGTCCTAAACCCCAGTAGTTACCCTAACATTAGTCCTAAACCCCAGTAGTTACCCTAACATTAGGCCTAAACCCCAGTAGTTACCCTAACATTAGGCCTAAACCCCAGTAGTTACCCTAACATTAGGCCTAAACCCCAGTAGTTACCCTAACATTAGTCCTAAACCCCAGTAGTTACCGTAACATTAGTCCTAAACCCCAGTAGTTACCCTAACATTAGTCCTAAACCCCAGTAGCTACCCTAACATTAGTCCTGAACCCCAGTAGTGACCGTAACATTAGTCCTAAACCCCAGTAGTTACCGTAACATTAGTCCTAAACCCCAGTAGTTACCGTAACATTAGTCCTAAACCCCAGTAGTTACCCTAACATTAGTCCTAAACCCCAGTAGTTACCCTAACATTAGGCCTAAACCCCAGTAGTTACCCTAACATTAGGCCTAAACCCCAGTAGTTACCCTAACATTAGGCCTAAACCCCAGTAGTTACCCTAACATTAGGCCTAAACCCCAGTAGTTACCCTAACATTAGTCCTAAACCCCAGTAGTTACCGTAACATTAGTCCTAAACCCCAGTAGTTACCCTAACATTAGTCCTAAACCCCAGTAGTTACCCTAACATTAGTCCTGAACCCCAGTAGTGACCGTAACATTAGTCCTAAACCCCAGTAGTTACCGTAACATTAGTCCTAAACCCCAGTAGTTACCGTAACATTAGTCCTAAACCCCAGTAGTTACCCTAACATTAGTCCTAAACCCCAGTAGTTACCCTAACATTAGTCCTAAACCCCAGTAGGTACCCTAACATTAGTCCTAAACCCCAGTAGGTACCCTAACATTAGGCCTAAACCCCACTTATTATTTTGATTGTATTAATTAATTTATTGGTCAGGCCAGTGGTTAAATAGACAGATGTTTCTGTAGTGCAGTGGGTCAGGTACCATCCCATGCTGCAGCAGTACATGTGCACTCGGGGCAGTGGCTGAATCATGATGCCAAAGACTGTCTTCAGATGGGACATTAGTGACTCATTCCAGACTAGTGTGTGTGTGTGTGTGTGTGTGTGATGGCACTCATTAATCCTTAATAACTTCTCTACCAATCTTCTCCACCTCCTCTTCCCATCTTCTCCTCTTCCAATCTTCTCCTCTACCCATCCTCTTCTGACAGTGTCTATGGACGAGTTGGCACGCCAGTCTGACTTCCTGGCCGTGTGTTGTGCCCTGACCCCCGAGACAAAAGAGGTCTGCAACAAGGACCTATTCTCCAAGATGAAGAACACCTCTATCTTCATCAATACCAGCAGGTAAACGCACAAACCTGTGGGAACTTCCTTATTCCCTAATCCTAACCCTGATCCATAATACCTCAACCAAAAGCAACTCCAATTCTAACATATGTATTCCCTTTAAACGAACCCCAGTGATTGGGGATGATTTGTTATGTGCCAACACTCAGTGTGTGTGTGTGTGTGTCAGAGGAGGGGTCGTACATCAGGAGGACCTGTACGAGGCCCTGTCCAGCGGTCAGATAGCTGGCGCCGGACTGGATGTGACCGTCCCAGAACCCCTACCAACCAGCCACCCCCTGTTCACCCTGGACAACTGTGGTGAGAACACACACAGGTTCCTCTCAGGTCTTCTGCTGTCAGATCTTCTCATGGTTTAGTCTCTCACCTCCCTCCCTCTCTCTCCTCCAGTGATTCTCCCCCACATCGCCAGTGCCTCCTACACGACCCGCAACGCCATGTCTGTCCTGGCAGCCAATAACCTGCTCCTCGGCCTGAAGGGAGAACCAATGATCAAAGAGCTCAAGCTGTAGCATCCAATCACCTGGTTTGGAACCCCAGAGGAGAACCAATCACATCACCCCTGTATAGGACTTTGGTTAATTTCACGTAACTAGCAATGCTACAAATATATCAGTATTAACTAATCTAGTATGTATTTTTGAAATGATAAAGGAACACAATAGTGCTAACTAGTTATCATCTTTTATTGTAGTCTGTGATGTAGCTGTGATGTCCTCCATTATTTCATTGCTTTCTTCTTAACAAACACAAACATTCATACAACCTCCTGAAACACATCCTCGCCATATTCGCAGTGCACTTTTCCTGACCAGCGTGTCTGAGGGTCAAAGGCTGGGGGTCAGGGCCCTGGGGTCAGGGGGTACGGGCCTGGGGGTCAGGATCCATCATTGTTAGGGAGGGGGCTTTTCACACCAGCCAGAGAGGAATAAGGCAGTAGGTTTCTCTTCATCAGTCTATATCTATATTATATAATATAGATATAGACTAAGGTACATTTACACGAGGGCTTCTGTTGTATGAAGACCACCATGCAGTGCACTTAGATCAGAAGAGTCACATTTTTAAAAAGCCTTTAACGCAGTAAAACAAGTATACGTTAGACAGTAGCCACAGAATACAGCACCTTTACTTGGTTCCTGTCACAGGGAGCGATAGGACCCATTCTGGATCTTTAATATTGGGTCCTAATCTCCCTCAGGGGTGACCTGGATTCTGCCTGATTGAAAAATTCTTTACTACAAAACAATGAATACTTCAGTGTTAAATACATTAGACAAAACTCATTCTCAGAAACATATAAATAATGGGATGGACAACTAATCAGTAGGATTTGTCCTTATCCTGTGGCTGAAACAATAATCTAATCTGCAGATATCATCAGGGTCTGTATTATGGGTAAAGACAATACAATATATGGCATCTGTGGGAGCACTCTATTAAGATCGGGGATATTTAAATAATATTGAGGAAAATCACTCTGTGTAGAACAGAGCTTGGGAACAGAATTACAGAAATGTTTTCAACACATCTCCATGGAAACACAGAACATCACAGTCCTGCATTTCTATCAGCAGTTGCTTTTTTTTGGTTAGGTGAAACATTTTAATAAATAAACTGCCATCTAAAGACTATGTTACGGTTTGAGTATAAGATCAAGTTATAAAAAAGACGTTTAGAAAGCACATATTACAGTACCAAACTGTTCCACAACATCTAGTAACCAAAAACAACAATGTCCTGGTCAACTGGGCCAAGAAGCTCTCCGGGATCATGTGACCTGATCAGGAACAACGTTAGGATATAGATAGTCACTTACATTTCCCAATGTAGAGAAAAACACTGAGCCATCCGGGTTAGGGACAAACAGTTCCGATTATCTTCAATTGGAAAACTTGGAATTGGGAGAAATCTCTGGTCATTTGACTGCCACTTAAATGTGGATTTTTACAACCCTATCGTAGGGTTCAGTGAGGGGATTGGTGCCGTCCTAACCCCTACATAGTACACTTCTACCCTGAGGACCAGGGACAAAGACAGGCACTATTCTAGGGCATCAGATGCCTCGTCCTCAACAGTCTTCTTTTCACAACATTATCAGTGTCTAACGGCTAGCATTTAGTCTCCTCACCAAGCCTAGCATTTTGTCTTTCCAGGTCAGATGAATTATCTCATCTCTTTCCAGATCAAATAGTTGTTGCGTTTCAAATAGCCAACTAAAAAGGCAACTTCATAATAACATTAAAAAACAAAAATGCCACTTAGACCGATATAAAGACCATAAAATGTCCTGTCGTCTGGTCTCACAGATACCAAGTGGTTGAGAGACTAAACCATGAGGAGAATCGCAGTTAGCACCAACCTACATCCCAGTGGAACGCTTCAGAGTCTTGATGAATTCTAGATGGGTGTTTCTAATAAATTGGCCACTGTTTGTATGCTGAACTAAAGCCCAAGAGAAGTCAAAGCAGACAGACGAGTAAAAGAAGTTAAAAGGCACACAGATTAAACTTCAGGTTACTTCTCAAGCCAAGCTGCAGAACCTGGATCGCAAAATTCCAGCAACTGGTTCAGCTAAGATCAAAAGTCCAAAAGGAAAGGAGTCAACCTAAATAGTTCAGTGGTTCTGTTGGGCTCAGTTGGTGGAACATGGCACAAAGGTTTGGGGCCTGCCGTGGTAACATGTACACAACACTCTCCGTTGATTTGGTTAAGAGCATCTGTTTATCGGCAGGAGTCTATAGGTGCAGCACAGCTACAGTCTTCAGCTAAGGCGACAGTCCTCAGCTAAAGTGTACATCCTCAGCTATGGCTAAAGTCCTCAGCTATGGCTAAAGTCCTCAGCTATGGCTAAAGTCCTCAGCTAAAGCTATCGTCCTAAGCTAATTTCAACACCATACTTAGTAGGCACACTACGTTGACATTTAACACCCCATGAGTATAAAATCTCCTAACCGGACCTCCAACCCACCAACCAAACACAAATAACCTGTCTAGTAGAAACAATCACTATCATTGGCTGATGCCAACCTACAGATGGGACTGATGCCAACCTACAGATGGGACTGATGCCAACCTACAGATGGGACTGATGCCAACCTACAGATGGGACTGATGCCAACCTACAGATGGGACTGATGCCAACCTACAGATGGGACTGATGCCAACCTACAGATGGGACTGATGCCAACCTACAGATGGGACTGATGCCAACCTACAGATGGGACTGATGCCAACCTACAGATGGGACGACTAACTGATGCATTTGAGCTTGTTTGCATTAAGCATCCTGTATGACAAATCTTTTTTCTTCTGTTAGCATTCCGTTCGTTTAGGTTCTATTTGCATTTTGACTTGCAGTGATGTTGGATAATAAGGTTCTGACCTACATGGTACAAAGTCAACACAAAAGTTCTGAACGTCCAGATAACGACCACACAGAGAACCCGGCAGTCACATTCGCCTACTGACCGGCAACCATCAAAATAACAAACCAAAGACACACTGTGGCCTCCTCAGGCTCGCCGTGCAACTAGAGCATGGCGTTTGGCATGTTGCTGTTCTGCCAGCGCAGACAGGTGGTCTTAGAGTGTTTGTACAGGTGCGACGACTGGCTGAAGCGCTTGCCACACTTGAGGCAGGCGTAGGGCTTCTCGCCCGTGTGGACCCGGATGTGCTTCTTGCAGTCGGTCAGGGTTAGGAAGGTTTTGCAGCAGATCCTGCAGGCGTACTTCCGGGCACCCTCCACCACCAGGACGTTGTGTTCGGACAGGGCCTTCTTGCATTTGGACAGGACGTCCGCAGAGGCTCGGGTCAGCTGGGGCCGGTGGGAGGATGACGTGGCTGGCCCCGACTCGTAACCGCCGGATCCGTTCAGGAGCAGGGGTGCCCCGGGCCCGAGACTGGAGGACAGGGTGTCTTGGAGAACGTTCCCCGCTCCCCCTCCGCCGCCACCAACACCGCTGCCACCTCCTACTCCTCCACCTCCTTTCCCTATGATGGAGCCCATTTTAGGAGCAATCCGGCGAAACCCTGGGAAGCCCAAAGAGCCCTCCGTAGTAGAGCGGGCTAGAGAATGCATGCCCAGGCTGGACCGCTGGAAGTCCACAGAAAACGGGTCGGGGAACCCCCCACCTCCTCCCCTGGGGCTTCCAAGGCCGTCGTGCAGGGGCCGCAGGAACAGGGAGTCTGCAGAAAACCCACCAAGCCCGTCGTTGCCCATTAGGTGCAGATGATTGGCTGACCCGGGGTGGTGGGCTGAATAGGAGGAGGCCGGGTTACTGGTTCCGGGGTGTTCCGGGCTCAGGAGGAAGTGATGTGCCGCCGCCATCGTCTCATTCGTTGTCGTGTTCGGGAGGTCGTCATCCCCGGCGCCCACCCCAGCCCCAGCGCCACCTCCACCGAACACCTTGGCGCTAAGGAAGCTCGACATATTGAAGCCTTTCCCATCCAGGCCACTGCTGCACCCAAAACCCCCTCCTCCGCCTCCCCCACCCAGACCAGGGATAAGCAGTTGGGAGCTGGGCTGGAGAACCTGCTGGTCGGAGGAGGACAGGCTACGGTCGCTGCCCTGTGGGCTCAGATCCACCTTCTCCTCCCCTGCCCCTTCTTGTGGTCCTAGTGGGTCACCACTCTGGATAGTGATGTCATCAGCTGGTTCTGGGGAGCTCAGAGGCTCACATTTCACCACCACCTGGAGGAGAGAAGAAAAGAGGAGAGGAGAAGGGACAAAAAGAGAAATAAATTAAAAAAGAAGAACAGAGCTCCCTGTTAGTTGATCAAGTTTAGTCAAATGACTAGAAGCAGGCTGAAATGCTCAACCGTAGTTCATCAGACTGCTAACTCCTGACGGGACAAATGGCACCCTTAATCCCTTTAAAGTGTCCTGTTGCCCTGGAAAAGGCAGTGTAAAATAGGAAGGTGGGATGCAGAACTACTTTATTACCTGTCCCTGCTGCTCCCGCCCCTCCTCTTCTTCCTCTTCCTCCTCCATTCCCTCCTTCATCTTCACCTCGGCCCCGTCTCCATCCAGGTACTCCTTATCCACACCCTCTTCCTCTGCCATCCTTCGCTCCTCCCCTTCGCAGCCACCGGCGTCTGATTGGCTAGGCATCTGCGAATCATCGTGAGACACGCCCCCTACCAGGTTGGCAATTGCTGCATCCATTCTGGACTCCTCCTCTGTCTTGTGCGAGTCAGGGGAAAGCAGTCCGCCTTCCTCACTGTCTGGCGGCCCAGAGGGGCGGGGCCTCTGCCTAGGCCTGTCCTCTGATAGGGCAAGGGCAGCCTTTCTTTTGTGGAAGCGGCGAATGGGGAAAGAAGCCCTCTGCTCCACCACACCGCTATCGGCGCCGTCCTCCCCCGCCCCACCTAGGGCGGAGCTCACCAGGCTCAACCCGAGCTGCTGCAACAGAAACGACCGCTGGAACCTGGAGGTAGCCGCGTCTGCCGCCAGGTTAGCGTCTGCTGCCAGCTTCCCGTTAGCCCCTGAGTTACCGTTACCCGGCGCGTTGGCTCGCCCGGGGGTCGCCTGCTGCCTCCTGGGTCTCTGGCTGTCGCCGTGCTGGTGCTGAGGTGTGGACCGGATGTCTGCGTGGGGAGACATGGGGAGGGTGCGGGTGGTGAGGTAGTGTTTGCAGGCTTTGACCACTGTGTTCAGGTGGAGGTGCGAGGCGGCCAGCAGGACATCCATCACATTGCTCTCCCCGAGCATCAGGGTGGAGGTATACATCATGTCCACCAGGGCGGCGAAAGCCTCCGCAGTAACCACCTGCAGATACACAGAAAGAGATGGTGAGGAAGGTGAATAGGGTCCCAACAAAAGGCTAATTAACATTATTTTACCCAGTCCTATGTCATGTTATACATATACTTTTTTTATTGCTTGCCAAGTGTATCTAAAATGTATTGTTGGTCATCCAGCACGCCTGGTAATACACCCTTCATCATCTCCCTCATCCCCACCTCACCTCGCTGTCCAGCTGGATCATGTTCATGCTCGCGTCTCCCTGGGTGACGGTGAACAGAGCTCTGAAGTGGGTGCTGCAGGCCGCCAGCACCGAGCGGTGGGCCTTGAAGTGCCGGCTGCCCACCACGATGACGCAGTCGCACAGCTGGCCGTGTACGCGCTGGTAGTTCAGCTGACGGAAGACGTGGTCGAAGTGACCCGGGAAGTCCATGACCTGGAACCAGCTTATCGAATCAATAATGTGCCTTTAGTGGTTACATTTTTTTAAAACAGCAATAACGTCACCCCATTTACAGAATACTGTCGTTTTTGCTAACTAGGTAGAGTAGCAGGCCCACAGATTTATATTTATTTCATTAACTTCATCATACTGTCAGGCGAACTATAAAGAAACGCACACAACAAAAACAACACACACAGAGGGGATGTGGAAGTGCTACTAGCATAACAAATGTGTGGCCGACATAATGTTAAAAAGACAGCAAACAAAAGTACGGTTTAATACGCAGATAATACTAATTAAGTAGTAAGTTGCCTCGATATTTCTAGTAATAAATCAGACAATGTTTGGCACAATGGTTAATCACATGGGCTATTGTTGTATCGGTAACTAGCTAACTAGCTACGCGCTAGCTATCACGTCATCACAGCTGTCAAGGTTCCCCTTAAAAGACCTCAGTTTAGGGACGCTTCAGGAATGAGAACAACACAAACAAACAAAAGGATAACATGACAATAATATATGACAATATTAGCCACCGAAGGCCTACCGTAGCGGTGTTCCCCCGGCCCGGTTCAGGGTGGACAGGTTGGGTTCAGTAAGTCCACAGACCCGACAGGGTTACCCAGGGTTAGACGGTCTTCATGAACAGCTAACGTTAGCTAACTAGTTAGGTGCCAGTAATGCCCACAACTCACACTTCATATAACGGATCCAGGGTGTTGTAATTGTATTGTGACTGGCTAACTGGCCGTGTAAACGAAAATAACATCAGTTTGTTTTTTAGAATGAAGAGGGTCCACTCAGGGGGCGGGGCCTGTGGGCAACTAAACATGGTTGCGGGTTGCCAGAGCAACCGCCTTAAAACATAATGTAATGTTAGGTTTGATTTCCTCTCCTGTAGTTTCAATGATAAGATAAAAGCTTTATTAATAATATAATAAAATGTATAATACATATTATTTAATAATGTATTATCCATTTCAAGCTTGATGCATTGTTGTTCGACAGGTGGGACACCTCTTTCCAACCAGACACAGTAGGTGGCGCTGCACTTGTTAAACGCCTGACGTTTTATCATGGACTGATGATACCATAGGGGCCTGTGGGTAAGAAATCCACTCAAAAATAGAAAATACTGTTGAAAATGTGGCCCAAAGCAGCATTCAAATGACAAATAGAACTAGGATATGTGCGACTCTTCGTATATCTGATTGGTCAGATAATTATCAATTATATATTTTTTAGCGTTCAGGACTTGATCGCCCCCATCACCATCGACTCCGTGGCCGTGCTTCTCTTTCCGGTTGCTGTCTTCTCTTTCCGGTTGCTCTTTCCCACTCGCTGCGGCAAGTGTGATGAAAACAACGACCGGCCATCTTGGAGGCTGTAGTTTTTTTTATAGGCAGTGGATACGACTTGGCATTGATTTTCAGCAGTATTTCCGTGCAGTAAAGGGAGAACCAGAGTCGACATAAATATGTCTAAGCTCCAGACGTTGCGTGTGTTTCTGAACGACCGTCTGACGGCGGCTGCGTTGGAGATTTTCGGTGCGGTTGAGAAGACGATCGTGGAGTACCAGAAGGAAAACGAGCGCCTACGGAAACAACTACTGACCACACCGGAGATGCCAGACCTATCTAGAATAGGTTGGTTTGTAGATCTACTGATACCGACAGTATTACTCAATGGAAGTTAATCAATATGCAGTTTTTTATACGTCTGCGAGGTCTATCTAGACCAGTGACCGTGTCCGGTAACCGGAGTACTTCGGATGACACATCTCCGGTTACCCCACAATAGGCTGACACACTAACCGTGTCCGGTAACCGGAGTACTTCGGATGACACATCTCCGGTTACCCCACAATAGGCTGACACACTAACCGTGTCCGGTAACCGGAGTACTTCGGATGACACATCTCCGGTTACCCCACAATAGGCTGACACACTAACCGTGTCCGGTAACCGGAGTACTCTGGGTGACACATCTCCGGTTACCCCACAATAGGCTGACACACTAACCGTGTCCGGTAACCGGAGTACTCTGGGTGACACATCTCCGGTTACCCCACAATAGGCTGACACACTAACCGTGTCCGGTAACCGGAGTACTCTGGGTGACACATCTCCGGTTACCCCACAATAGGCTGACACACTAACCGTGTCCGGTAACCGGAGTACTCTGGGTGACACATCTCCGGTTACCCCACAATAGGCTGACACACTAACCGTGTCCGGTAACCGGAGTACTCTGGGTGACACATCTCCGGTTACCCCACAATAGGCTGACACACTAACCGTGTCCGGTAACCGGAGTACTCTGGGTGACACATCTCCGGTTACCCCACAATAGGCTGACACACTAACCGTGTCCGGTAACCGGAGTACTCTGGGTGACACATCTCCGGTTACCCCACAATAGGCTGACACACTAACCGTGTCCGGTTACCGGAGTACTCTGGGTGACACATCTCCGGTTACCCCACAATAGGCTGACACACTAACCGTGTCATAATATATAATTCTTCTTAATAGGCACCCGTTAACAGGATACACATAAGTTCTTGATGGTATATTCAATCAACCGTATACATCTTTGATTAGATAGACTGCTATTTAGTTTAAGGGAATGCCGTTTGTTAGAAAATGTGGGAAAAACGTATCTGCCTTATGGGCTTACTTAATCGATTTAATCCCCCGATTGTTTCTGTTCTGGTATAGCTTATGTGGTTTGAGTTCTGAATGCTAGTTTGTTTAAAGCCCTTGCATACCACAGAAATTATCCAAAAGACTATACTGTCCGCAGCTCTAGTTGCATTGGGTACCTCAGGTGTTTGTGAAATATGTCCAATAACCCATGGCTAGGGACAATATCCAGACACTCCGCTATGATTTCTGAGTTGTAAGGAGTGTGACTAAGGACTGAGTTATTTGTGTTATTTTCAACAGTGTAAATTCATTTTGGAGCAGATAGCAATTAACCTGGGTTCTTCTCCATCTACATAGCGACCCTGGAACTCTCTTCTGCTGTTTTGGAAGCTGTTCCAGCAGAGCAGCCGAACTACGAGCAGGCGTGGAGCCCCAGTCTGGACCTGGAGAACCCAGAGCTCACACAGATAAAAGAGGAACAGCAGGATCTCTGGACCAATCAGGAGGCAGAACAGTTTCAAGGACCGGAGGCTGATGTGGTTCACTTTCAGGTCGCACCTTCCTGTGTGAAAAGTGACTTGGAACACGAGAACCCTTTTGGATCCATGACTTTTGCCCAAACCCAGAATGTGGAGGACATAGAGAGTGAATCTAAACCAGTGGATGTCAGACATTTTGACACTGTGGCCCAGCTCAATGGGTCAGACATCTCTGGTAACCCTCCTCCAGATAGTCAGAGTAACGGCACAAGCCAGAGCTCAGCTGTATCTGTGGGTCTGGATGGGCTCTACAGCACCCTCTGGCCCTCTAACCCACCAATGAGGGAACACTATTCCCCACCTAGTACCTCGCTAAAAACACACTGCTGCCGTGACTGTGGTGAGTCATTCGCTCTGACCTCTGACCTGCAGAGGCATGTGACTCTGGCCAGGTTCAGGGTCAGTGAATGTAGCTTCTGCAAGCAGCAGTACAAATCCACCTGTAAACTAAAGGCCCATATCCAACTCTGTCACATACAGAATCTCTGCTCCTGTCCTTTCTGTAACAAGACCTTCAAATGCAAAGGAGTTCTGTCCAGGCACATGAGGATACACACAGGAGAGAAACCATTTAGCTGTGGTGACTGTGGGAAAAGCTTCAATCACTCACAGATCCTAAAGCAGCATAAACTGACTCACACGGGAGAGAAACCGTTTCGCTGTGGTGACTGTGGGAAAAGTTTCAATCGCAAGGAGAACCTAACCATGCACATACGGACTCACACAGGAGAGAAACCATTCAGCTGTGCTGTCTGTGGGAAAAGCTTCAATGTGAAAGGGAATCTAACTGCCCATAAACTGACTCACACAAGAGACAAACCACATGCCTGTTCATTTTGTGGCAAAACATTCATCCGTAAGGATCATCTACTGAGACATGTGAATAACTGCCACAGGGCAAAATATGACAGACAATTTGGAAATGTATCTGTAGTGCAGCGATGAACCGGTTTCTCACAGGTACGGCTCTGCCCACAAACAGACGATTAACCAATTTACAAAACACTTTTCTTCCCTTTTGGCAACCTTTTTGACTGTTTGCCTTTATAATAAATGCTGGCCCAACTGCACAATTTGAAATGCAAACCCTTGATGGTGAGGATTCTATAGTTGCCCCATATTATACTTTCTTTTTTATACTTCATATCATTGTCAACATATAACTAAATGGCTTCAAGGCCATTCTATTCTATTCTGGAATGCATTGCTTAGCTTTGATTAAATTACAGTTATACATATATTATGGACCCACATATGAAATCTCAAGTTATGGTTCATGTGGAATTAATATATTTATTGATATTGACTTGATATGTTCTTTAGGCAATTTGTTTATCATGACTAACATGTGTTCATCATGACTGTACGTCAAACATGTTAAAGTGGGGACACATGTTTCTCACAGTACCACATATGGACCATCAGTAACATTCTTTCGGGAATAATTAGAATTTTCTTATAGCTATAGTTTTGTAGTTATGTCATAATAAGGTCAATTCTAATACCATGTCTAACAATACTATGTAGGAAACCTAATAAAAGCTAGAAAGGGGGAAAAAAATCCTTAATCAAAGCAACAACGTACATTTATGTGATTTTTGTGTAAATACAACTTGATTTGATTGATGATGTAATGGTCAAACAGTATACACTTTATCAGGAGGACTGACCTTCATCTGAGGAGAAAATGACAAATCAGGACAATAAGTTAGCTGTAACCTAAATGTTCTGATGAAAAAAGTTCAGTTGTGCATAATTAAACTCACTGTAAATACTAACACTACCATGTAGGAGCTTCTTCATTAACCATTAAAGCAAGGACTATTTCTGGTTGCTTTTCAACTGTGGCTCGGGGAAGTATCTGTTCATGTTTCACGTCCTTATAAGCAGAATTCTTTTTTACTTATTTTTTTTAATGAGTCTCAGGCAATGAGAATAGTTTCAGACTGAATTAAGTGATGAAATTAAATATACTTTGTGAAATAAACCTTCTTTGTAGAGAGTACTTTGTTCTCCACACTGGACACAGTCGCACAGCACTCTGGAATACGACACATGCTATTACACTCCCAACTCACACACTTCCTGTGATGACCTCACTCCTGTCATTCTGTGTTTACTGGCATTATGTCTCTTCTTTTATTAGTTTGACATCGTGTTGTTGTCCATTCATAAACTTTTCATTGTCAAGATAGGACTGTTACCCAGTTTTAATGCACTTACCGTACCACTCCTCACCACAAGTCGTCGCTGTAGTTAATACGCTGCTGTGTCTCGGATTGTTTAGGATCATGACGCCAAACATGGACGCCACCTGCAAATTGGTTCGCTGCAAAAAAGAAAAAGAAGATGATAAGGCCATTATCGGTACTCGTGTTTTTTAATATTACATCATATTATGTATTGTAGATGCATGTTTTCATACGCGGTAGCTAATTTAGCTTCCCCATGTATTAGCATCACTGGGTCCCAACGTGTTCCGGAACTCACGTGGGTGCTCTCAGTCTAGGCAGGAGGGCTGAACTGTTCTGGTTATCCAGTGCAGATGTAAACTGAATTGGTTATCTTTAGGTTAAAGTTATTCTAAAATAACAGTTGATTTAACTGACATGTACAGTTTCGCATGTTTTTTCCAACATGTAGTTCACTTTATTTGGCCGTATAATGGCATTACTTCGGACTAGTTATTTTTATCAGACGCTCTCGTCTATCTACCTGCTGGTCATAACTAATGCGTCGGTACACATCCAGCAGACAGGTATGCTATGTACACACATTTGCACCCGGTCCGGCTCGGTTCTGTTTATTTCACCGTTGTGTGGATACATCCGGTAGGGGTACAGGTTCTGAGCTACTGGGACCGGCCAGCTTGGCTCAAACGACAATACAGCGATGTGTCGTTTAGGTCACTCCTTGGTCCCATCGTAACGTTGATTCGATCAACTGGGACAGAAGTCTATATCATAATCACTGTCTTGTCTGCGATTTCCTAATTCTGTCTGTTGTCATCTCTTTATCCTGTCTGTTGTCATCTCTTTATCCTGTCTGTTGTCATCTCTTTATCCTGTCTGTTGTCATCTCTTTATCCTGTCTGTTGTCATCTCTTTATCCTGTCTGTTGTCATCTCTTTATCCTGTCTGTTGTCATCTCTTTATCCTGTCTGTTGTCATCTCTTTATCCTGTCTGTTGTCATCTCTTTATCCTGTCTGTTGTCTTCTCTTTATCCTGTCTGTTGTCATCTCTTTATCCTGTCTGTTGTCATCTCTTTATCCTGTCTGTTGTCATCTCTTTATCCTGTCTGTTGTCATCTCTTTATCCTGTCTGTTGTCATCTCCTTATTCTGTCTGTGATCATCTCCTTATTCTGTCTGTGATCATATATGGTCCCGTCTCTGCTCATCATCTCAACAGTTCAGTTCTCCAATGGAAACCCGAAGAACACAGAGGCCCTGGAGTTCACCGTCCATAAGAACATTGATGTGACCAACCCCAGAAAGAAGCACAGACGCATGGTGGTGAGACATTACCATACAGTGTTGAGGCTTTTTGAGACAACTGCAATGTTTCCTAATTGAATTTTTCCTAATTGAATTTTTCCTAATTGAATTTTTCCTGACTAAATGTCTTACGTAATGTCTCTGTTCTCCCTGTCCCCCTCAGGTTGCATTAAATCCTTTAACATAATGTCTCTGTTCTCCCTGTCCCCCTCAGGTTGCATTAAATCATTTAACATAATGTCTCTGTTCTCCCTGTCCCCCCAGGTTGCATTAAATCCTTTAACATAATGTCTCTGTTCTCCCTGTCCCCCTCAGGTTGCATTAAATCATTTAACATAATGTCTCTGTTCTCCCTGTCCCCCTCAGGTTGCAGAATCAGATAGACTTTCTTATGTGGGGAATAACTTTGGAACAGGATCTTTAAAATGCAACAACCTCTGCAAGTACGTGTTCTAAAAATAGACAACGCTGTTGTGTGTTAATGTCCAGGTGTTACAGTCATGTGTGTTAATGTGTTCAGGTGTGTGTTAATGTCCAGGTGTTACAGTCCAGGTGTTACAGTCATGTGTGTTAATGTGTTCAGGTGTGTGTTAATGTCCAGGTGTTACAGTCCAGGTGTTACAGTCATGTGTGTTAATGTGTTCAGGTGTGTGTTAATGTCCAGGTGTTACAGTCCAGGTGTTACAGTCATGTGTGTTAATGTGTTCAGGTGGTACAGTCATGTGTGTTAATGTGTTCAGGTGTTACAGTCGTGTGTGTTAATGTGTTCAGGTGTGTGTTAATGTGTTCAGGTGTGTGTTAATGTCCAGGTGTTACAGTCCAGGTGTTACAGTCATGTGTGTTAATGTGTTCAGGTGGTACAGTCATGTGTGTTAATGTGTTCAGGTGTGTGTTAATGTGTTCAGGTGTGTGTTAATGTGTTCAGGTGTGTGTTAATGTGTTCAGGTGTGTGTTAATGTGTTCAGGTGTGTGTTAATGTGTTCAGGTGTTACAGTCGTGTGTGTTAATGTGTTCAGGTGTGTGTTAATGTGTTCAGGTGTGTGTTAATGTCCAGGTGTTACAGTCATGTGTGTTAATGTGTTCAGGTGTGTGTTAATGTGTTCAGGTGTGTGTTAATGTGTTCAGGTGTGTGTTAATGTGTTCAGGTGTGTGTTAATGTGTTCAGGTGTGTGTTAATGTGTTCAGGTGTGTGTTAATGTGTTCAGGTGTGTGTTAATGTGTTCAGGTGTGTGTTAATGTGTTCAGGTGTGTGTTAATGTGTTCAGGTGTGTGTTAATGTGTTCAGGTGTGTGTTAATGTGTTCAGGTGTTACAGTCGTGTGTGTTAATGTGTTCAGGTGTGTGTTAATGTGTTCAGGTGTGTGTTAATGTGTTAATGTTCAGGTACTATGTGGGCGTCCTGAACAAACAGACCCTGCAGATGGAGCTCCACACTGCTCAGCTATTTAATATGCAGCCAGTCATCCCAGGTACTTCTTTAATTAAACTGCCAGTAATTTTACCAAACTGTCGTGTGTGTGATGCCAGTAATTTTACCAAACTGTCGTGTGTGTGATGCCAGTAATTTTACCAAACTGTCGTGTGTGTGATGCCAGTAATTTTACCAAACTGTCGTGTGTGTGATGCCAGTAATTTTACCAAACTGTCGTGTGTGTGATGCCAGTAATTTTACCAAACTGTCGTGTGTGTGATGCCAGTAATTTTACCAAACTGTCGTGTGTGTTTTCAGGAGAGACGACAGAGGAGGACTCTCAGAATACCTCTCAATCATACAGGGAGAAGGTCTGTTCACCTCATACTTATTTATTCGTCTCCCACCTTCGTTTTATTCGTCTCCCACCTTCCTTTTATTCGTCTCGCACATTCCTTTTATTCGTCTCGCACCTTCCTTTTATTCGTCTCCCACCTTCCTTTTATTCGTCTCCCACATTCCTTTTATTCGTCTCGCACATTCCTTTTATTTGTCTCCCACATTCCTTTTATTCGTCTCGCACCTTCCTTTTATTCGTCTCGCACCTTCCTTTTATTCGTCTCCCACATTCCTTTTATTCGTCTCACACCTTCCTTTTATTCGTCTCCCACCTTCCTTTTATTCGTCTCGCACCTTCCTTTTATTCGTCTCGCACATTCCTTTTATTCGTCTCCCACATTCCTTTTATTCGTCTCGCACATTCCTTTTATTCGTCTCCCACATTCCTTTTATTCGTCTCACACCTTCCTTTTATTCGTCTCGCACCTTCCTTTTATTCGTCTCCCACATTCCTTTTATTCGTCTCCCACATTCCTTTTATTCGTCTCACACCTTCCTTTTATTCGTCTCCCACCTTCCTTTTATTCGTCTCGCACATTCCTTTTATTCGTCTCCCACATTCCTTTTATTCGTCTCCCACCTTCCTTTTATTCGTCTCGCACATTCCTTTTATTCGTCTCCCACATTCCTTTTATTCGTCTCCCACCTTCCTTTTATTCGTCTCCCACATTCCTTTTATTCGTCTCGCACATTCCTTTTATTCGTCTCCCACATTCCTTTTATTCGTCTCCCACCTTCCTTTTATTCGTCTCCCACATTCCTTTTATTCGTCTCCCACATTCCTTTTATTCGTCTCACACCTTCCTTTTATTCGTCTCCCACATTCCTTTTATTCGTCTCGCACCTTCCTTTTATTCGTCTCCCACCTTCCTTTTATTCGTCTCGCACCTTCCTTTTATTCGTCTCACACCTTCCTTTTATTCGTCTCCCACCTTCCTTTTATTCGTCTCGCACCTTCTTTTTATTCGTCTCCCACCTTCCTTTTATTCGTCTCCCACCTTCCTTTTATTCGTCTCCCACCTTCCTTTTATTCGTCTCCCACCTTCCTTTTATTCGTCTCGCACCTTCCTTTTATTCGTCTCCCACATTCCTTTTATTCGTCTCCCACCTTCGTTTTATTCGTCTCGCACCTTCCTTTTATTCGTCTCGCACCTTCCTTTTATTCGTCTCGCACCTTCCTTTTATTCGTCTCGCACCTTCCTTTTATTCGTCTCGCACCTTCCTTTTATTCGTCTCCCACATTCCTTTTATTCGTCTCCCACCTTCCTTTTATTCGTCTCGCACATTCCTTTTATTCGTCTCGCACATTCCTTTTATTCGTCTCCCACATTCCTTTTATTCGTCTCGCACCTTCCGTTTATTCGTCTCCCACATTCCTTTTATTCGTCTCGCACATTCCTTTTATTCGTCTCGCACCTTCCTTTTATTCGTCTCGCACCTTCCTTTTATTCGTCTCGCACCTTCCTTTTATTCGTCTCGCACCTTCCTTTTATTCGTCTCGCACATTCCTTTTATTCGTCTCGCACATTCCTTTTATTCGTCTCCCACATTCCTTTTATTCGTCTCGCACATTCCTTTTATTCGTCTCCCACCTTCCTTTTATTCGTCTCGCACATTCCTTTTATTCGTCTCGCACATTCCTTTTATTCGTCTCGCACCTTCCTTTTATTCGTCTCGCACCTTCCTTTTATTCGTCTCGCACCTTCCTTTTATTCGTCTCGCACATTCCTTTTATTCGTCTCGTACATTCCTTTTATTCGTCTCGTACCCATTTATCCATTATAAATTATTTGACCAAATCAGTCAGGATAATGAATGTCTGTCACCCAGGTGGACTCTCTGATCGAGACGTTTGGGACGAACAAGCAGAAGAGAGCTCTGAGTTCCCGACGGTTGAACCAGGTGGGCAGTGAGACCCTGCAGATGGCTGTAACCAGGGCAGCTCATTCCATCATAGAGGACAAGGGACTGGAGGGTAACTACACACACTCATCTGGCGTTAGGCGTCTGGTGTTAGGCGTCTGGCGTTAGGCGTCTGGTTTTATGTTTAGGTGTTCAATTCACCATGATTCCTCGCTCTAACAAATAATCCCATAATGCTTAAATGGTGTAGTTCTTAATTCTAAGCTCAGATCAGGTCCTGTTGATGACAAATTTGTGAGGGTCCCCACACACACACACACACACACATCTGTACATTCTGTCACACACACACACACACACACACATCTGTACATTCTGTCACACACACACACACAACAGCTGTACATTGGGACACACACACACCCACAGACCTGACACACACGGACACACACACCGCTGTACATTCTGTCACACACACACACACACACACACACAGAGCTGTACATTCTGTCTCACACACACCCATACACACACACCCACAGACCTGACACACACACACAAATCCTTGTAAACTCTCTCTCCGTTCTCTCTCTCCGTTCTCTCCCTCTCTCTCTCCGTTCTCTCTCTCTCCGTTCTCTCTTTCTCTCTACCCGTTCTCTCTCAGCTCTGCAGCAGGAGGTGGTCCAGACAGAGTCTCAGACAGACATGACACAGTACCTCCCACCCTGTCACCCCGATGCTGAAACACCTCAACAAGTTTACCTGTTTGACAACAGTATCCTTTGTGTGTGTGTGTGTGTGTGTGGCCTCAGAGAGCTCTGGTGTGTGTGTGGCCTCAGAGAGCTCTGGTGTGTGTGTGTGTGGCCTCAGAGAGCTCTGGTGTGTGTGTGTGTGTGTGGCCTCAGAGAGCTCTGGTGTGTGTGTGTGGCCTCAGAGAGCTCTGGTATGTGTGTGTGTGTGGCCTCAGAGAGCTCTAGTGTGTGTGTGTGGCCTCAGAGAGCTCTGGTGTGTGTGTGTGGCCTCAGAGAGCTACGGTGTGTGTGTGTGTGTGTGTGTGTGCGTGCGTGGCCTCAGCGAGCTCTGGTGTGTGTGTGTGTGTGCGTGCGTGGCCTCAGCGAGCTCTGGTGTGTGTGTGTGTGTGTGTGTGTGTGTGTGTGTGTGGCCTCAGAGAGCTCTGGTGTGTGTGTGGCCTCAGAGAGCTCTGGTGTGTGTGTGTGTGTGTTTGTGTGTGGCCTCAGAGAGCTCTGGTGTGTGTGTGTGTGGCCTCGGAGAGCTACGATGTGTGTGTGTGTGTGTGTGTGTGTGGCCTCAGAGAGCTACGATGTGTGTGTGTGTGTGGCCTCAGAGAGCTCTGGTGTGTGTGTGCGTGTGGCCTCAGAGAGCTCTGGTGTGTGTGTGGCCTCAGAGAGCTCTGGTGTGTGTGTGTGTGTGGCCTCCGAGAGCTCTGGTGTGTGTGTATGTGTGTGGCCTCAGAGAGATCTGGTGTGTGTGTGTGTGGCCTCAGAGAGATCTGGTGTGTGTGTGTGTGTGGCCTCAGAGAGCTCTAGTGTGTGTGTGTGTGTGTGTGTGTGTGTGGCCTCAGAGAGCTCTGGTGTGTGTGTGTGTGTGTGTGTGGCCTCAGAGAGCTACGATGTGTGTGTGTGTGTGTGTGTGTGGCCTCAGAGAGCTACGCTGTGTGTGTGTGTGTGGCCTCAGAGAGCTCTGGTGTGTGTGTGGCCTCAGAGAGCTCTGGCGTGTGTGTGCGTGTGGCCTCAGAGAGCTCTGGTGTGTGTGTGCGTGTGGCCTCCGAGAGCTCTGGTGTGTGTGTGCGTGTGGCCTCAGAGAGCTCTGGTGTGTGTGTGTGTGTGGCCTCAGAGAGCTCTGGTGTGTGTGTGTGTGGCCTCAGAGAGCTCTAGTGTGTGTGTGTGTGTGTGTGTGTGTGTGTGCCTCAGAGAGCTCTGGTGTGTGTGTGTGTGTGTGTGTGTGTGTGTGTGTGGCCTCAGAGCTCTGGTGTGTGTGTGTGTGTGTGTGTGTGTGGCCTCAGACAGCTCTGGTGTGTGTGTGTGTGGCCTCAGAGCTCTCGTGTGTGTGTGTGTGTGTCCTTACCTGAGTGTCAGTTTTGGCTCCAATGGAGTACGACTCTCTGGATGCTGCTGGTTCTAAGATGGCCGCCCTGACCCCTGAGGAGATCCAGAAGATGAGAGAGGAAGGAGGGTAGGAATACAACCCTGTGGTCTTGGCTGTTGTTGACATGATGCTGTTGTTGTTGTTGACATGATGCTGTTGTTGTTGACATGATGCTGTTGTTGTTGTTGACATGATGCTGTTGTTGTTGTTGACATGATGCTGCTGTTGTTGTTGACATGATGCTGCTGTTGTTGTTGTTGACATGATGATGCTGCTGTTGTTGACATGATGATGATGCTGCTGTTGTTGACATGATGATGATGATGATGCTGCTGTTGTTGACATGATGCTGCTGTTGTTGACAAGATGATGCTGCTGTTGTTGACATGATGATGCTGTTGTTGTTGACATGATGATGCTGTTGTTGACATGATGATGCTGCTGTTGTTGACATGATGATGCTGCTGTTGTTGACATGATGATGCTGCTGTTGTTGACATGATGATGATGATGATGCTGCTGTTGTTGACAAGATGATGCTGCTGTTGTTGACATGATGATGCTGCTGTTGTTGACATGATGATGCTGTTGTTGACATGATGACGATGATGCTGCTGTTGTTGTTGACATGATGATGCTGTTGTTGTTGACATGATGATGCTGCTGTTGTTGACATGATGATGCTGCTGTTTTTGACATGATGATGCTGCTGTTGTTGACATGATGATGCTGTTGTTGTTGACATGATGCTGTTGTTGTTCCAGGTGTCTGAGTGTGGTTCATCATTTGGAGACCCTCCCCACTGACGGTGTGGAGAGAGTGAAGCGGGCCTGTTGTGTCTTTTACCTCCACCTGCTGCTGAAACTGGCCCAACAGAAACGCATCAACCGCATGTGTAAGTGACAACCTGTGTGAGGTCAATTGTGATTGGTCAGAATTAAACCAGGTGCTTGTGAGGTGAGTTGTGATTGGTCAGATAAGGGTCAAACAGCAGACGTGCAAATATTATTTGTCCCTACACTAATGTCATTAATGTCATGGTACGTATTAATAACATGCTGTAATAATGTCATTAATGTCATGTTACGTATTAATAACATGCTGTAATAATGTCATTAATGTCATGTTACGTATTAATAACATGCTGTATTTCAGTTGGGCTGGAGGATGGATGTCCTCGTATCATCCAGACCAAACTAATGAGGACCTTCACTGTGGAGACCTTCAACAACGGCAGGTAGCCATCAAATGGAACCCTAATACCGGGTCTACAGACAGAACCCTAATACCGGGTCTACAGACAGAACCCTAATACCGGGTCTACAGACAGGACCCTAATACCGGGTCTACAGACAGGACCCTAATACCGGGTCTACAGACAGGACCCTAATACCGGGTCTACAGACATGACCCTAATACCGGGTCTACAGACAGGACCCTAATACCGGGTCTACAGACATGACCCTAATACCGGGTCTACAGACAGGACCCTAATACCGGGTCTACAGACAGGACCCTAATACCGGGTCTACAGACAGGACCCTAATACCGGGTCTACAGACAGGACCCTAATACCGGGTCTACAGACAGGACCCTAATACCGGGTCTACAGACAGGACCCTAATACCGGGTCTACAGACAGGACCCTAATACCGGGTCTACAGACAGGACCCTAATACCGGGTCTACAGACAGGACCCTAATACCGGGTCTACAGACATGACCCTAATACCGGGTCTACAGACAGGACCCTAATACCGGGTCTACAGACATGACCCTAATACCGGGTCTACAGACAGGACCCTAATACCGGGTCTACAGACATGACCCTAATACCGGGTCTACAGACAGGACCCTAATACCGGGTCTACAGACAGGACCCTAATACCGGGTCTACAGACAGGACCCTAATACCGGGTCTACAGACAGGACCCTAATACCGGGTCTACAGACAGGACCCTAATACCGGGTCTACAGACAGGACCCTAATACCGGGTCTACAGACAGGACCCTAATACCGGCTGTGTGTGTGGCTGTAGGGTGCAGAACGTGATGTCTACATCGATGAAGATGAAGGTGGCAGCGTATTGCCTGGCCCTGCTGCTTCACATGGGAGACATGACCTCCGACCTCACACTGCTGCACCGAGACCTGGGGATCACAGAGAAAAGGTCACACACACACACTCAAACACACACACACACACACACTGTCTCAAACACACACACACAGCCATACTCATTGACACACTCGACTCAGTCAAATTTAAACACAAAAGCAGAATCTTTAAAGATTGTGTGTGTGTGTGTGTGTGTAGGATGCTGGATTTGGCCAAGATGATGGGTCTGACTCTTAGTAAGCCCGGCCGGGGGAAGTCTGGAGACCTGGATCTGGATACTCAACACAGACTGGCCTCCCTGGAGCTCCCTCTGGTCAAATACAAAGTCTACTCGGAGACACGCAAACGCAAAAAGATGAAGTAGAGAAGAGCAAGAAAGGAAAGACCAGAGATCTGAAGGAGATTTTATATGCAAACCATTAAAAGTCATGGAACACAATCAGAGGTCTGGTTTATTGTACATTTCAGACTCACACAGAGTGGCTTACAGTAGTGACGGGATACATTTGGGTTCTCTTGTGGTTCGTTGTATTGCTTGTTCTGTCGGACAATCAAGTTAAACAGTGACTTAAAACCACCTAGTGTTTGCAGTGATTTGTAGAACTGAACATTATTTGTGCTTATAAATGTAGTTGTAAAAGTATAGTGAAATGTCTATTTTTTCCATGGAGTATAGTGAATTGTGCATTTTATTCATGGAGTAAAATTAAATGTGCTTTTTATTCATGGAGTATAGTGAAATGTGCATTTTATTCATGGAGTATAGTGAAATGTGCATTTTATTTATGGAGTATAGTGAAACATACTACATTTAGCATAGTATAAACATGTATTGGGTTCAGAAAGCACAGTAATACATGTACCACACAGTAATGCATGTACCACACAGTAATGCATGTACCACACAGTAATGCATGTACCACACAGTAATGCATGTACCACACAGTAATGCATGTACCACACAGTAATGCATGTACCACACAGTAATGCATGTACCACACAGTAATGCATGTACCACACAGTAATGCATGTACCACACAGTAATGCATGTACCACACAGTAATGCATGTACCACACAGTAATACATGTACCACACAGTAATGCATGTACCACACAGTAATGCATGTACCACACAGTAATGCATGTACCACACAGTAATGCATGTACCACACAGTAATGCATGTACCACACAGTAATGCATGTACCACACAGTAATGCATGTACCACACAGTAATGCATGTACCACACCCCACATAGTAATACATGTACCACACCCCACATAGTAATACATGTACCACACCCCTACACAGTAATACATGTACCACACCCCACACAGTAATACATGTACCACACCCCACACAGTAATACATGTACCACACCCCACACAGTAATACATGTACCACACAGTAATACATGTACCACACCCCTACACAGTAATACATGTACCACACAGTAATACATGTACCACACCCCTACACAGTAATACATGTACCACACCCCTACACAGTAATACATGTACCACACAGTAATACATGTACCACACCCCTACACAGTAATACATGTACCACACAGTAATACATGTACCACACCCCTACACAGTAATACATGTACCACACAGTAATACATGTACCACACCCCTACACAGTAATACATGTACCACACAGTAATACATGTACCACACCCCTACACAGTAATACATGTACCACACAGTAATACATGTACCACACCCCTACACAGTAATACATGTACCACACAGTAATACATGTACCACACCCATAGCAAGAAACAGGCACATCTGTAGACATATTGCACATTTTCTGCATTGTAGGTCTTTGGAGATAATAGATGCTGAGTTGAAGGGGATTCTGGGAAATAAAGTAACACAGTTACCTGTGCAAGAGAAGGGAGAGGGGCGTCACATGTGACCCAGCTGACCAAAGACAACGCAGTTCACTAGACATGGACAACCCTAACCCTGTGGATCAACCCCCTGAATAGATTTACTACCGGGGTCATCAGGGGGAATCGACCAATCAGAAAGAAGACTGCCTCAACCACCTAGGGTTTAAATCTGACCTCCAAGCCCAGTACAGACCTCAACAGAACCCCGTTCACTCATTGGATGTACTCTGGATGTAGAAATACACGACGTTCCATCCAAATTAGATGCATGTTCACATTTATATTCGTCACAGTGGTAATCTTAGAATAGTCCGAGTTCTAGAAGGGATGTCACCTGAAGAACCTTCTCGAGGCTCCAGCACAATGTTCTACGACATTTGGAATGGCCATTTTTAGAACTCTCGAGGACAAAAAGATAGGCCACATTCTAATAGTCCTGGCGTGGACCATGGTTTTGTCATGACTCATATTCCTCCTGGCGTTCCACAAAGTCAAGACATCAGCCCATGGACCCAGTCATGCCTCTGTGTGGACGTTGTCAAGGCCGTTGCTAGTTCTCAGAACCCTCAGAGGATGGAGCAGAAGACGCTGCCGTTGTTATGGCAACCGCTCTCGACAGTGGCGGTGATCCTGGTTGTCATGGAGATGGCGAGGTGGGAGGGGTGCCCGGGGGAGGATGGGTGTTGGGAATTCGGGGGGTCAAATTGAGGGCGTGGGGGAGGGTCCTCTAGAACCCAGGTAGGAGTTTGGAGACATGTCCTAAAGGTAAGAGGTCAAAATGATTAACACTAACCAGAAAGGAGTTAGAACTATTAGAGAAGAGTTAGAACTATTAACACTAACCAGGAAGAGTTAAAACTATTAACACCAACCAGGAAGAGTTAAAACTATTAACACTAACTAGGAGGAGTTAAAACTATTAACACTAACCAGAAAGGGTTAAAACTATTAACACTAACCAGGAAGAGTTAAAACTATTAACACTAACCAGAAAGGGTTAAAACTATTAACACTAACCAGGAAGAGTTAAAACTATTAACACTAACCAGAAAGGGTTAAAACTATTAACACTAACCAGGAAGCAGACAGGTTAAAACTATAAGTCGCTGACAGTTGCTAAGCTACCTGTTACTATGCATCCGCTGACAGTTGCTAAGCTACCTGTTACTATGCATCCGCTGATAGTTGCTAAGCTACCTGTTACTATGCATCAGCAGGGTGTTGTTGCGCAGCACACAGCTGTCGTTGCCAGGGTTGCAGAGCAGCATGGGTTTCACATTGCCAGGGTGACCCTGGAATACTAGGTTGTCATGGACAACAGCCTTGGCCGGCCCCAGCACTGCGATGCCAGACCCTTGCACTGGTTGGACACGATTCCGCAACACCTACACACACACACACACACACACACACACCAGTCTTTATTTGATGCGTAGTGTGACGATAGGTCATTTGCGGTGTCATGTTGCCATGTGGGTTCAACTCACCTTTATATCGGCACTGTCTGCCAACCGTATCCCGTAACCGCGGTTACCCACCACGTCGTTCTCGATCACATGTCCGTCACCCCGGAAACTTACTCCGTGGCCGCCGTTGTCATACACACCATTCCCACGGAGCTCCACCCGACACTCCCTCTCCACGGTAACGCCGCCACGACCGTTTCCGTGGATGCAGTTGGCCACCAGCCGCATCAGCTGACTGCTCTGTAGCACGGCAACACCAGCCCCACAGTTACCATTGACCAGGTTAGCAACAACATTCAGGGGTTCACTGCTCTTCACGTACAAACCAACTGCTGGAGAGATAGAGGGATAAATGGAGAGAGAGGGAGAGAGGGGGATAGATGGAGAGATGGAGAGAGAGGGAGAGAGAAGGAGAGGGAGGGAGAGATGGAGGGAGGGAGAGATGGAGAGAGGGAGAGAGAGAGGGAGGGAGAGATGGAGGGATAAATGGAGAGAGAGGGAGAGAGGGGGATAGATGGAGAGAGGGGGATAGATGGAGAGATGGAGAGAGAGGGAGAGAGAAGGAGAGGGAGGGAGAGATGGAGGGAGGGAGAGATGGAGAGAGGGAGAGAGAGAGGGAGGGAGAGATGGAGGGAGGGAGAGATGGAGAGAGGGAGAGAGAGAGGGAGGGAGAGAGAGGGAGGGAGAGATGGAGAAAGAGACAGATGGAATGTTTTTCATCAGCAATCCAATTAACATCTAATTTATGTAGGATCAAACTCTAACCTCCGTTGTGTCTCACTTCCATTGTGGCTCTACAGTGTCTCTGACCTCCATTGTGGCTCTACAGTGTCTCTGACCTCCATTGTGGCTCTACAGTGTCTCTGACCTCCATTGTGGCTCTACAGTGTCTCTGACCTCCATTGTGGCTCTACAGTGTCTCTCACCTCCATTGTGGCTCTACAGTGTCTCTGACCTCCATTGTGGCTCTACAGTGTCTCTGACCTCCATTGTGGCTCTACAGTGTCTCTCACCTCCATTGTGGCTCTACAGCAGGGGAGGGCAAATATTTCAGCTCAGGGGCCACATCAGCACGTTGAAATTATATGAAGGGCCACATTTGTTATGTAATTTGTTCATTCTAAAAGATTTGTGGGCCAGAAAAGGGCAATAATTAAAATGTATACACATAACATATATACTGGAGGTGTGTTATATCTAAATAACTTTATTTCAGATTCAGAAACATTACAATTGGACTGCAATGTTATTTTGTAATTCCTCTCAAAACTGTTTTAATACCTTCCGTGGGCCTGATGGAATTGCCTCAAGGGCCGGATTCGGCCCGCGGGCCTTAGTTTGCCCAACCCTGCTCTACAATGTCTCTGACCTCCATTGTGGCTCTACAGTGTGTCTGACCTCCATTGTGGCTCTACAGTGTCTCTGACCTCCATTGTGGCTCTACAGTGTCTCTGACCTCCATTGTGGCTCTACAGCGTCTCCCACCTCCATTGTGGCTCATGCAGTTTCCCTCCACTAGAGCTGTGCTGACAGATCGTCGGGTGGGGTGGCGTTCATCCTCGCTGTCCAGGTCACTCTCCCATGCCAGCAGCTCTCCTTCCTCGTGGAAGTTCTCCTGTCCTCCATCTCCTCCTCCTCCCCCCTGCACCCCTTCCCTAGGTGCTCCCCCTTCCGGGTCCTTCCGGCAGAACACGGCCAGCCCGTACATCCGGTTATGGGTAATGTAATTTTTCAACAGCTGCGGGAGACTGGAGGACATTACCCAGACACCACATCCCTTGTTGCCTAGGAGACGCAAAGAATGTATTGTAAACAGACGGTGTCAACAACCAAGCCCCAGACCCTGGGAATGCCTGGCAGAAGAAACTAGAGTTAGAATAATCTGTTCTGTAACACAACACTCAACAGTAAAAGAGGTGGTCTCAGCTATATTTACCTGTGGAAAATAAAGGTTGAATAAATAAAAGACGAGTAAAAGAGATGAGAGAGGATGAGGACCGGGAAGGGGAGGAGAGAAATGGCCAAAGGAGGTGAATACATGTGACAGAATCTGGAGTCAGCCAATAGGGAGTAATGTAAAAACAGGAAGTGACATGTTTGAACCGGAAGTATAACTCACAGTAGATGTGGTTTCCCTCGATAAGCCCCCGGCCTCTCTCCCCCACCACCACCCCGTCAGAGTAGCCGTGGCAGATGTAGTTGTTTCTCAGAACTGGGTCGCCCCCACGTCTAATGTCCGCACCCCCCCAGAGGTTCTCCCGGATCACATTGTCTGGGGGGGAGGAGGTGTTAACTGGAGAGCATCACCTTTATATATCACAACGTGGGGGAAGGGGGGGAGGATACGCACCAACAATCATCCCCCTGCCGTTCTCGTTCACAGCGATACCGGCCGCCTGACCCTGGAAGATATGGTTACCACTGTAGAAGGACAGGGGGTACAGAGAGAAACCCAGAGGGGTACAGAGAGAAACCCAGAGGGGTACAGAGAGAGACCCAGAGGGGTACAGAGAGAAACCCAGAGGGGTACAGAGAGAAACCCAGAGGGGTACAGAGAGAGACCAGAGGGGTACAGAGAGAAACCCAGAGGGGTACAGAGAGAAACCCAGAGGGGTACAGAAAGAGACCCAGAGGGGTACAGAGAGAGACCCAGAGGGGTACAGAGAGAGACCAGAGGGGTACAGAGAGAAACCCAGAGGGGTACAGAGAGAAACCCAGAGGGGTACAGAGAGAGACCCAGAGGGGTACAGAGAGAAACCCAGAGGGGTACAGAGAGAGACCAGAGGGGTACAGAGAGAAACCCAGAGGGGTACAGAGAGAAACCCAGAGGGGTACAGAGAGAGACCCAGAGGGGTACAGAGAGAAACCCAGAGGGGTACAGAGAGAAACCCAGAGGGGTACAGAGAGAGACCAGAGGGGTACAGAGAAAGACCCAGAAGGGTACAGAGAGAATCCCAGAGGGGTACAGAAAAAGACCAGAGGGGTACAGAGAGAAACCCAGAGGGGTACAGAGAGAAACCCAGAGGGGTACAGAGAGAGACCAGAGGGGTACAGAGAAAGACCCAGAGGGGTACAGAGAGAGACCAGAGGGGTACAAAGAGAAACCCAGAGGGGTACAGGGAGAAACCCAGAGGGGTACAGAGAGAAACCCAAAGGGGTACAGAGAGAAACCCAGAGGGGTACAGAGAGAAACCCAGAGGGGTACAGAGAGAAACCCAGAGGGGTACAGAGAGAAACCCAGAGGGGTACAGAGAGGAAAATGTGAGAACAAACAAAAATAAAACTCAAAAAAGGCAAACATAGCAAGTATTACTGACAACAGGACAGGGCTCTCCCTCTCCTTACCTGACCACAGACTGGTCTCTCCTTACCTGACCACAGACTGGTCTCTCCTTACCTGACCACAGACTGGTCTCTCCTTACCTGACCACAGACTGGTCTCTCCTTACCTGACTACAGCCTGGTCTCTCCTTACCTGACTACAGCCTGGTCTCTCCTTACCTGACCACAGACTGGTCTCTCCTTACCTGACCACTGACTGGTCTCTCCTTACCTGACCACTGACTGGTCTCTCCTTACCTGACCAGACTGGTCTCTCCTTACCTGACCACAGACTAGTCTCTCCTTACCTGACCACATACTGGTCTCTCCTTACCTGACCAGACTGGTCTCTCCTTACCTGACCACTGGGTTTCCATTAAACAGAATGTAGACTCCCGCCTCCTTGTTGTTGTAGATCTGGTTGCTACGGATGGAACCTCTGCCGTTGCCAAGAACCACGATACCCGAACGCAGTCCACTATGTATTCTGTTACACTGCGTGTGTTTGTGTGTGTGTGTAATAAACAGAGGGGAAAAGAAACAGGTTTGGTGAGGTGTGTTATTTTAGATCTCCACATCACAGGTTGGCAGGCTGTAATTACATGGACAGTGACTGAGAACCTTTAACACAACAATCCCTAAAAGCATTGTGGGACGGCCGTGTGTTACCAGGATGATTGGGTTCGCCCCCTTGCGGATATCAAGCCCCGCCTCTCCGTTAGAGTGAATGTTGTTGTCTGCGATCAGACCCTGGGCCGAGAGACGAAGAAACACCCCGGATCCACGACACTCACACACCTCGTTACACAACATGACCATCTGGAACACACACACACACACATACAGGAAACCATAAATCACACACTTGTTTCACAACATCATCATCAGTAATGTCACCAGAACAGGAAACGATTCATCGTTCATCCGTTTTGGATGCCGCTAAACATATAGTTTTGTTAGGACGCATGTCAAACGAATCATACATCCGACCGCTCCCTCTGGTTACCGTGGCGTTCTGGATGCAGCGCACAGCGTAGGTCAGCCCTCGGAACACGCTGCCTTCTATCCTGGCGTTGCCATGGTTGCACACCTGCACCCCGCCCTTCCCATCCCGGAACAGGCATCGCCTCAGCACGCACCCCTGCACAGCCCTGACCAGCGCCTGGGCCTCGGGGTCGCGCTGCAGCTCCTCCGCCAGGGTTCGGAGTTCAGGGGTCAGCGATGGGGGGTTTGGGGAGGCGCAGGAGGGCAGGGAACCATCCGGCCGGGCCATCAGGAGGTGAGAGAGGCCGTGGCAACCGTGGCCCAGTGGATACTTTACCGGGGTGTCATTTACGCTGCCTCGCCTGGAACCTTTATCTACTTCCTCTTCCTCGTACTCTTCCTCCTCACTTGGATCGCAGTCGCTCCAGCCGTCATCGATCACTGTGTTCTTACACACACCTTCCCCGCCTCCTCGTTCCCTTGTCTTCCCTCTGTTCCAGTCCTCTGGGGTGCCAGTAGCCCCGAGGGGCGTTGGGGTGTCACCGTGCCCATCCAGCGTGTCGCCGGGGGGTCTAAAGTTTCCACTTGAGGCCCAGGATGTGGAGACACGGGCCAGAGCAGCCAGATGTTTACAGGCCCAGTTACGCTCTGCTACCGGGGCTCCATCAACCGACACAGATGCAGAGTCACTTCCGGAGAAGTCGCAGCTGTCCAATAAGCTGAGGGCCACGCCCATGAAGTGGGTGGAGCTTCCCTGTGAGAAGGAACAGAAGCGGGCGTGGCAGGTTCCCGGACCTCGAACCTGCAGCTGGGCTCCATCGAAGTTACAATTATCCAGCTGAACGTGACCTGAGGACGTCTGGGGAGGAAGAGGCACAAAGAAAGACAGGGAAGGAAAGAGACAAAACTGCACTTTAAAATTAGCATAATAACATTATTCAGCCGTCACAACAACACACTACCAGAGAAATGTACTGAAAAAACCTGTGAATATGTGGCCACAAAAATACAGATGTCTTCAATCCGGGGGCAAGGGGATGAGAGTGGGAGGCCCTCCACTCTTCTTCATTTATATAAATTAATAACCATCTATTATGAATTAATGTTCCTTGTTGCTCACATTCTCCTTGAAAGGAACCAACAAGACATCAACAAACAAACTTGCATCATGAATAACTAAGTATTTGTAGATCAGCTGACAGGCCACACAGAGAGACAACCTAAAGCCATCTCCCAAAAGCTCTGATGAGAAGCTGAATCTATTGAGAGGTATTTGCAGTACCTTGTAGACCACAGTGGAGAACCACGCCGGCATGAACACCAGGTTGCAGAGCCGCGCTGTGGGACACTGCTGCTCCAGACTCACCAGGAGAGCCACGTCTCCCAGACACCCCAGACCCACCACCTCCACCGGGACCTGCGGGGTCAAAGGGCACCGTTTAAATGCGACCCCGGATGACCCACGTGAACGTCCACACCCCAGCAGCCCGTGGAGGGGAACAGCACGGTCACCTTCAGCGCCAGCTCCGCCTGCTCCTCGTACACCCCTGGATGCAGAACCACCCGGTCGTACGGTCCAGCCACACCCAGCGCTCCCCTCAGCGTCTCCAACTCCCGGCCGGGGCCGACCTGCCAGACCCTCCGCTCCTTCCGCCGGCGGAACAGGTGTAGGCAGGCGGAGGCCTGGAGCTCGGGTTGGCCGTGGCGTGACCAGGTCCGGCTGGCCAGGGCATGTTGCCTCAGGGCTTCTCTCCAGGAGGACGGCTCCAGATGAGGACGGCTGGACACACAGACACACGGGGTTAAAGTATGTCTACAGCGTTTGGAAACAGCCGGCCGGTGACAGACCCCTCAACCCTGTCCTACCTGGGCCAGTTAGGGTGGCGTGGGCACTCAGGAAGGCCCAGACAGAGCTGCCTCCAGCGGGTGTTGTCCAGGGACAGGATGAGCTCCCTCCAGGCCCGGCAGACCAAGCTGCATCGACCCAGTTCTGGGAGGGGTAGGTAGGCCAGAACCACCCTCCATACCTCCACAGGGAGGCCAGCAGCAGCACCTCCTCCACCGCTATTTCCCAATAGCATGGCTCTGAGGAGTGTGTTTGGGTGTGTGGGAGTGCAACAGAGAAGGACAGACACAGACAGACAGGCAGACAGACAGACAGGCAGACAGACATGCAGACAGACAGGCAGACAGACAGGCAGACAGGCAGACAGACAGGCAGACAGACAGACATGCAGACAGACAGGCAGACAGACAGACATGCAGACAGACAGGCAGACAGACAGACATGCAGACAGACAGGCAGACAGACAGACATGCAGACAGACAGGCAGACAGGCAGACAGACAGACAGACAGGCAGACAGGCAGACAGACAGACAGACAGACAGACAGGCAGGCAGACAGACAGACAGGCATGCAGACAGACATGCAGACAGACAGGCAGACAGACAGACATGCAGACAGACATGCAGACAGACAGACATGCAGACAGACAGACATGCAGACAGACAGGCAGACAGACAGACATGCAGACAGACAGGCAGACAGACAGACAGACAGACAGACAGACAGACAGACAGGCAGACAGACAGACAGGCAGACAGACAGACAGACAGGCAGACAGGCAGACAGACAGGCAGACAGACAGACATGCAGACAGACAGGCAGACAGACAGACAGACAGACAGGCAGACAGACAGACAGACAGACAGACAGGCAGACAGACAGACAGGCAGACAGACAGACAGACAGGCAGACATGCAGACAGACAGGCAGACAGACAGACAGACAGGCAGACAGACAGACATGCAGACAGACAGGCAGACATGCAGACAGACAGGCAGACATGCAGACAGACAGGCAGACAGACAGACAGACAGACAGACAGGCAGACAGACAGACAGACAGACAGGCAGACAGACAGACAGACAGGCAGACATGCAGACAGACAGGCAGACAGACAGACATGCAGACAGACAGGCAGACAGACAGACAGACAGACAGGCAGACAGACAGACAGGCAGACAGGCAGACAGACAGACAGACAGGCAGACAGACAGACAGACAGGCAGACATGCAGACAGACAGGCAGACATGCAGACAGACAGGCAGACAGACAGACAGACAGGCAGACATGCAGACAGACAGACAGACAGACAGGCAGACAGACAGAGACACAGGCTTCAGATAAAACTGTAGTATCTCTCTCATCTTGCTGTTTCCAACTTGGCTAAAACTCCTAACAAAAACAACAACAACTCTCCGTTCGTCACGTTAAAGCAATGATACGTCATTGGGGCCAGATAACGTAGGAACAGCTGTCAGATTAAACAGAGGTGGTCAGTAATGAAGCAAATGATGCAACTGTACATGATGTTTATTACATAAAACCTTCCTTCATCGTGTGACGAATCTCAATCGAGCGACATAATCACATAAACGTGTTTGATCGGATACTGTGGCAGAACCAGCCTGACACTGTGGCAGAACCAGCCTGATACTGTGGCAGAACCAGCCTGATACTGTGGCAGAACCAGCCCGATACTGTGGCAGAACCAGCCTGATACTGTGGCAGAACCAGCCTGATACTGTGGCAGAACCAGCCCGATACTGTGGCAGAACCAGCCCGATACTGTGGCAGAACCAGCCTGATACTGTGGCAGAACCAGCCTGATACTGTGGCAGAACCAGCCTGATACTGTGGCAGAACCAGTCCGATACTGTGGCAGAACCAGCCCGATACTGTGGCAGAACCAGCCTGATACTGTGGCAGAACCAGCCCGATACTGTGGCAGAACCAGCCTGATACTGTGGCAGAACCAGCCTGATACTGTGGCAGAACCAGCCCGATACTGTGGCAGAACCAGTCCGATACTGTGGCAGAACCAGCCCGATACTGTGGCAGAACCAGCCCGATACTGTGGCAGAACCAGCCCGATACTGTGGCAGAACCAGCCCGATACTGTGGCAGAACCAGCCTGATACTGTGGCAGAACCAGCCCGATACTGTGGCAGAACCAGCCTGATACTGTGGCAGAACCAGTCCGATACTGTGGCAGAACCAGCCCGATACTGTGGCAGAACCAGCCTGATACTGTGGCAGAACCAGCCTGATACTGTGGCAGAACCAGCCCGATACCGTGCGCGTTTATTACGGGTACCTAGTGGTGCTCGTACCGGTTATAACTACTCACATGCCACGTCCGATCGTCCGCGCTGCATGCAGGGATACATGACATGTTATCCGCCTTGTAGTCACTGGGGTGAAGCACAACACACCGGGTCTGGGTTTACAGCAGGGATATATCTATATATCACATGCAATAGACGATATGTCGGGTTGGATTTGTGTCCGGATCAGGCTGAGCTACAGGCACAGGATTCGGACATTTCTGCTCACTTTACGGCAAAGTATGCCATGGAAACCGGGACGCCCCTGTACTGGGAGGGGGAGCGGGGAGCGGGGGCGGGGGGAGGAGAGGGAGGTTCAGGAAGGAGAGAACCGGGAAGACGGGGATAAAACATGGGGGAGAAAGTATTTAGTGTGAAGGAAGACACAGAAACAAACCCAGACACACGTTTCTGGCGACCAGTAAATCATTCCCTGTTTTCCTTATACTCTGACCCTAACCGTATTTATATGCATGTAACTAAACCTAAAACAAACCCGAGTTGTAAGTAATACCCTTAACTTAAACCCTAAGCATATATATACCTAACCCTGGCTAAAAAAAATAAGGGGACTGAATTATTCGGTTCATCTTTGGGTGTTTTGGGTGTCCATTTATCATATAGTAAACCCAGTTCACACTAACACTAAAACTCTAACTTAGGTCACTCAGATGAGTAATAACGACATGACAAGGTGGGACAAATGTCGATTGACGAAACAGGAAACATCTGTCTCTCATTTCTATCTCTCTCTTCCCCTCCCACCACTACTTTATTCACCATTCACTGCTTTCAGTGTCTTCTTCTCTTATTCTCTGCCTTTCACTCTCTACCTTCTTTAATCATCCCTGTCAACATGTTCTCTCGTTTTCCCATCTCTCCCTTCTATATTCAACCCTCCTTCTCCGGTTCTATTCAGTGAAGGACGGAGATCTGAGAGCATATTAACATAGACACCTGTCCCCCACATATATTCACAGACACACACACACACACACACACACACACACAATACAACAAAAATATACACTGCACACAAATAACATATCACACATTGAACATAACGGCTAACTATCCAAATGCCCCAAATCATCACAGAGCAAGAATGAGATTTTGACTTTTGATGCAAAATTCTAGAACACTCTCCATACAGCCGAAGTTCTGGATTCTGGATCTTATTAAAATTCTAGAATGTCCAATGTTTTGTCATCATCATTTGAACCCCAGGTATGTAATCCCTTAAATCTCCATTCAACTAAATAATCCTTTCCTCTAAGGCAAATTGGTTTGGCATATAAACTAGTTCGTACCCTCTCCCCTCAGATGTGTGTGTCAATAGGTAGCTTTTCATGTGTTCATTCGAGCAGGCTTGCATTGACTAAAAACTCTTTGATAATCATTCACAGCACCTCTGATGAGAATCTCATTTGGTACTTCTCACCTGTTTGCAGGCCTCATCTCCATGGTAACTTCCCCCCAACCTCCCCTTGATGTGTAGACCAATCGGGAACGGGCAGAGAGAAGGCCAGAGGATTTGGGATATGCAATGTAGAAAAGCATATATCTCTGTTCAACTTATCCTAACAGGGTCAGTAAGAGGATGTACAGTGTTGTTAACGTATAGTCAGCATTTAATTTTAGTCAGCATTCAGATTCCAAGTCTGAAAACAGAAAAAAACACCATAATTAAGTTCTAAATCCTGCCCAGTTGACTACATTCAAATGATGTAAGCCCTGTAAGGTCTCTGTCATATTCTGTGTCGTGGACATAGATGACTTAAGACCTAGATAGCCTTACAGCAGTTACTGCCCATCCAGGCTCTCTAAAGCCCCTCCCCCACCCTTACGTAAACCACGTGGTCTGGGTGCATCATGTGACCGTGTGCTGCATGGGACGGGGCGGGGCTTATCTCAATTACCTTAACGTCGCTTCCACATAACGGCCTGTCCGGTTCTGGAACGACCGCGCGTGTTTCTGGGTCGTCGTCCGTCCGTCGGTCGTCTCGCTCCGCGTCCGGTTCCTACAATTTATAATCAACATGATTATCATTATCGAAGATCAGGTAATGTACATCTGCTGCTCGGGTTATTTATGTGTGTGTATGTGTATGTCTGAATCTGAAGTCTGACTCAATACTCTTTACTATATTTGGTATTATTAAATAAAACAAGATAACTATAGCGAGCTACGGAGGTGACAGATTCGTAATGATATTAGAAATATATGAATATTTTATTTTAATAGCTGTTTTTTATCATAATCAGCAGGGGGTCTCGATCGCATGAGTTCTTGTTTTCGCTCATACCGCATTCGCCATGTCGCGATCCCACATGATATAAGGACTAAGGACAATGTTTAGTGTTATTATGATATAATAGTAACGTTTTTATATCACACTAGGAGGGCTTGTGCACACTAATGCATGGCCGACCGGTATAAGAAACATAACATTAGTTTTTATTGAGATGTAAAAACGAGTCGCATAATTCTGGCTTGTATAATTGCTCATATAGGCGCTTTCACCATTATGGAAAACCGACGGTTGGAATTAATTATTGCCTTTTATGTAGCGTGCTGCGTTACGGCTCGCATGTCTGCTGCGTAGTAGAAGTTGACTGGTTTCAGACTGCGATCCCCGATTAATCGATATATGACAGGGGGTGGGGTTGTCTGACGGGGGGTGGGAGTGTCTGACAGGGGGTGGGGGTGTCTGACAGGGGGTGGGGGTGTCTGACGGGGGTGGGGGGTGTCTGACGGGGGTGGGGGTGTCTGACAGGGGGTGGGAGTGTCTGACGGGGGGTGGGAGTGTCTGACAGGGGGTGGTCTGTGTTGTTTTCACGGTGTGTGTCTCTGTATTGTTTTCACTGTGTGTCTCTGTGTTGTTCTCACTGTGTTGTTCTCATGGTGTGTGTCTCTGTGTTCTCACGGTGTGTGTCTCTGTGTTGTTCTCACTGTGTGTGTCTCTGTGTTATTCTCATGGTGTGTGTCTCTGTGTTATTCTCATGGTGTGTGTCTCTGTGTTATTCTCATGGTGTGTGTCTCTGTGTTATTCTCATGGTGTGTGTCTCTGTGTTATTCTCATGGTGTGTGTCTCTGTGTTATTCTCATGGTGTGTGTCTCTGTGTTATTCTCATGGTGTGTGTGTCTCTGTGTTGTTCTCACTGTGTGTGTCTCTGTGTTATTCTCATGGTGTGTGTCTCTGTGTTATTCTCATGGTGTGTGTCTCTGTGTTATTCTCATGGTGTGTGTCTCTGTGTTATTCTCATGGTGTGTGTGTCTCTGTGTTGTTCTCACTGTGTGTGTCTCTGTGTTATTCTCATGGTGTGTGTCTCTGTGTTATTCTCATGGTGTGTGTCTCTGTGTTATTCTCATGGTGTGTGTGTCTGTGTTGTTCTCACTGTGTGTGTCTCTGTGCTATTCTAATTGTCTCTGTGTTGTTCAGGACGGGTTTGATGCAGCTCTTGTGGAGGCGGGCCAGAAGCTGGTGGTGGTGGATTTCACAGCCACATGGTGCGGTCCCTGTCAGAGCATCGCTCCCTTCTTCAAGGTCCGCTCCTTAAATAAACCCGTTCTTACTGACAGGCTATTAAACCGGTTCTAATGTGTGCCTCCCTCATTCTGCAGAGCCTGTCTGAGAATCACCCAGACGCCGTGTTCCTGAAGGTGGACGTGGACGATGCACCGGTGAGAAACGTTTAGGACTAGTGGTCCTGTTGGATTAAACATCATGAACCCATCTAAGACCACAATGCAATGTGTTCAATCTAATGCTACCAACCTCTTCCTTACTCCGCCGAAGATGTTTAGATAAACAATCAAAGATAACTCGTAAACAGTTAATTATTTTCCCAAAAGGGACATTTTACATACATACCAAAACCAAAGTGTAACCATAAAAACACAAACAAAGTTGTCACCACCTCTTCACTTCTGTCACCTCCTCTTCACTTCTGTCACCTCTTCACTTCTGTCACCTCCTCTATTATCTGTCACCTCCTCTACACTTCTGTCATTTCCTCTTCACTTCTGTCACCTCTTCACTTCTGTCACCTCCTCTATTATCTGTCACCTCCTCTACACTTCTGTCATTTCCTCTTCACTTCTGTCACCTCCTCTATTATCTGTCACCTCCTCTACACTTCTGTCACCTCCTCTTCACTTCTGTCACCTCTTCACTTCTGTCACCTCCTCTTCACTTCTGTCACCTCTTCACTTCTGTCACCTCCTCTATTATCTGTCACCTCCTCTACACTTCTGTCATTTCCTCTTCACTTCTGTCACCTCTTCACTTCTGTCACCTCCTCTATTATCTGTCACCTCCTCTACACTTCTGTCATTTCCTCTTCACTTCTGTCACCTCCTCTATTATCTGTCACCTCCTCTACACTTCTGTCACCTCCTCTTCACTTCTGTCACCTCTTCACTTCTGTCACCTCCTCTATTATCTGTCACCTCCTTTACACTTCTGTCACCTCCTCTTCACTTCTGTCACCTCCTCTATTATCTGTCACCTCCTCTTCACTTTTGTCACCTCCTATTATCTGTCACCTCCTTCACTTCTTTCACCTCCTCCACTTCTTTCACCTCCTCGTCTCTCTATCTTCAGGATGTGGCCAGTTCCTGTGAAATCAAGTGCATGCCAACATTCCACTTCTACAAGAACAACCTGAAGGTTGGTTTGTTACCTCATGTGTTGTTGACCTGGAAGATGAGCTCAACACAATAACACTCACATTGTCTGGAAGCTCCTCACATTGTCTGGAAGCTCCTCATGCTCCTCACATTGTCTGGAAGCTCCTCACATTGTCTGGAGGCTCCTCACACTGTCTGGAAGCTCCTCACATTGTCTGGAAGCTCCTCACATTGTCTGAAAGCACTTAATGGTTTCATTAATTGGTTTCTCTTTCAGGTGGAAGAGTTCTCTGGGTCCAACCAGGCCAAGCTGGAAGAGTTGGTAAACACATACAAATAAACACACCCCTGTCTGGGAGGACGACCCAATGCCTTTTCTAGTCTTTCCCTCCTCACAACCTTTCTGAAAGGACGACGTGATGCCTTATATAGTCCTCCTGACCTCTCCTCTCCACCAATAGGAAGATAGACTAGTCCTACAGCTTTCTTCTATGCCCTCCCTTTTTCTCTTTCCTCCCTCCACCTCATGTCTTACCTATAGATTGATCAATAATGTATGATAATAAAAAGTTTGTATTTAAATCCAGTCTCTGTCCTAAAATGTAATAATTTATTGTAGTTATTGGTACAATGCATTATAATTTATCTGTTTTGTATTTAGAATAATTGTGTTTATTACTAATGCTCTTGTGTCAATTGCACAAAAATGACTGTGTCATACTGCCTTCTCCTGATAAAACTTTGAAACACCAAGTAATTAAATGAAGTAATTTCAAAATTTCTCTAGTCTAGATGGTGGCTGGTAAATCCCAAGGAGGTCTAGCCTTGATTCTGTAAAAATCCTAAAACTAAAGTCTTTCAACTACATTGTAACTTTGGCGTATGGTCAGTGAATCGTTATGTGTAGGTATGCTTTGGTTTGTTGTCCTACTGGAAGAATAAACTACAAACTGAATTATCCTTCAGGCAGAGGTAGACCTGTTCTCCTAAATTCTCCTGGTGCATGATGTAACTCGTCACAACACACACACGCTAGTATAATTATCTGTATTTAATGAAACAATAGTAATATATATCACATTATATCTGTCATGCGTTCGTCCACACGCGTATTCTCATAATTACTGCGTGATTTCCATCACAAGTCGATATTAACTATCGTCAGGCCATGACTATTATAATCATCTGGAGCGCGTGTGTACAAAGGGGCGTGGCTGATTGCAGAGTATCGCGATAGCACACGCGCACAGCCCCCTAGCCTCGCGAGAGGACGGACATCCTATACAAGAAGATAGGAAACAATGCGTGTAAAATGCTGCGGATTCATTCTGTGAGGATCAAACACGGTGCCGTGTAAAGGACCAACAACTGCACGCGGTGTCTGGGAAACGGCGCATTATATTTATGTGTTGTTGCAGAATATTTATGGGTCTCAAGTCTCAACCGTGGTACCAGCCAGTGTTTGGTGACCGGACTGGACAGGTTGTTTGTGGTTCCCGTTGATGCGGCAGAAGGTCCTCGTCTCCAGTCCAGCTGTGGAACGGTCTGTTTACCTCAGAACATCTGAACGCTGAAGACCAACGGCTGTGTGGACCCACTAGTGAACACTCCTAGTGAACACTTCTCTAGTGAACACTCCTAGTGAACACTCCTAGTGAACACTCCTGGTGAACACTCCTGGTGAAGACTTCTCTAGTGAACACTCCTAGTGAACACTCCTAGTGAACACTCCTGGTGAACACTCCTGGTGAAGACTTCTCTAGTGAACACTCCTAGTGAACACTCCTACACTTCTCGCATTCAGGATGGCGCTGACAATCTGTACGAGATTCACCGATGAATTCCAGCTATTCGAGGAGCTGGGAAAGTAAGCCTTGTTTTGTTCACGATGGGGGTTTTCTAATATCGTAACATCACTGGTTTGTTACAGGCCACCCGCGGAGTGTCCACTGGTGCTCTGGCATTGGACGCCGACACCGTGCTGTGCATGTGTGCGTGAGTGGGTACGTGCGTGTGTGTGTCCATGGGAGAGCGCTTGCGTGCGTTCGCGTACGCTTATTTGCCAATGTGTGCACGTGCTTCTGTTCATGTGTAGTCCAGACCGAATGCATATTCATATTTTAATCACCAGAACCAATGTCGGATTCTGCTGTTATCATTGATGTTCAGACACTGATATAGCAAGAAGCCCATTAGAACCAGGAGGGTCCTGCCGACCTGTAAAACCTCTTGAGTCCCACTTGATTTATTTAATGTTTAAGCTTTTGTGTGTCTGTGTGTGTGTGTGTGTGTCTGTGTGTGTCTGTGCTTGTGTACGCGTGTGCGCGTGTGCGTGTGTGTGTTTCAGGGGGGCATTCTCCATAGTTAAGAGGTGTCTAAGGATCTCATCTGGTCAGGAGTTTGCTGCTAAAATCATTAACACCAAGAAGCTGTCTGCTAGAGGTAGGACGAACACACACGTCATACACACTTAACAAACACTCAGCCTTTTTCTCGCTCTCTCAGAGGGTTGTGAACAGGACTTGCCATGTTGGGAGACAGACAGAGACACAGACATGTGGACAGAGCGGGACAGACAGACAGATGAACATACTCATCTGATCAGTAACCAGAAGCTTGCTGGGTTGAATCCTGAAGGTTAAACAGTGGATATTCTTCCCTTGAGTCAGACACTTAACCCTGTCAACTGCTCTCAATAGAAAAACAATTTCCTTTATCATTTCAGTTCTTTTATTTATGTAATGTTTACTTAAAATCTCTGATTGTTTTTTATATTTGTTTAAACGTGTGTTTCATATTTGTTTAAGCATTTTTTATAGTTGTTAAAACTATATGTTACAGATAGATAAAAAAGGGAAGAGATGGTACAGTATGATTGGTCAACGGGTTGCTAGACAACAGATGTCCAGCTGGCTGGGAGGTAGAGTACCTGCAGAGTAGAGTGAGAGGCACAAACAGAGAGATGGAGAGAGAGACGGGGGGGCACAAACAGAGAGGGTAGTTTTCTAGTTCATCTATCCCTCTTTTTTCCCATCATACTTCATTCCTCGTTTTCAGATCACCAGAAGCTTGAGAGAGAGGCCAGGATTTGTCGTCTATTGAAACATACAAACATTGGTAAGATGTACCAGTAAGTCTCCTGACAGCATAGATCTGTTTTCACTAGCTGGCATAAAGTGGGAAGGGTCTCCGTAATTGTTCTCAGAGGACACAGTTGTATGAAAAACGGTTCCAATTGGGGTTCCACGGAACAGTGTTCAATTTGGGGTCGTTATTAGAACTTTGAAGATGCGGTTGTCCTGACCTCTTGACCTCTCCTACTGTTGACCCCTGCTGTCGTTCCCAGTCCGTCTCCATGACAGCATATCGGAGGAAGGATTTCACTACCTGGTGTTTGATCTGTGAGTCTATCTTTGTTGCTCATCCCTTTATCAGTGTCTTCCTCTGTCTCTCATCCCTTTATCAGAGTCTTCCTCTATCATCCCTTCATCAGTGTCTTCCTCTGTCTCTCATCCCTTTATCAGAGTCTTCCTCTATCATCCCTTCATCAGAGTCTTCCTTCATCAGAGTCTTCCTCTATCTATCAT
>CM055742.1:1911121-1971121 GCA_029465975.1 Dallia pectoralis
TGTGTTATAGTCATCATCATCACCTGTGTTATAGTCATCATCATCATCACCTGTGTTATAGTCATCATCATCATCATCATCACCTGTGTTAGTCATCATCATCATCATCACCTGTGTTATAGTCATCATCATCACCTGTGTTATAGTCATCATCATCACCTGTGTTATAGTCATCATCATCACCTGTGTTATAGTCATCATCATCACCTGTGTTATAGTCATCATCATCATCATCACCTGTGTTATCAGTCATCATCATCACCTGTGTTATAGTCATCATCATCATCATCATCACCTGTGTTAGTCATCATCATCATCATCATAGTCATCATCATGTGTTATAGTCAGTCATCATCATCACCTGTGTTATAGTCATCATCATCATCATCACCTGTGTTAGTCATCATCATTATCATCATCATCACCTGTGTTATAGTCATCATCATCATCATCACCTGTGTTATAGTCATCATCATCATCATCACCTGTGTTATAGTCATCATCATCATCATCACCTGTGTTATAGTCATCATCATCACCTGTGTTATAGTCATCATCATCATCATCACCTGTGTTATAGTCATCATCATCACCTGTGTTATAGTCATCATCATCACCTGTGTTATAGTCATCATCATCATCATCACCTGTGTTATAGTCATCATCATCACCTGTGTTATAGTCATCATCATCACCTGTGTTATAGTCATCATCATCATCATCACCTGTGTTAGTCATCATCATCATCACCTGTGTTATAGTCATCATCATCACCTGTGTTATAGTCATCATCATCACCTGTGTTAGTCATCATCATCATCATCACCTGTGTTATAGTCATCATCATCACCTGTGTTATAGTCATCATCATCACCTGTGTTATAGTCATCATCATCATCATCATCACCTGTGTTAGTCATCATCATCATCATCACCTGTGTTATAGTCATCATCATCACCTGTGTTATAGTCATCATCATCACCTGTGTTATAGTCATCATCATCACCTGTGTTATAGTCATCATCATCATCACCTGTGTTATAGTCATCATCATCATCACCTGTGTTAGTCATCATCATCATCATCACTGTGTTATAGTCATCATCATCACCTGTGTTATAGTCATCATCATCACCTGTGTTATAGTCATCATCATCACCTGTGTTATAGTCATCATCACCTGTGTTATAGTCATCATCATCATCATCACCTGTGTTATAGTCATCATCATCACCTGTGTTATAGTCATCATCATCATCATCACCTGTGTTAGTCATCATCATCATCATCACCTGTGTTATAGTCATCATCATCACCTGTGTTATAGTCATCATCATCATCATCACCTGTGTTAGTCATTATCATCATCATCACCTGTGTTATAGTCATCATCATCATCATCACCTGTGTTATAGTCATCATCATCATCATCACCTGTGTTATAGTCATCATCATCATCATCACCTGTGTTATAGTCATCATCATCACCTGTGTTATAGTCATCATCATCATCATCACCTGTGTTAGTCATCATCATCACCACCTGTGTTATAGTCATCATCACCACCTGTGTTATAGTCATCATCATCATCATCACCTGTGTTAGTCATCATCATCACCTGTGTTAGTCATCATCATCATCATCACCTGTGTTAGTCATCATCATCATCACCTGTGTTAGTCATCATCATCACCTGTGTTAGTCATAATCATCATCACCTGTGTTATAGTCATCATCATCACCTGTGTTATAGTCATCATCATCACCTGTGTTATAGTCATCATCATCATCATCACCTGTGTTATAGTCATCATCATCACCTGTGTTATAGTCATCATCATCATCACCTGTGTTATAGTCATCATCATCACCTGTGTTATAGTCATCATCATCACCTGTGTTATAATCATCATCATCATCACCTGTGTTATAGTCATCATCATCACCTGTGTTATAGTCATCATCATCACCTGTGTTATAGTCATCATCATCACCTGTGTTATAGTCATCATCATCATCATCATCACCTGTGTTATAGTCATCATCATCACCTGTGTTATAGTCATCATCATCATCATCACCTGTGTTAGTCATCATCATCATCATCACCTGTGTTATAGTCATCATCATCACCTGTGTTATAGTCATCATCATCATCACCTGTGTTATAGTCATCATCATCATCATCATCACCTGTGTTATAGTCATCATCATCACCTGTGTTATAGTCATCATCATCATCATCACCTGTGTTATAGTCATCATCATCATCATCACCTGTGTTATAGTCATCATCATCATCATCACCTGTGTTAGTCATCATCATCACCACCTGTGTTATAGTCATCATCACCACCTGTGTTATAGTCATCATCATCATCATCACCTGTGTTAGTCATCATCATCATCACCTGTGTTAGTCATCATCATCACCTGTGTTAGTCATCATCATCATCATCACCTGTCTTAGTCATCATCATCATCATCACCTGTGTTAGTCATAATCATCATCATCACCTGTGTTATAGTCATCATCATCATCATCACCTGTGTTAGTCATCATCATAATCATCACCTGTGTTATAGTCATCATCATCATCATCACCTGTGTTATAGTCATCATCATCATCACCACCTGTGTTATAGTCGTCATTATCATCACCTGTGTTAGTCATAATCATCATCATCACCTGTGTTAGTCATCATCATCATCATCACCACCTGTGTTATAGTCATCATCATCATCACCTGTGTTAGTCATCATCATCATCATCACCTGTGTTATAGTCATCATCATCACCTGTGTTATAGTCATCATTATCACCTGTGTTAGTCATCATCATCACCTCTGTTATAATCCCCATCATCATCACCTCTTATAATCACCACCATCATCATCATCACCTCTGTTATAATCCCCATCATCATCACCTCTTATAATCACTGTCCTCTTCATCATCATCACCTCTGTTATAATCACCATCATCATCACCTCTTCTAATCACTGTCCTCTTCATCATCATCACCTCTTATAATCACCACCATCATCATCATCACCTCTGTTATAATCCCCATCATCATCACCTCTTATAATCACTGTCCTCTTCATCATCATCACCTCTGTTATAATCACCATCATCATCACCTCTTATAATCACTGTCCTCTTCCAGCCTGAGAACCTCCTATTGGCCAGTAAGCTGAAGGGGGCGGCGGTTAAGCTAGCTGACTTTGGCCTGGCCATCGAGGTGCAAGATGACCAGCAGGCATGGTTTGGTGAGTATTATAAGGGAACCAGGCTATCCTGGTTTAGAACCAGGCTATCCTAAACAGATCAGTCCATCTAACCCAGTTTAGAACCAGGCTATCCTAAACAGATCAGTCCATCTAACCCAGTTTAGAACCAGGCTATCCTAAACAGATCAGTGCATCTAACCCAGTTTAGAACCAGGCTACCCTAAACAGATCAGTCCATCTAACCCAGTTTAGAACCAGGCTATCCTAAGCAGATCAGTCCATCTAACCCAGTTTAGAACCAGGCTATCCTAAGCAGATCAGTCCATCTAACCCAGTTTAGAACCAGGCTATCCTAAACAGATCAGTGCATCTAATCCAGTTTAGAACCAGGCTATTTACTAAATCTCACCAGAATCAGATTATCTAGATCACCTGGGTGTATTTGTGTTCTTCAGGTTTTGCCGGGACTCCAGGCTACTTGTCTCCAGAGGTCCTGAGGAAAGACCCATATGGAAAACCTGTGGACATGTGGGCCTGCGGTAAACTACGACCTTCCACCTCTGACCTTTGCTCTGTAGCTAAACCACACACTCAGTTTGGAGTCAACACTTTCTTTTGTGCCAATCGTTCACTTCAGGCTCATATCGAGTAGGCAAAACATTGCTGAGCATTGTGGGTAGGAATATAATGGTAGTGGTGATGTCACGGCTACATAAACACTGGAGGTCAGTTTGGAGATGTTGGATGTCTTTCCTATTGCTGTGGGTGATGATGTAATTTCTTGCTGTGGGTGATGATGTAATTTCCTGCTAGGTGTGATCCTGTACATCTTATTGGTGGGTTACCCTCCGTTCTGGGACGAGGACCAGCACCGCCTCTACCAGCAGATCAAGGCCGGGGCCTACGATGTGAGTGCCATTGACCTTTAACCTCTCCTACAATGTGAGTGCTATTGACCTTTAACCTCTCCTACGATGTGAGTGCTATTGACTTTTAGCCTCTCATACAATGTGAGTTCTATTGACCTTTAACCTTTCCTACGATGTCAGTGCTATTGACTTTTAGCCTCTCATACGATGTTTATTCTATTGACCTTTAACCTTTCCTACGACGTGAGTGCTATTGATCTTTAACCTCTACTATGATCTGAGTGGTATTGACCTTTAACCTTTACTATGATATATCTGCTATTGCCGTTTAACCTCTAATCTCATGTAAGTGATATTGACCTTTAACCTCTACCAGGGTTTAGGTCACTTCCAGTTTTACATTTGTGTCATTTACCAGAAACTTTTATCAAGAGCGATTTGCAGTTAGTAAGATTTTTCACCATCTCACCCTCTGTGTCTCACCCCCTGACCACACTCTTAACTCTCTCTCACTCCCTCCCCCTCACCACTCTCTCACACACCCTCCCTTTCTTCCCTCTCACCTCCCCCTCTCTCACTCCCCCTTTCACCCTCACCAGTTCCCGTCTCCAGAATGGGACACAGTGACTCCAGAAGCTAAAGACCTGATCAATAAGATGTTGACCATCAACCCCAACAAACGAATCAACGCCACCGACGCCCTCAAACACCCCTGGATCTGCGTACACACACACTTGCATACACACACACACTTGCGTACACACACACACTTGCGTACACACACACACACTTGCGTACACACACACACACTTGCGTACACACACACACACTTGCGTACACACACACACACTTGCGTACACACACACACACTTGCGTACACACACACACACTTGCGTACACACACACAAACTTGCGTACACACACACACACTTGCGTACACACACACACTTGCGTACACACACACACATGCGTACACGTACACACACACATGTTCATACTCACATAGACACACATACACACACACATACATACACACATACATACACATTTACTCACACACATATACATATACACACATATGTGAAGGAACGTCTCAACACTGATTTCTGTCTCTGTGTACAGCAACGTTCTACGGTGGCCTCTATGATCCACAGACAGGAGACAGTGGAGTGTCTGAAGAAGTTCAACGCCAGGAGGAAACTTAAGGTAGCCTTCTGACACATCCTGTCTCTGGATGACGCATCCTGTCTCTGGATGACGCATCCTGTCTCTGCGAGCAATTGATATATTCACACACAAACACACCTGAAAGATAAAACTCCCTCCAATTACTTACAATATACCTTCTTTCCACTTTCTTCTCTTTAATTGTAAATTGTTCTGAACTCTTTCTCTTTCTAATTAGTTATCTAGTTTTCTTCTCATCTTTTCACTTCTTTAGGGAGCCATTTTGACCACTATGCTGGTCACAAAAAACTTCTCCGGTAAGTTCTCTGTACCTGCTGGCCCTCTTGCTTTCCATAACTCAAATGTATGGTGATTGGTTAAAATTCTAAGCCCTCGTTTATTCAATAACAATTGGATTATTTAACTTCAGAAATACTGTCGATTAGCAAGTCGCTACAATGCATCCTGGGAATTGTTGATTTTGCAATGGTAGACTCCTGAAGGGAGCAGCAAAATGATGCAATGAAAAGATTGGACTATAAAGACATGAAGTAGTCCCAGCTTAGTCCCACAAGAACACTGGAGTGGACTAAGGTGTCAGGATGCTGGACTAAGGTGTCAGGACGCTGGACTAAGGTGTCAGGACGCTGGACTAAGGTGTCAGGACACAGTACTAGGGTGTCAGGACACAGTACTAGGGTGTCAGGACACAGTACTAGGGTATCAGGAAACTGGACTATGGTATCAGGACACAGTACTAGTGTATCAGGTCACAGTACTAGGGTGTCAGGTCACAGTACTAGGGTGTCAGGACACAGTACTAGGGTGTCAGGACACTGGACTATGGTATCAGGACACTGGACTAGTGTATCAGGACACAGTACTAGGGTGTCAGGACACAGTACTAGGGTATCAGGACACTGGACTAGTGTATCAGGTCACAGTACTAGGGTGTCAGGACACAGTACTAGGGTGTCAGGACACAGTACTAGGGTGTCAGGACACAGTACTATGGTATCAGGACACAGTACTAGGGTATCAGGACACAGTTAGTCCCAGTTTGGTGCACTGCGTTTTGTTGCAAGATGTTTCAGACGAACACAACCAAGCTGTGAGACTGGGTTAAAGACAATAGAAATTACTTCTGTACTTCCCCCTCTCCCTCTCTCCTCCCTCTATTTCTCTCTCTCCCTCTCTCTCTCCTCCCTCTATTTCTCTCTCTCCCCCTCCCTCTCCCTCTCTCCTCCCTCTATTTCTCTCTCTCCCTCTCTCTCTCCTCCCTCTATTTCTCTCCCTCCCTCTCTCTCTCCCCCATCACTCTCTATAGCAGCTAAGAGTCTGCTGAACAAGAAGGCTGACGGGGTGAAGGTGAGGATTTGAACTGTTACGAAGAAAAAGAACAAACACAAAACCGTCTGTTATTACGTCTGTTAGTGTGTGTGTGTGTGTGTGTGTACTGTCTGTGTGTGTGTGTGTGTGTGTACTGTCTGTGTGTGTGTGTGTGTGTGTGTGTGTGTGTGTGTGTGTGTGTGTGTGTACTGTCTGTGTGTGTTTACTCTGAGGTGTGACCAGATATTCTGTCTCCACTGGACTTTCTACAGGCAACTAATAAAACCAAGACAGCAACTGGTCCGAAAGCCCCTGGCAACCCTGTCCCAGTACTGGTATATATCGCCCTCATCCTTTATTTCCCAGCACTGGTATATATCGCCCTCACCCTTATCTCCCTGTACTGGTATATATCGCCCCCATCCCTTATTTCCCAGCACTGGTATATATCGCCCTCATCCCTTATCTCCCTGCACTGGTATATATCGCCCTCATCCTTTATTTCCCAGTACTGGTATATATCGCCCTCATCCCTTATCTCCCAGCACTGGTATATATCGCCCTCATCCCTTATTTCCCAGCACTGGTATATATCGCCCTCATCCTTTATTTCCCAGCACTGGTATATATCGCCCTCATCCTTTATTTCCCAGCACTGGTATATATCGCCCTCATCCTTTATTTCCCAGTACTGGTATATATCACCCTCATCCCTTATCTCCCAGTACTGGTATATATCACCCTCATCCCTTATCTCCCAGTACTGGTATATATCGCCCTCATCCTTTATTTCCCAGCACTGGTATATATCGCCCTCATCCCTTATCTCCCAGCACTGGTATATATCACCCTCATCCCTTATCTCCCTGCACTGGTATATATCACCCTCATCCCTTATTTCCATGCACTGGTATATATCGCCCTCATCCTTTATTTCCCAGCACTGGTATATATATCACCCCCATCCCTTATCTCCCAGCACTGGTATATATCGCCCTCATCCCTTATTTCCCAGCACTGGTATATATATCACCCCCATCCCTTATCTCCCAGCACTGGTATATATCGCCCTCATCCCTTATTTCCCAGCACTGGTATATATCGCCCTCATCCTTTATTTCCCAGCACTGGTATATATCGCCCTCATCCCTTATCTCCCAGCACTGGTATATATCGCCCTCATCCCTTATCTCCCAGTACTGGTATATATCACCCTCATCCTTTATTTCCCAGCACTGGTATATATCGCCCTCATCCCTTATTTCCCAGCACTGGTATATATCGCCCTCATCCCTTATCTCCCAGCACTGGTATATATCGCCCTCATCCCTTATCTCCCAGTACTGGTATATATCGCCCTCATCCTTTATTTCCCAGCACTGGTATATATCGCCCTCATCCCTTATTTCCCAGCACTGGTATATATCGCCCTCATCCTTTATTTCCCAGCACTGGTATATATCGCCCTCATCCCTTATGTCCCTCTACTGGTATATATCACCCTCATCCCTTATTTCCCAGCACTGGTATATATCGCCCTCATCCCTTATTTCCCAGCACTGGTATATATCACCCTCATCCCTTATCTCCCAGTACTGGTATATATCGCCCTCATCCCTTATGTCCCTGTACTGGTATATATCACCCCCATCCCTTATCTCTGACACACACACATCCTCCATCTCTTCTTTCACATGATCACTGCCACCCCCACCATTCTCTCAATTTACAGCATAAACTTATTATCTAAATCATATTCTCTTTTCTACCAACTCCCCCTCTCTGTCCCCCATTCCCCCTCTCTGTCCCCCATTCCCCCCTTGTCGTCTAGGAGCCCCAGTCCACAGTTATTCACAACCCAATGAATGGAAACAAGGTAGAGCACTGACACATGTGTTTATTAGAGGTAGAGCACGGACACATGTGTTTATTAGAGGTAGAGCACTGACGCATGTGTTTATTAGAGGTAGAGCACTGACACATGTGTTTATTGTTTATTAGAGGTAGAGCACTGACACATGTGTTTATTGTTTATTAGAGGTAGAGCACTGACACATGTGTTTATTAGAGGTAGAGCACTGACACATGTGTTTATTGTTTATTAGAGGTAGAGCACTGACACATGTGTTTATTGTTTATTAGAGGTAGAGCACTGACACATGTGTTAATTGTTTATTAGAGGTAGAGCACTGACACATGTGTTTATTGTTTATTAGAGGTAGAGCACTGACACATGTGTTTATTGTTTATTAGAGGTAGAGCACTGACACATGTGTTTATTGTTTATTAGAGGTAGAGCACTGACACATGTGTTAATTGTTTATTAGAGGTAGATCACTGACACATGTGTTTATTGTTTATTAGAGGTAGAGCACTGACACATGTGTTTATTGTTTATTAGAGGTAGAGCACTGACACATGTGTTTATTGTTTATTAGAGGTAGAGCACTGACACATGTGTTTATTGTTTATTAGAGGTAGAGCACTGACACATGTGTTTATTAGAGGTAGAGCACTGACACATGTGTTTATTAGAGGTAGAGCACTGACACATGTGTTTATGGTTTATTAGAGGTAGAGCACTGACACATGTGTTTATTGTTTATTAGAGGTAGAGCACTGACACATGTGTTTATTGTTTATTAGAGGTAGAGCACTGACACATGTGTTTATTGTTTATTAGAGGTAGAGCACTGACACATGTGTTTATTGTTTATTAGAGGTAGAGCACTGACACATGTGTTTATTAGAGGTAGAGCATTGACACACATGTGTTTATTGTTTATTAGAGGTAGAGCACTGACACACATGTGTTTATTGTTATTAGAGGTAGAGCACTGACACATGTGTTTATTGTTTATTAGAGGTAGAGCACTGACACATGTGTTTATTAGAGGTAGAGCACTGACACGTTCTATAGATTATTATTGTAACCCTTAACAGTAGCTGTTCTATATATAATTATTGTAACCCTTAACAGTAGAGGTTCTGTATATAATTATTGTAACCCTTAACAGTAGCTGTTCTATATATAATTATTGTAACCCTTAACAGTAGATGTTCTGTATATAATTATTGTAACCCTTAACAGTAGATGTTCTGTATATAATTATTGTAACCCTTAACAGTATATGTTCTATATATAATTATTGTAACCCTTAACAGTAGATGTTCTGTATATAATTATTGTAACCTTTAACAGTAGATGTTCTGTATATAATTATTGTAACCCTTAACAATAGATGTTCTATATATAATTATTGTAACCCTTAACAGTAGATGTTCTGTATATAATTATTGTAACCCTTAACAATAGATGTTCTATATATAATTATTGTAACCCTTAACAATAGATGTTCTGTATATAATTATTGTAACCCTTAACAGTAGATGTTCTATATATAATTATTGTAACCCTTAACAATAGATGTTCTATATATAATTATTGTAACCCTTAACAGTAGAGGTTCTGTATATAATTATTGTAACCCTTAACAGTAGATGTTCTATATATAATTATTGTAACCCTTAACAGTAGATGTTCTATATATAATTATTGTAACCCTTAACAATAGATGTTCTATATATAATTATTGTAACCCTTAACAGTAGAGGTTCTGTATATAATTATTGTAACCCTTAACAGTAGATGTTCTATATATAATTATTGTAACCCTTAACAGTAGATGTTCTGTATATAATTATTGTAACCCTTAACAGTAGATGTTCTATATATAATTATTGTAACCCTTAACAGTAGATGTTCTATATATAATTATTGTAACCCTTAACAGTAGATGTTCTGTATATAATTATTGTAACCCTTAACAGTAGATGTTCTATATATAACTATTGTAACCCTTAACAGTAGAGGTTCTGTATATAATTATCATAACCCTTAACAGTAGATGTTCTGTATATAATTATTGTAACCCTTAACAGTAGATGTTCTATATATAATTATTGTAACCCTTAACAGTAGAGTTCTGTATATAATTATTGTAACCCTTAACAGTAGATGTTCTGTATATAATTATTGTAACCCTTATTGTAACCCTTAACAGTAGATGTTCTGTATATAATTATTGTAACCCTTAACAGTAGATGTTCTATATATAATTATTGTAACCCTTAACAGATAGATGTTCTGTATATAATTATTGTAACCCTTAACAGTAGATGTTCTATATATAATTATTGTAACCCTTAACAGTAGATGTTCTGTATATAATTATTGTAACCCTTAACAACAGTAGATGTTCTATATATAATTATTGTAACCCTTAACAGTAGATGTTCTGTATATAATTATTGTAACCCTTAACAGTAGATGTTCTATATATAATTATTGTAACCCTTAACAATAGATGTTCTATATATAATTATTGTAACCCTTAACAGTAGATATATAATTATTGTAACCCAGTAGATGTTCTTAATAATTATTGTAACCCTTAACAGTAGATGTTCTGTATATAATTATTGTAACCCTTAACAGTAGATGTTCTGTATATAATTAAACCCTTAACAGTAGATGTTCTGTATATAATTATTGTAACCCTTAACAGTAGATGTTCTGTAACCCTAACAGTAGATGTTCTATATATAATTATTGTAACCCTTAACAGTAGATTTCTGTATATAATTATTGTAACCCTTAACAGTAGATGTTCTATATATAATTATTGTAACCCTTAACAGTAGATGTTCTGTATATAATTATTGTAACCCTTATATATAATATTGTAACCCTTAACAGTAGATGTTCTATATATAATTAACAGTAGATTTCTATAACCCTTAAACCCTTAACAGTAGATGTTCTATATATAATTATTGTAACCCTTAACAGTAGATGTTCTATATATAATTATTGTAACCCTTAACAGTAGATGTTCTATATATAATTATTGTAACCCTTAACAGTAGATGTTCTATATATAATTATTGTAACAGTAGATGTTCTATATATAATTATTGTAACCCTTAACAGTAGATGTTCTATATATAATTATTGTAACCCTTAACAGTAGATGTTCTGTATATAATTATTGTAACCCTTAACAGTAGATGTTCTATATATAATTATTGTAACCCTTAACAGTAGATGTTCTATATATAATTATTGTAACCCTTAACAGTAGATGTTCTGTAACCCTAACAGTAGATTCTATATATAATTATTGTAACCCTTGTTCTATAATAATTATTGTAACAACAGTAGATGTTCTATATATAATTATTGTAACCCTTAACAGTAGATGTTCTATATATAATTATTGTAACCCTTAACAGTAGATGTTCTATATATAATTATTGTAACCCTTAACAGTAGATGTTCTATATATAATTATTGTAACCCTTAACAGTAGATGTTCTATATATAATTATTGTATATAATTTCTATATATAATTATTGTAACCCTTGTTCTAATATAATTATTGTAACCCTTAACAGTAGATGTTCTATATATAATTATTGTAACCCTTAACAGTAGATGTTCTATATATAATTATTGTAACCCTTAACAGTAGATGTTCTATATATAATTATTGTAACCCTTAACAGTAGATGTTCTATATATAATTATTGTAACCCTTAACAGTAGATGTTCTATATATAATTATTGTAACCCTTAACAGTAGATGTTCTATATATAATTATTGTAACCCTTAACAGTAGATGTTCTATATATAATTATTGTAACCCTTAACAGTAGATGTTCTATATATAATTATTGTAACCCTTAACAGTAGATGTTCTATATATAATTATTGTAACCCTTAACAGTAGATGTTCTATATATAATTATTGTAACCCTTAACAGTAGATGTTCTATATATAATTATTGTAACCCTTAACAGTAGATGTTCTATATATAATTATTGTAACCCTTAACAGTAGATGTTCTATATATAATTATTGTAACCCTTAACAGTAGATGTTCTATATATAATTATTGTAACCCTTAACAGTAGATGTTCTATATATAATTATTGTAACCCTTAACAGTAGATGTTCTATATATAATTATTGTAACCCTTAACAGTAGATGTAACCCTTAACAGTAGATGTTCTATATATAATTATTGTAACCCTTAACAGTAGATGTTCTATATATAATTATTGTAACCCTTAACAGTAGATGTTCTATATATAATTATTGTAACCCTTAACAGTAGATGTTCTATATATAATTATTGTAACCCTTAACAGTAGATGTTCTATATATAATTATTGTAACCCTTAACAGTAGATGTTCTATATATAATTATTGTAACCCTTAACAGTAGATGTTCTATATATAATTATTGTAACCCTTAACAGTAGATGTTCTATTGTATATAATTATTATAATTATTGTAACCCTTAACAGTAGATGTTCTATATATAATTATTGTAACCCTTAACAGTAGATGTTCTATATATAATTATTGTAACCCTTAACAGTATAACAGTAGATGTTCTATATATAATTATTGTAACCCTTAACAGTAGATGTTCTATATATAATTATTGTAACCCTTAACAGTAGATGTTCTATATATAATTATTGTAACCTATAACAGTAGATGTTCTATATATAATTATTGTAACCCTTAACAGTAGATGTTCTATATATAATTATTGTAACCCTTAACAGTAGATGTTCTATATATAATTATTGTAACCCTTAACAGTAGATGTTCTATATATAATTATTGTAACCCTTAACAGTAGATGTTCTATATATAATTATTGTAACCCTTAACAGTAGATGTTCTATATATAATTATTGTAACCCTTAACAGTAGATGTTCTATATATAATTATTGTAACCCTTAACAGTAGATGTTCTATATATAATTATTGTAACCCTTAACAGTAGATGTTCTATATATAATTATTGTATAATTATAATGTAACCCTTAAGATGTTCTATATATAATTATTGTAGATGTTCTATATATAATTATTGTAACCCTTAACAGTAGATGTTCTATATATAATTATTGTAACCCTTAACAGTAGATGTTCTATATATAATTATTGTAACCCTTAACAGTAGATGTTCTATATATAATTATTGTAACCCTTAACAGTAGATGTTCTATATATAATTATTGTAACCCTTAACAGTAGATGTAACCCTTAACAGTAGATGTTCTATATATAATTATTGTAACCCTTAACAGTAGATGTTCTATATATAATTATTGTAACCCTTAACAGTAGATGTTCTATATATAATTATTGTAACCCTTAACAGTAGATGTTCTATATATAATTATTGTAACCCTTAACAGTAGATGTTCTATAGATAATTATTGTAACCCTTAACAGTAGATGTTCTATATATAATTATTGTAACCCTTAACAGTAGATGTTCTATATATAATTATTGTAACCCTTAACAGTAGATGTTCTATATATAATTATTGTAACCCTTAACAGTAGATGTTCTATATATAATTATTGTAACCCTTAACAGTAGATGTTCTATATATAATTATTGTAACCCTTAACAGTAGATGTTCTATATATAATTAGATGTTCTATATATAATTATTGTAACCCTTAACAATAATATATAATTATTGTAACCCTTAACAGTAGATGTTCTGTATATAATTATTGTAACCCTTAACAGTAGATGTTCTGTATATAATTATTGTAACCATTAACAGTAGATGTTCTATATATAATTATTGTAACCCTTAACAGTAGATGTTCTATATATAATTATTGTAACCCTTAACAGTAGATGTTCTATATATAATTATTGTAACCCTTAACAGTAGATGTTCTGTATATAATTATTGTAACCCTTAACAGTAGATGTTCTATATATAATTATTGTAACCCTTAACAGTAGATGTTCTATATATAATTATTGTAACCATTAACAGTAGATGTTCTATAGATAATTATTGTAACCCTTAACAATAGATGTTCTATAGATAATTATTGTAACCCTTAACAATAGATGTTCTATATATAATTATTGTAACCCTTAACAGTAGATGTTCTATAGATAATTATTGTAACCATTAACAGTAGATGTTCTATATATAATTATTGTAACCCTTAACAATAGATGTTCTATATATAATTATTGTAACCCTTAACAGTAGATGTTCTATATATAATTATTGTAACCCTTAACAGTAGATGTTCTATAGATAATTATTTTATGGATCATGGTATTCCTCCATCTCCCACAGGAGTCCATAGAGAGTATGAACACCACCATTGAGGACGAGGACGTCAGAGGTAGGACACATGTTCTGTACCTCTGTCTGTACCTCTGTCTGTACCTCTGTCTGTACCTCTGTATGTTCCTCGGTTGTATTGGCGTTGTGTCGATGTTGAGTTGACGTTGTTTACGTTGTGTTGTTTACGTTGGTCTAATTATGGTAACGTTTATGTGAGTTTCAGCTCGTAAGCAGGAGATCATCAAAGTCACGGAGCAGCTGATCGAATCAATTAACAACGGGGACTTTGAGGCCTACGGGTAAGTCCTTTGGGTGTGTGTCTTACTGGGTGTGTGTGTCACGTCAATGACTGCCTGGTGTGTGTGTGACTGCCAGGTGTGTGTGTGTATCTTCCAGATGTGTGTGTGTGTATCTTCCTGATGTGTGTGTGTGTATCTTCCAGGGGTGTGTGTGTGTGTGTATCTTCCTGATGTGTGTCTGTATCTTCCAGGTGTGTGTCTGTATCTTCCAGGTGTGTGTGTGTGTGTGACAGGTTGTGTCTGTATCTGCCAGGTGATCTACCAGGTGTGTGTGTGTGACAGGTTGTGTCTGTATCTGCCAGGTGATCTACCAGGTGTGTGTGTGTGACAGGTTGTGTCTGTATCTGCCAGGTGATCTACCAGGTGTGTGTGTGTGACAGGTTGTGTCTGTATCTGCCAGGTGATCTACCAGGTGTGTGTGTGTGACAGGTTGTGTCTGTATCTGCCAGGTGATCTACCAGGTGTGTGTGTGTGTGACAGGTTGTGTCTGTATCTGCCAGGTGATCTACCAGGTGTGTGTGTGTGACAGGTTGTGTCTGTATCTGCCAGGTGATCTACCAGGTGTGTGTGTGTGACAGGTTGTGTCTGTATCTGCCAGGTGATCTACCAGGTGTGTGTGTGTGACAGGTTGTGTCTGTATCTGCCAGGTGATCTACCAGGTGTGTGTGTGTGACAGGTTGTGTCTGTATCTGCCAGGTGATCTACCAGGTGTGTGTATGTGACAGGTCTAATGAGGTGCACTAGGGGTTAAAGTGAATGAGGCCCAGTCATTGTGTTTGTTTCCAACAGGAAGATCTGTGATCCTGGTCTGACCTCATTTGAACCTGAAGCTCTGGGAAACCTGGTAGAGGGACACGACTTCCATCGCTTCTATTTCGATAACGGTAACACACCTTTATCAGCTCAGAGATATTTATCAGCTATTGATTAGCGTAGTCGTTAGGACCAATCACATGAAGCTAACTATGGCCTGTATCTCTGCATTTATCTGTCCTCCCTCCCTCATCTTTATTTCTCCTCCCTCTGTCTTCTTTATTTCTCCTCCCTCTCTCTTCTTTATCTGCCCTCCCTCTCTCTTCTTTATTTGCCCTCCCTCTCTCTTCTTCATTTGCCCTCCCTCTCTCTTCTTTATTTGTTCTCTCTCCCTCTCTTCTTTATTTGTCCTCTCTCTTCTTTATTTGTCTTCCCTTCTTCCTTTTGTCCTCTCTCCCACGCTCTTCTCTCAGCCTTGTCTAAAGGAAACAAGTCGGTCCACACAATTCTCCTGAATCCTCATGTTCACTTGATCGGTAAGATCACAATGCAAATAATTTGTCTCATCTGTTCATTATAGTTTTTTTGTTTCTTTTTTCTAGTGAACCCATATTCGGTATATTTGACATTTCCGTTTAGTTAAAGAAAAGCCAGTATACTTAATTGCAAAGCCAGTGTACTTTTTATATCCACTGTATGTGAGGATAATGTCCTAATAACCAGATGTATGTGAGGATAATGTCCTAATAACCAGATGTATGTGAGGGTAATGTCCTAATAACCAGATGTATGTGAGGATAATGTCCTAATAACCAGATGTATGTGAGGGTAATGTCCTAATAACCAGATGTATGTAGGTGAGGATAATGTCCTAATAACCAGATGTATGTAGGTGAGGATAATGTCTTAACCACCAGATGTATGTGAGGATAATGTCCTAATAACCAGATGTATGTGAGGGTAATGTCCTAATAACCAGATGTATGTGAGGGTAATGTCCTAATAACCAGATGTATGTGAGGGTAATGTCCTAATAACCAGATGTATGTGAGGGTAATGTCCTAATAACCAGATGTATGTGAGGATAATGTCCTAATAACCAGATGTATGTGAGGATAATGTCCTAATAACCAGATGTATGTGAGGATAATGTCCTAATAACCAGATGTATGTGAGGATAATGTCCTAATAACCAGATGTATGTGAGGGTAATGTCCTAATAACCAGATGTATGTGAGGATAATGTCCTAATAACCAGATGTATGTAAGGATAATGTCCTAATAACCAGATGTAGGTGAGGATAATGTCCTAATAACCAGATGTATGTAGGTGAGGATAATGTCCTAATTACCAGATGTATGCATGTGAAGATACTGTCCTAATTACCAGATGTATGTATGTATGTGAGGATAATGTCCTAATGACCAGATGTGTTTAGGGGAGAACGCAGCCTGCATCGCATACATCCGTCTCAGCCAGTATGTGGACGGGGGAGGGATGCCCCACACCATGCAGTCTGAGGAGACCCGCGTCTGGCATCGCAGGGACGGGAAGTGGCAGAACATTCACTTTCACCGCTCCGGATCGCCCAGCGTGCCTTCAAAGTAAGAACAGCCAGCCAGGCTGCTAGTCAGTCAGTCAGCCATTCAGTTAGTTAGGTAGCTTGCCAGTCAGTCTGCCAATCTGTCAGCTAATCAGCCAGCCAGTCTGCTAATCAGCCAGCCAGTCTGCTAATCAGCCAGCCAGTCTGCTAATCAGCCAGTCAGTCAGCCAGTCAGCTAATCAGCCAGTCAGTCAGCCAGTCTGCTTGCCATCCCTAAAGAATCCAAACCTCCCCTACCGTTCGTATTTAGTGTTTCCTGTTTGTATAAATGGTCCAGGAAAGTAATTGTGTGTGTGTGTGTGGTGTGTGTGTGTGTGTTAACAGTTAATGGAAAATCAAGCTTCAGTCCAGACCAAGACTGTCCGCGATCAACTAGCCAACCCCTGGTTGCCCTTTAACCTCTGACCCTCTATAAGAACATGAGCGCGAACATGAAGGTCGTCATCCTGCACCCTCTCCTTCTATAATGTGTTGACCTATGGACCAATGGCCTGGTTATAGTAGTGTACTATATAGGGAATAGGGTGTCATCTCTCCATAGGACTCTGGTTATAGTAGTGTACTATATAGGGAATAGGGTGTCATCTCTCCATAAGGCTCTGGTTAAAGTAGTGTACTATATAGGGAATAGTGTGTCATCTCTCCATAGGACTCTGGTTATAGTAGTGTACTATATAGGGAATAGGGTGTCATCTCTCCATAGGGCTCTGGTTATAGTAGTGTACTATATAGGGAATAGGGTGTCATCTCTCCATAGGACTCTGGTTATAGTAGTGTACTATATAGGGAATAGGGTGTCATCTCTCCATAGGACTCTGGTTATAGTAGTGTACTATATAGGGAATAGGGTGTCATCTCTCCATAAGGCTCTGGTTAAAGTAGTGTACTATATAGGGAATAGTGTGTCATCTCTCCATAGGACTCTGGTTATAGTAGTGTACTATATAGGGAATAGGGTGTCATCTCTCCATAGGGCCCTGGTTATAGTAGTGTACTATATATGTTGTCATTTAGGATTAGCCTAGAGGGGCAGGCAGCACACTTAATCATTTTACTGAGGCTCTTTTTATTTATTTTCTAACTGTTTTGTGCATTTTAAATGTATAGAGATGTAAAGATCTGCCACTGCCCTGACATCCATATGCTGAAACTGGAAAAAAAAACAACGATCAAAATGATTAAATAAAGCCAGCCCATGTTCTGGTGAATTGTGTAAATGTTGTATCTGGTTGTTGATTAAAAACGCAATGAGGTGATTTGCCTTTAAGTGTCTACACTTTTTTATTTGGTATTAATTTTATTTTGTTGTCAGTGCCTCAGAATTTCATTGTTTTTATATCGGTTATCTAATCTTACCCTAACTCATTTCTACTCATCCACAGATCATTCTATTTTTTTAGGAATGTGATTAATTTATGAAGTAAATTGAAATTAAAGTGAAATTGTCGGATTTAATCATCCATGCAATGTTTGTTTCAGAAGTTTGTGCTTGAACACAATTTTTATTTTCTACATTGTTTTGGTTCCAGTGTTTCACGCCTCTATTTATCTGTGATTTGTGTTTTATGACAAGTAGTCTTGCACAAAATGACTATTATATTATAAAAGTATAAATAGGGAAGGATTTGCATACAGACTTGTTCATTGAAACTACTAGTTACTGTAGGTATGTTAATTATAAAGCAAAAATAAATTAATGAGCCAACCAACCAAGTCTTCAAAAGAAGCAACGGAGTCAGCCACGGGGTCATAGCATCGGGGTCAGCCCCGCCTCCTCACTAAGATGAACGTTCTTGTCTTTTTCTTACTCAGAGCTGCTCTCAGATCGGTCCTGAATTACTCTTAAGATAAGACTCCTACGTAAAAGATTTACAGCAAAATTAAGACACTTCTGAGAGGATTCTATTCTATTCTATTCTATGAGGAGTCTATGAATACGGGCCCTGGTAAATAAAAGATAATCAGGACATGGGACACATGGAACTAGGTGTTAACAGGGACATAAAGTTGCTGGCTGATCATCCGGACATAAAAATATTATAATCAATATCTGAAATTATATAAAACACTATTAAAAGCATTTTCCTTCCTAGAATTATGTAATGTATGACTTAATAGAATTGTGTGACATGGACTGTTCACAACACATGATCATGATACGCGGAAGTAAAAGTAAGATAAAACCTAGACAAAGAAACCGCTGATATGTTTAGTTTTGACGAGGAGATGTGGAAAAGGATTTGTGAGACAAGGTAAGGATTATTAAACATGAACATGTTAAATTGGATGTCATACACTTTAGGACTAGACACAAACTTGTAATTTGAATAAACGTCTATAACATACTATAAGTTATAATTTGAATAAACGTCTATAAAATATAATATAACTTATAATTCGAATAAACGTCTATAACATATAACTTATAATTTGAATAAACGTTTATGGTCTCGCCAGGTCAAAATGAAATGCAAAAAACCACAACATCTGTAATAATTTGACTAGTTTCACCGACACATTTCAGTATGTATTCCAGTCATACACGCCATCTTTATTTATGCGGCGTTGATGTCTTCTAGTAATTATTTTCTTTTCTTCAAAAAAATAAACCGAAATATGAAATAATAATAATTAATTGTCTGGGTTTGTAGAATATGTAATCTTGCAAATGAGTGTTACTTTTTCACGTTTAAAAATAAAACAACAATATCTTGCTAACTAGAACATTACATGGTATTAAATGTGAAGTTTCATTTTGAAAGTATAAGTCGGCTGCAGTGAGTTACTTCAACCAGCAGGGGCATCAGTGTGCAAATGTGCATTTCTGCGAAGAAATTGGATAGAAAGAGAAAGATGTTTCGCAGAAATGTCACAATTTAAATGCACGGTCCATAAAAATGCAAATGGTAGTCATTTTGGTTTGTATATAATGTAGTCAGAACTGGCAAACACCATTATGAAAAATGACAAGACACATACAAGTTCTATATTGCAACATTGCATTACATGTATATGTTAATCATCTCACCTATGGAATGCCATTTCAGTCAATATTAAATGTCTAAATATGGCTATGAAATAATAAGTAAGGCAATATATATAAATCCAATAAGATTATCAGTACCTACATTGACTACTTTGGACAGGTGTTGGACCAATCTTTGACATCACATGTATCTGAACAGAGAACAACATCAATGTAGTTTACCCTCCATCCTAAATAGCTAATAAAGATCTAAACCAAAACTCAACCTTCGATTGACATGACCAAAGTTCATTATTTTCACCAAATGAAAGACATTTTAGCTCCAAGGTTGGTTAGCTTATAGCAATCAAAGTCCCATTTTATTTGTAAAATGCATTGAATCACGTAGCTTCATTCTGAACAATGACATTCTTACCTGGCACAAAACATATACACACTAATCATTTAACAATATATAAAGCAATAATGATAATGGGAAAAAAGAATGTATAACTATATACATACAATAAAAACGAAAATCTATTTTAGCAAGTGTAAAAATGGGGAATATGTACAATATAAATAGACATTTTATAAATAGAAGTGTATGGAATATGGATACATTAAAATATACTAATGTGCATTGCGTGCCATGGAAAGTGACCAGAAAACAAAACTGTTTGTTGATCAATACGATCAGAGATGAATGTTCCTGATGAAGTCTTATGAGCTAGAGGTAAAACCAGTTTGGTCTGGCAGACGCTGTCCTGATGCTCTGGTAACATCTACCAGACGGCAGCAGTGTGGACAGACCATGAACCTGGGTGGCTATTGTCCTTTCTGATGTTCTGGGCTTTCTTAAAGCATTCAGTTTTTTCTCAGAAGGGAGATGGCATCTATTGATACATTCTGCTGTACTTAACCACCCTCTGGAATGACATGCCAAATGCCTTCAGTCTCAGGAAGTATTGTAGCTTTCTGCTCAGTTTTTACCACAGAGTCAGCTTGCCCAGTGGGAGATTTGCATAGAATTGGGAAACTATAAATATGTGTCTGCCCATACTATGTTCCCATCATCAATTGTCCCTTGACAACTTTGTTACCCTACATTAAATGAGTAGGGCTTTGATGACCTGCAGAACTGTTGGGGTCAGTTAACTAAAGGTTAGTTGTGTTTATCCTTATAGCCCAGAATTATTTTCAAAATAATAGTCAGGCGCAAACACTTTCTGAAGTTATTACCAAAGAAAATAAGCTAATGTCACGATTGGTGTGGTGGCGTTGCTACACTTCCATTTCGGTGATCCACTTCCGTGTTTTTGTGTTCACTAGCTGTGATTACTTCCTCTTTCACGTGGTCACAGCTGTTAGTAATCTGTCACTTTATGTGGGGATAAAAGGGGTCGCTAGCAAGTCACTCCTTGCTTAGCATTGTTTGTATTTCTATGTCACAGGATTATATGGGTGAGTGTGTTGTTACGCGTGTTATTATTATTAGTTGTTGGTGATATGATTGTTTTAAGTCGCTATATGCGCACCTTTCATTTCATTCAAACTATAAGTACGTGTTTTTCGCCGTTTACGGTTTGTTTTGATTTAATAAACCTCATTTAAACGGATCATTGGACTCTGCACATGGCTTTTACCACACTACGCCGGTCAATCCGTGACAGAATGCTAAGCCACCCAAGAAGCCCGCAGAGCCGGACGGTGAGTGGATTCCTCGGAGGGGCAAGCTATAGCGCTCCGAGGTATGAAGCTCACCGTCAACCCACGGAGCAGCAGGAGCGGCGCTACACCTGGCAGGGTGATTGGGGGTCCGACTCCCTCTCCTCGGATGATGAGGAGGCGGTCTACGAGCGAGTGGAGGAGGACTCCCTGGAAGACGCCCTGCTATGGGATCCCGTCCTCAGTCGACTAGTCCCCGCAACATCGGACGTCGGCTGGGGCGGGCAGAAGACACCGCCCACTGTTCCGGGGCTGCAGACAGGAGGAGGAAAACCCCTGGAGCTACAGCCACTACCCCCGCCGTGGGAAGACCCTTTTCGGCCGCCGACGACAGGGACAGAAAAACCCCCGGAGGGGTTGGATGAACAGCCCTCAGCTGTTATTAGGACGTGGTGGAGGACATGGCTGGAGCTACAGCCACAAACCCCGCAGTGGGAAGACCCTTTTCGGCCACCGACGTCAGGGACAGAAAAACCCCCGGAGGGGTTGGATGATCAGCCCTCGGCTGTTATTAGGACGTGGTGGAGGACATGGCTGGAGTTACAGGAGCCAGCGCCTGAGATGGTCGCCGTCACGCCAGCGTCACGATGGCTCCCGCCGTCACGCCAGCGCTCAAGATGGCTGTTGCTGTCACGCCAGCGCTCAAGATGGCTGCCGTCGTCCCGCCGGCGCTCAAGATGGCTGCCGTCGTCCCGCCGGCGCTCAAGATGGCTGTTGCCGTCACGCCAGCGCCCACGATGGCTCCCGCCGTCACGCCAGCGCTCAAGATGGCTGTTGCTGTCACGCCAGCGCTCAAGATGGCTGCCGTCGTCCCGCCGGCGCTCAAGATGGCTGCCGTCGTCCCGCCGGCGCTCAAGATGGCTGCCGTCGTCCCGCCAGCGCCCACGATGGCTCCCGCCGTCACGCCAGCACCCACGATGGCTCCCGCCGTCACGCCAGCGTCCACGATGGCCCCCGCCGTCACGCCAGCGCCCAAGATGGCTGTTGTCGTCACGCCAGCGCCCAAGATGGCTGTTGTGGTCACGCCAGCGCTCAAGATGGCTGCCGTCGCCACGCCAGCGCCCAAGATGGCTGCCGCCGTCACGCCAGCGTCCACGATGGCCCCCGCCGTCACGACAGCGCCCAAGATGGCTGTTGCCGTCGTCCCGCCAGCGCCCAAGATGGCTGCCGCCGTCTCGCCCGCGTCCACGATGGCTCCCGCCGTCACGCCAGCGCTCAAGATGGCTGTTGCCGTCACGCCAGCGTCACGATGGCTCCCGCCGTGCCGCCAGCGCTCAAGATGGCTGTTGCCGCCACGCCAGCGCTCAAGATGGCTGCCGTCGTCCCGCCGGCGCTCAAGATGGCTGTTGCCGTCACGCCAGCGCCCACGATGGCTCCCGCCGTCACGCCAGCGTCCAAGATGGCTACCGTCGTCCCGCCAGCGCCCAAGATGGCTGCCGCCGTCACGCCAGCATCCACGATGGCTCCCGCCGTGCCGCCAGCGCTCAAGATGGCTGTTGCCGCCACGCCAGCGCTCAAGATGGCTGCCGTCGTCCCGCCGGCGCTCAAGATGGCTGTTGCCGTCACGCCAGCGCCCACGATGGCTCCCGCCGTCACGCCAGCGTCCAAGATGGCTACCGTCGTCCCGCCAGCGCCCAAGATGGCTGCCGCCGTCACGCCAGCGTCCACGATGGCTCCCGCCGTGCCGCCAGCGCTCAAGATGGCTGTTGCATCGCCGCCCACAATGGCTGCCGCATCGCCGCCCACACTGGCTGCCGCATCGCCGCCCACAATGGCTGCCGCATCGCCGCCCACAATGGCTGCCGCATCGCCGCCCACAATGGCTGCCGCATCGCCGCCCACACTGGCTGCCGCATCGCCGCCCACACTGGCTGCCGCATCGCCGCCCACAATGGCTGCCGCATCGCCGCCCACAATGGCTGCCGCATCGCCGCCCACAATGGCTGCCGCATCGCCGCCCACAATGGCTGCCGCATCGCCGCCCACAATGGCTGCCGCATCGCCGCCCACAATGGCTGCCGCATCGCCGACCACAATGGCTGCCGCATCGCCGCCCACGAAGGCCGCGCCACGACGCGCTCACGATGGCCGCCGCCACGACGACGCTCACGATGGCCGCCGCCACGACGACGCTCACGATGGCCGCCGCCACGACGACGCTCACGATGGCCGCCGCCACGACTACGCTCACGATGGCCGCCGCCACGACGACGCTCACGATGGCCGCCGCCACGACGACGCTCACGATGGCCGCCGCCGCGACGACGCTCACGATGGCCGCCGCCGCGACGACGCTCACGATGGCCGCCGCCGCGACTACGCTCACGATGGCCGCCGCCACGACTACGCTCACGATGGCCGCCGCCACGACTACGCTCACGATGGCCGCCGCCACGACTACGCTCACGATGGCCGCCGCCACGACTACGCTCACGATGGCCGCCGCCACGACTACGCTCACGATGGCCGCCGCCACGACTACGCTCACGATGGCCGCCGCCACGACTACGCTCACGATGGCCGCCGCCACGACTACGCTCACGATGGCCGCCGCCACGACACCGCCCACGATGGCCGCCGCCACGACTGCGCCCCCGATGGCCGCCGCCACGACGGCGCCCACGATGGCCTCCGCCACCACGTCGCCCACGACGGCGGACTCTGAGCCGCACAAGGTGGCGGACTCTGAGCCGCACAAGGTGGCGGACTCTCAGCCGCACTAGATGGCGGTCTCTCTGCCGCACTAGATGGCGGTCTCTCTGCCGCACTAGATGGCGGTCTCTCAGCCCCCGAGGCATATTCAGGGCTGGACCTGCGGTCCTGGACTGACCCTTTTGGGTTTAACTGTGGGTTCTCTCCCTGTTGCTCCCTTGTTTTGGTTTTATGTTTCGGTTCGGCTATCTGGGGAGCTAGCCTTTTAGTGGGGGATACTGTCACGATTGGTGTGGTGGCGTTGCTACACTTCCATTTCGGTGATCCACTTCCGTGTTTTTGTGTTCACTAGCTGTGATTACTTCCTCTTTCACGTGGTCACAGCTGTTAGTAATCTGTCACTTTATGTGGGGATAAAAGGGGTCGCTAGCAAGTCACTCCTTGCTTAGCATTGTTTGTATTTCTATGTCACAGGATTATATGGGTGAGTGTGTTGTTACGCGTGTTATTATTATTAGTTGTTGGTGATATGATTGTTTTAAGTCGCTATATGCGCACCTTTCATTTCATTCAAACTATAAGTACGTGTTTTTCGCCGTTTACGGTTTGTTTTGATTTAATAAACCTCATTTAAACGGATCATTGGACTCTGCACATGGCTTTTACCACACTACGCCGGTCAATCCGTGACAGCTAACAAAAGGTTGGTTGCAATAATTAATGAAACAGCTGTATATTTTGTGTCAGTGAGTGGTTTGGACTGTTGTCAATGGGGTTTGCTATTGATATTAGCTGGTGCAAATAAATGAGCAAATATTGTGCATTTATCATGGGTTCAGCTGGTGTGAATATATGTAATAAAAGACCATTACAATGTGCTTTATAAAGGCCTAGTTGCTTGTGATGTACTGTATACAGAATTACCTTTATTCTGAATTACTGGAAGTGCATTGTAGGGACTAGGGGCTTCCTTTTCAAATGGTTATGAGCTTATTGTAAGTTTGGTTTTGTTAGAGCTCTCCGAATAAAGACCTGGTATAATAAGACCTGGTGAGTATATACTTTAGATTTTACTACGAGTTTATAGATATTTGAAACTAATAATCAACAATTATTCTTAACAATCTTGTGTCCAGTCTTTATATCAATGTCCCCATATAGAGTCAGGGAACACGTACGTTACGTCTTAACTGAAGACACGCCATGATGAGAGGTTTAACAGTTTGCATTTTCATGATCAAATATTGTCCCTTAAAGAGCGTGGCGACTAGAAAATGAAAAAGCATTTGACCAGCGTATTGTATTTAAATATTATCCACTGCAATGCACATTCAAGTCTTTGAAAATGAAATGTTAAATGCCGTTTTCATTACCATTTTCAAATATTTTGAAAACTGCATTTTAATTTCAATTTAGATTTAAATAATGTTTACACAAATGGAAAATTAGACTACATTGTTTATATTGCATTTTCATTTTACAAATACTTCACATTTGCATTAACATTTTAATATTGTCCATTGGAAAGTGGTGTACATTTTTTTGAAAATGAAATGTCAAATCGTTATTCCATTGTCATTTTAAAATTGCATTATCATTTGAATATAGTCCCTTATGGGCTTCCATACTAAACTGTGACAATATGCTATCTTCTATCTAGGTTAGAACATACCAGTGATGGTGCTGAAATACAACCTGTGACATGGCTTGTACAAAGCAGTCGGCTTCAGAATACATAACAAATGGAAGGACACGTCTTGTTGGAAAGCTCCAGAATCTGCCCCTTATTCTGGAAAACCTCTTCCAGCGCAAGGTTATTCACGAGGAGGAAGTCAGTAAAATCAAGGCAGAAGGGGATCATTTTGATCAAACCAGAAAAATACTGGACTTTGTGACGGCCAAAGGAGAAGCTGCATGCTACGAGTTCCTGATGATACTAGACATCACCAGGAAGAGGACCTTAAACGACCCTGAGCTAGAGCAATGGATCAGCTGTTTCCCCTTCAGAGAAGATCTAGAGATGACAGACTACATTGTTGGTAAGATTTCATTTCTGTATATTTTCTGTTTACCTTGTGTCATATTTATATTTAATTAGTATACATAATACAGTACAATTACAAAATATATATTACACAAATGGTTAGGCATACACAATTACACAATTACACTTATTTAGGATACTCCGCACATGGGTAAAACACATTTGGTACTTTTGGGACCATTACTCTGGTACTAAAATGTTGAACTGTATTGGTTAACTGTACATTTTGCTTGAGGTTCCAGCTCGATATAATATATGAACACGTATTAGAATCAACATGTAGTCTTTTATATATAGAATAAATGTGTTTAAATTAATGCACTGGTTAATTGATTGGCCCAGTGCATTTTCCTTTAAAATTGCACTTTTAGAATTAACATCCTGTCTCAAATATCAAACAGAGCTGAAATGTAAAGCTCAGAAGATACCAGTGTGCATGGAAATAAACCTTTACACAAACTACAAAGTAATCTATGAACAAATATTCGAAAAGAATAAACATGTAGTCCATAATATCGATAATACATATGTTTGGTGAATTTACTTTCTTTTCTTTTAAAACTATAACTTTAGGACCAAAACCCTGTCAGAAATATCAGGCACAGCTGAAAGATAAAGCTCGGAAGATCACAGAGTGCGCGTGGAAACAAAGCTGTGGTCTCCTACCAGAGAGTTGCAGAAAGGAGGTGACTTTGTCCTACACTCCTTTGGTCTTAGATACAGATGTGCGTTCATCTGATTCAATATTAAAAATAAAGAGCAAGAAATACAAGAAAACTCGACCTAAAAAGATAAAGAGCTTCATTCCCACTGCCAAACAGGAAACACTCCCAGTTGACCTGCTTAAAACGCATAATAAGAAAATCCTCCTGGTTGGAAAACCTGGAATTGGAAAGACATCAGTCACACATCAAATGCTGAAGCTGTGGTCAGAAAAAGATCACAGAGAACTAGATTATTTGTTTTATTTGGATTTAGGAGACATATCACACAGCAAGCAGAGTCTGGAGGACCTTCTCTTTAACGTTTACAGTGAGCCAAAAGAAAGTAGAAAGGAAGTTCTAGTGGATATTACATCAAACTCTGAAAATGTTATCATAATTTTTGATGGAATCGCAGACCCCTCCTCTCTGTCAATCGTAAAGGACATTGTGGAGAAACTTCCAGAGGCAAAGATTGTGATCACATCTAGACCAGAGGAATCAGAAGACTTTATGATGGACCTGTCCACAGACTGGTTCAGAGTGGAGGTGAAAGGATTCAGTGATGAGTCCATCCGGTCCTATTTAACTAAGATGCTGAGTTCTCATCCTGACTCTTTGATCAGTGTGTTAAACAACCTGGAGTTATTCAGTCTGTGTCATGTGCCAATGTATGCACAGATGGTGGTTGCCTGCATTTACTATAATAACTCCCAGGCTTCTAAACAGTCATGGACTACAACTAAGATGTACATCAACATCCTCCGTCACTGCATCCAGAAACACAGTGGCAAAAAACAGAAAGATCCAGAGATTCTCATTAAAAACAGAGAGAAAATATTGTCTTTGGCTGAAATGGCTTTTGAAGCAACACAAGAAAAAACAATGAACTTATCAAAACTAAGCTGCAATGTTCGCAATGTACAGTTTGCTTTCCTGGGGGCTCTAATTATTGATGTAGAGCCCACAGCATCAGATACTTACTCTGCATTTCTCCACTACACAATGCAGGAGTTCTTTGGTGCCCTTTGGCTCTTACAGAATCCAGACAAAATCAGTGAGGTTCTACAGAATTGCATGACAGAAGATGGGAAACCGATAAAACACTTGATTCCTTATTTGTGTGGGCTTCTGAATGCAAGTAATATTCGATTAGTAGATGTTCTTGTTCCAGCGGAACAGATCAATGAGATGAGAGGCTGGTTCTTTAAGGATTTGGTGGACTCATTTCTTCTGCCTCAAACAAACCACGATCTTGCTGATGGTGGACCGGCCGAGTTTGAGACCAATGTGCTGTTTTTATGCCAGTGCATGTATGAATCTCAGTCTACAGACGCCTGCCTGCTTCTTCTAGAGAAACTGGAATATAAACTAGACCTGAGTGGAGAACACCTTGACCCTCACCATTGCTGTGCAGTTTCATATGTGATCAATCAGTCTTTAGAGAAAAAGGTTGACTTGAACCTGGACAACTGCACTGTGTCGGACCAAGGACTAAGACTGATACTGGGCGCTCTGAAGAATGTCAGTTCACTTGGGTAATATTAGTTTTTTTGTCATTCACCCATTACGTTTCATTACATTGTAATTCACATTAGGGATATTGTATTTTGAAGACCTAAATGACACTTTTTAAAGACTAAAACCCTCCTCTGATTATAGATCTGAGCCCTCATTACTGTGTGAATTCTGGATAACTTTGCTGCAAAGTGAGGCGGAGATGGACTTCACCAGCTTACTTGTTCTCTGTGGAAATGATTTGCACCTTCCAGTCCAGGGTGAAAGTCGAGTGTTTGAGAGAGCAGAAGAAGTGATGAAGAAGAGTCTAGAGAGGGTTAATCTCTGTCTACACTGGGATCAGAAAACGAATCTTAGTGAATCTCTCAGCAAAAGCATTTTGGAGTGTTTACCAAATATCAACAAACTATGGTGAGTGTTATTGCACTGTATATTTCATTTCTTAATAATTATTTTTAATGAGTGACTCTAGGTATTTTTCACAGTACTTAGTAAGACAGACAAAATGATAAATAGTTGTGGAAATGAAATTAAAATTTTTAGACTGTCAACAAGTGTATTGCCCCATAGACTCTTACTTCCTTACATTAAGATGGTGGATTATGACATCACAGACTAAACCAAATGGAGGATTAAACAGGGAGGTTTCACGATTTAAAAACAACAGAAAAACTCTAGGCGTAGCAAAAATGAATGTATTAAATATATGCTCTGGTGAGGAAAATGATGAACTAACCTAAGCACGGTGCATAGCAAAACTCAAAACAGCTGTGCTTTTAATCAACATTATACAAGAGTGCTCTCCCTTACACACCCTGTGACAACACAGCTTTACTGACAGTTTAACTGAGACGTGGCTAGGGGAATCTATACCAGACTCACACTAGGGATGCAGCGTTCACTATTAACCACGATTTTAAAACGTCTCAGGTTTGTAAGCTTTAAGGCTCGGACAAACCAAGCGTATCTGTTCTCACTCTCAAAAAAGGGACATTATTTTGCTGTGAACAACATTTGACCCACGCATGTTTTAAATGGGAGGATGTTGCTGACACGCAATGACCAGTAGATGGCGCATCTTGTTCATCTTTGCGTCAGAAGGAATGGCTGTGGTAAAATCACAAGCAAAAAGTGATACGAAAATGTAAAAGCCTCCTTGCAAATGACTATGGTCTAAATGTGTACACTATAATTTAATGAGTGCAAATAAACACATCATTCAGAATAATTACACAAATTAGAATTAAGTGTCATAAACATGAAATATTTAGTTTTTTAATCAAACTCATGGATGGTATTGTCTCGGATCTTTGGATCACTGAAATCAATCTCAGACACCTGTGATAATTAGTTTGCCAGGTGAGCCCAATTAAAGGAAAACTAATATAAGGATGTTCCACATTATTAAGCCGGCCGCACACAAGCAATATGGGAAAGAAAAAGGATCTCTCTGCTGAGGAAAAGCATCAAATAATGCAATGCCTTGGACAAGGTATGAAAACATCAGATATTTCACGAAAACTTGAGTGTGATCATTGTACTGTGAATAGATTTGTGGCTGATTCAGAGCAGACGGGTTCGTGCAGATAATGGCACAATATGGAGGAAGGTTACTGACAGACAAATTCATCGGATTAAGAGAGCTTCTACTAAAATGTCATTACAAAGCAGCAAACAGGTATTTGAAGTTGGTGCCTCTGAAGTCCCGCGAACCTCAATGTGTAGGATCCTCCAGAGACTTGCAGTTGTGCATAAACCTACTATCTGGCCACCTCTAACCAATGCTTACAAGCAGAAACAGTTGCAGTGGGCTGTAAGCGCAACCCCCACCTGTGGACGTTGGGCCCTCATACCACCCTCATGGAGTCTGTTTCTGACTGTTTGAGCAGACACATGCACATTTGTGGCCTGCTGGAGGTCATTTTGTAGGGCTCTGGCAGTGCTCCTCCTGCTCCTCCTTGCACAAAGGTGGAGGTAGCGGTTCTGCTGCTGGGTTGTTGCCCTCCTATGGCCTCCTCCACGTCTCCTGATGTACTGGCCTGTCTCCTGGTAGCGCGTCCATGCTCTGAACACTACACTGATAGACACAGCAAACCTTCTTACCACAGCTCGCATTGATGTGCCATCCTGGATGAGCTGCACTACCTGAGCCACTTGTGTGGGTTGCAGACATTGTCTCATGTTACCACTAGAGTGAAAGCACCGCCAGCATTCAGAAGTGACCAAAACATCAGCCAGGAAGCATAGGAAGTGAGAAGTGGTCTGTGGTCACCACCTGCAGAACCACTCCTTTATTGGGGGGGTCTTGCTAATTGCCTATAATTCCACCTGTTGTCTAGTCCAGTGTTTCCCAAAGTATGGGTCGCGACCCAAAGTGGGTCGCAGACCCGTTTTTATTGGGTAGCCAATTGGCAGAGAACAAATGCATAACAATTCTATGATATGGAAATTCATTTTCCTAAAACGAGCGTTTTTTTCTACGCTAGTCTAATCAGCCCAGATGCTGTGTGCGAGGCTGTTTATCCCCTCCCCCCTCTTTTCTCACGACCCTGTACCTGACTTTATGCGCTCTCTGGTAGAGGCTGGGCTCTCAGGTAAAATCGCGATTGTTATTACTTCGGTTGCCTTGGCAGGAATAATGCCGAAAAGAAAATACAAAGTAGAGTTTATAAATGTTGGCTTCACCAAAGCCATTCGTAATGCAGAGGAGAGGCCTCGATGCGTTTTTTGTGGGGATGTGCTCAGTAATGAGAGTTTAAAAATGAATAAATTGGACAGACATCTCCAAACGAAACATCAGCATCACGGCAAGTCAAAATAATTTTTCCTAAGTAAGTCAGTCTTTTAATAAATTGTTTTCTGTGTTTGTTAAACTTTATATACGTTAAAAGCCATTTCTCATGACTCGTGTATGCGATGTAGATAGAGTAGCCTGGGAATGAAAGAATACAGACGGACCGCGAGCGTAAACTCCTCAACCATGTCATTGCGTCTATTTTCACCTTTTAACGCGCGCAACTCTGCTCTATTGAGCTGATACATACAAGGGCGTAGGTTTGGTCTCAGCTATTGTGGGGACATGTGGAGAGAAATATGTGCAGACAAAAAAAAATATGTAGTACCTGCCGTATGACTTTTAGACGGCAATGCTGTTTTTCAGATTCATGTATTTTGTAGCGACCCTGATAAGATATCCCTACATGGCGCAGGGGGTCGTGTGCTCGGCTGCGGAGCCGTAGGGTGCGGGTTCAATACACCCGCAGGACGATAAAGTATCTTAATGTTGCCCAGATTAATTAGTGTAATATTTATGTTACTGAGTATGGAAATTTATTATTATTAATCATATGATTTATTATACTTGACTAACCAATAATGTCAAATTATTCGCTTCATTATTTACATAACAATTCATACTTTGTTGTGTTCTGTATCATAACTTTATACATGTAGATGTTATGGCAATTCACGTTGTATTTTTTCATGTTTGGGTCCCAGGGAGACACCAAATTTCTCTTTTGGGTCTCAAGCTAAAAAAGTTTGGGAACCCCTGGTTTAGACCATTTGCACAACTGCATGTGACATTAATTGTCAATCAATGTTGCTTCCTAAGTGGACAGTTAAGATTTTTAATGGTTTTAAATAGAGGTATACAGCCTAATCGACCGTAAGTTTGTACAATAAGCTATTGATAATAGTTGATGCATTTACAATATTACGTAAAGAAAATAATGCATTTTTTGTCTGTACAGATACACGTTTATCCTATTGCCGCTGAAAACTGATTATTAAAAAAAAAAAGAATAACACTTAATTTGTGTACAGTACCGGTAAACATCCCAGGTAGCGGTAAACATCCCAGGGCCTGACACATGAATTTAGAGACCTTTCCTGTATCGATGTGTCGGCTTTTGACAGGAAGATCAGCCTGAGTACAACAAGCTTGGATTGGTGTCGTAACATTCCTTCCTTTGCCCAAGTTAGGTGCTTAACCCCGGAGCTGATCAAATTTGTGATGAAAGCCCTGCCTCATTGCAACAACTCCCAGCAGACACAGTTGATGTGGAGATATTTGTCTTCTAAAAGCTAAATAATGCAGCTCACTGTAAGCCTGTTTGTGCTGCCCTCGTGTGTGTGTGTACGTGTACACAATTTAGCAGTAAGCTAAACTCCATTCAAATGAATACGGGAGTCAGGATATAGCGTCCAAGCTTCTGGTAGTTTATTTGCCGTCACCGTCATATACAGTATGAATCGGAGTGAAACTGTAGAACACAAATGAAAATATGCAATAAGCAAGATGCACAATCAAATATGGACTGTAGCATGTAGCTAAGATGATAACTAGCTAATTAGCTTTAGCTGAAGATTTACTTATTTACAAATATAGCCTTCGCAAAACATTCATCTCAAATAATGTCCCGATATTGTTCTTGGGTCTTTACTAAACCAATACTTACAGACACTTCCTGTTTTGGTTCAAAGTGCATTTTAACTAAAAGAAACTTAAAGGTCTGGCAGAAGGTTAATTAAACTCTGACTATATGACTGGTCTGGCATTTTCTGCTTTTTATGGTCTGGCATTTTTTAGATAAACTTTCAATTCTATTCTATTCAAAGCATTACAATGTTTAACTGAAAAGCTCATTTACATGTAAAACTCTAATCAGATGCTCTTCTCAAAACCAACAGACAGGAGTGTGTACATACAGTTTGTACCTTCTCACCAGACAGGAATTGAACCCACAATCCTGTCCTAGCGCTGTGTTCTGACCAAGGAAACTACATGAAACATATGTGATATTAATGCAATAATGCAAATAAAAAGTATAATTAAATTAAATGTTTGTTTAAAAACAAAAGACAAACATTACTTTTTCCAATGATATACTGTCTAGAGGCTAGGAGAGACTGTGACATAACATGATGCTATGAGACGGACACAAAAAAGCAGTCACCTCTCTCCTATAAAATTATTTAGAGTTTATGGAATCATGTACCTTCTGTAAAAATGTGTACCTTCAATAGATTGTATTTTTTGTATTTCACAGTTTTGCCTCATTAAAAGATCAGAGAGGATCTTCTGAAATGCTGGATGAAGAGGAGAAAAGAGTCCTACTGCATTTGTGTCGAAAAGCAGGACTTTATCAAAGAGAAACGTTCCAGAGGGCTGTGAACAACTTGCTGTCAATGTTTTCTATGTATCAAACTGAGAGATATGACATCCTGCTGGATCTGTACTCATATGTAAAGGACAAAGTAAATCAAACAGGCAGAAGTGTCCTTGCATTATTGAAGCCACTTTATCAGCCAGCTCCTGCAGTCTGGTACATAGATCTCTCAAAGAGAAAGACCTCTGTTCTCCTAGAAGTGTTGAAACTCCAACCAGAGAAAAAGCTAGTAGAGCTGAAGGACTGGTCAGATGAAGAGAGTGAAGTGAGGTGTTTCCTACAGTGTCTTCCCTACATCTCACAGCTCAGGTCAGTTGGTTTGTATAGTTCATGGTTCATAAAGGTCTGTTCCTCCAATTCCCTTTACAGGGGAAGTTTGCTGTTTTCTGCAGTTACACAAAATACTAAACATCATTATACTGTTTACTTATCTGATCAAATGGTAGAATTGAAGTGAACAATATGTTTATGAAGATAATCACATTATTCAACCCACCATAATGTGAACACCAGCATTCCTCTCACATATTTATCTATTTCTGTTAAATTGTTCCCTTAGTTTTTCTACACAGCCAGACTCTATTGGGTCCCCTGAAGTGAGGAGAGAGAAGACATTTCTACTGAATCTGTGTCTGCAAACTGCTCTACATGACAGAGAGAACCTACAAACAACCATAGAGAAAGTGTTGTCATTAACCAATAAATATTACAATGAGAAACTGGATTTCCTGCTGGATCTGTACTCACATGTGAAGGACTATGAGACTCAAAGAGGCAGGAGTGTCCTTCCAGCATTACAGCCTGTTTACCAGTCAGCTCCTGCAGTCTGGTACATAGACCTCTCAGAGAGAAAGACCTCTGTTCTCCTAGAAGTGTTGAAACTCCAACCAGAGAAAAAGCTAGTAGAGCTGAAGGACTGGTCAGATGAAGAGAGTGAAGTGAGGTGTTTCCTACAGTGTCTGCCCTACATCTCACAGCTCAGGTGAGTCTGAACATGTTGGTTAATAATGATAATGTGAAGATAGTGATTGTAGGAGCCATTTATATCCTTCTATTGTTAGGTACATTTGGACATTATTTCTTTTAGCCAATTGGGGGAGTATTGCACTGGGTGTGGCACGTCACTGGGAAATAGGTATATGTACAGGTGAGATAATCAACTAGGGAAGATGTGATGGCGGGGAACACACCCTCTCCACCAACAAGCCACAGCACTTTATTAATCAGCACTCTGTGAAGTACTATATTATGTAGAATACTACCTTTTCTACTTTCATATTAAACGGGAATACCACCCGATGACAATTAATGCCTGGACCTAAGATCTTTCTGCTACGCGTTGAGAACATCAAGCCCTCCATGTGAGGCTTATAGGATAGCCTTAACCGTGATAATTGTCTATTGTGTTATGTTCAACTTCTAATGTTTGTACATTTTGTCAAATGTAATGACAGATTCCTGGATTAAGACATGTTGAATTACTAGAAAACACATTTTGAATGTACATTTTTTTAAAAACCTGTTCATTTTGTATGTGAAAACATAAGATATGGTGTATATTTGCTTTACATACAGTATATTTATCTTTAAGTATGACTGTCCATCCATGTTTAAACTGAGATTCACTGTTCTTGTTGCAGGTTCTATCCAGATGTGTCTAAACTCTCAGATCAGATCAAGTTCCTGGTGGATCTCCTGTCTCAAGCAGCTGAGTGGGAGGAGCAGACAGGAGAGACGACACTGAATCTGGTGTCATCAGTCTGTACTTACAGCACTTTTCCTTTTCACAAAGAAGGCATTCCTAAACAGAGTGATATTCTGCTGGATCTTTACTCGCATGTGAAGGACTATGAGACTCAAACAGGCAGGAGTGTCCTTCCAGCATTACAGCCAGTTTACCAGTCAGCTCCTGCAGTCTGGTACATATATCTCTCAAAGAGAAAGACCTCTGTTCTCCTAGAAGTGTTGAAACTCCAACCAGAGAAGAAACCAGTAGAGCTGAAAGGCTGGTCAGATGAAGAGAGTGAAGTGAGGTGTTTCCTACAGTGTCTGCCCTACATCTCACAGCTCAAGTCAGTTGGTTTGTATAGTTCATGGTTCATAATGGTCTGTTCTTCCAATTCCCTTTACAGGGGAAGTTTGCTGTTTTCTGCAGCTACACAATATGCTAAACATCATTATACTGTTAAGCAAAACATGCTTAAATTATCAAATGGTAGAACTGAAGTGAACAACATGTTTATAAAGATAATGACATTATTCAACCCACCATAATGTGAACACCAGCATTCCTCTCACATATTTATCTATTTCTGTTAAATTGTTCCCTTAGTTTTTCTGCACAGCCAGACTCTATTGGATCTCCTGAAGTAAAGAGAGAGAAGATATTTCTACTGAATTTGTGTCTGCAAGCTGCTCTACATGACAGAGAGAACCTACAAACAACCATAGAGAAAGTGTGGTCATTGTCTATTAAATATTACAATGAGAAACTGGATTTCTTGCTGGATCTGTACTCGCATGTGAAGGACTATGAGACTCAAACAGGCAGGAGTGTCCTTCCAGCATTACAGCCTGTTTACCAGTCAGCTCCTGCAGTCTGGTACATAGACCTCTCAGAGAGAAAGACCTCTGTTCTCCTAGAAGTGTTGAAACTCCAACCAGAGAAGAAACCTGTAGTGCTGAAACGCTGGTTGTATGAAGAGAGTGAAGTGAGGTGTTTCCTACAGTGTCTGCCCTACATCTCACAGCTCAGGTGAGTCTGAAAATGTTGGTTGATAATGATAATGTGAAGATAGTGATTGTAGGAGCCATTTATATCATTCTATTGTTAGGTACATTTGGACATTATTTCTTTTAGCCAATTGGGGGAGTATTGCACTGGGTGTGGCACGTCACTGGGAAATAGGTATATGTACAGGTGAGATAATCAACTAGGGAAGATGTGATGGCGGGGAACACACCCTCTCCACCAACAAGCCACAGCACTTTATTAATCAGCACTCTGTGAAGTACTATATTATGTAGAATACTACCTTTTCTACTTTCATATTAAACGGGAATACCACCCGATGACAATTAATGCCTGGACCTAAGATCTTTCTGCTACGCGTTGAGAACATCAAGCCCTCCATGTGAGGCTTATAGGATAGCCTTAACCGTGATAATTGTCTATTGTGTTATGTTCAACTTCTAATGTTTGTACATTTTGTCAAATGTAATGACAGATTCCTGGATTAAGACATGTTGAATTACTAGAAAACACATTTTGAATGTACATTTTTTTAAAAACCTGTTCATTTTGTATGTGAAAACATAAGATATGGTGTATATTTGCTTTACATACAGTATATTTATCTTTAAGTATGACTGTCCATCCATGTTTAAACTGAGATTCACTGTTCTTGTTGCAGGTTCTATCCAGATGTGTCTAAACTCTCAGATCAGATCAAGTTCCTGGTGGATCTCCTGTCTCAAGCAGCTGAGTGGGAGGAGCAGACAGGAGAGACGACACTGAATCTGGTGTCATCAGTCTGTACTTACAGCACTTTTCCTTTTCACAAAGAAGGCATTCCTAAACAGAGTGATATTCTGCTGGATCTTTACTCGCATGTGAAGGACTATGAGACTCAAACAGGCAGGAGTGTCCTTCCAGCATTACAGCCAGTTTACCAGTCAGCTCCTGCAGTCTGGTACATATATCTCTCAAAGAGAAAGACCTCTGTTCTCCTAGAAGTGTTGAAACTCCAACCAGAGAAGAAACCAGTAGAGCTGAAAGGCTGGTCAGATGAAGAGAGTGAAGTGAGGTGTTTCCTACAGTGTCTGCCCTACATCTCACAGCTCAAGTCAGTTGGTTTGTATAGTTCATGGTTCATAATGGTCTGTTCTTCCAATTCCCTTTACAGGGGAAGTTTGCTGTTTTCTGCAGCTACACAATATGCTAAACATCATTATACTGTTAAGCAAAACATGCTTAAATTATCAAATGGTAGAACTGAAGTGAACAACATGTTTATAAAGATAATGACATTATTCAACCCACCATAATGTGAACACCAGCATTCCTCTCACATATTTATCTATTTCTGTTAAATTGTTCCCTTAGTTTTTCTGCACAGCCAGACTCTATTGGATCTCCTGAAGTAAAGAGAGAGAAGATATTTCTACTGAATTTGTGTCTGCAAGCTGCTCTACATGACAGAGAGAACCTACAAACAACCATAGAGAAAGTGTGGTCATTGTCTATTAAATATTACAATGAGAAACTGGATTTCTTGCTGGATCTGTACTCGCATGTGAAGGACTATGAGACTCAAACAGGCAGGAGTGTCCTTCCAGCATTACAGCCTGTTTACCAGTCAGCTCCTGCAGTCTGGTACATAGACCTCTCAGAGAGAAAGACCTCTGTTCTCCTAGAAGTGTTGAAACTCCAACCAGAGAAGAAACCTGTAGTGCTGAAACGCTGGTTGTATGAAGAGAGTGAAGTGAGGTGTTTCCTACAGTGTCTGCCCTACATCTCACAGCTCAGGTGAGTCTGAAAATGTTGGCTGATAATGATAATGTGAAGATAGTGATAATATTGCTATGTTCAACTCTAATGTTTGTACATTTTATAAAATGTAATATCAGATTCATGTAATACGACATGTTGAATTACTAAAATACACATTGTGTAAGTACAGTTTTTAAAAACATGTTCACTTTTTATTTGAAAACATAAGATATGGTGTATATTTGCTTTACATACAGTATATTTATCTTTAAGTATGACTGTCCATCCATGTTTAAACTGACTTCACTGTTCTTGTTGCAGTTTCTGTCCAGGTGTGTCTGAACTCTCAGATCAGATCAAGCTTTCTTTAGTACCACACTAAATATCCATTACAATGTTTTGAAAAAGAACATGTGGTCAAATGGCACAAATTAAGTGAAAAAAATGTTTAGAAATATAATCACATCATTTAACCTAACGTAATGTGATCAAGAGGATTCCTCACATATTGATATATTTCTTTAAATTGTTTTCTTAGTTTTTCTGCACAGCCGGAATCAATTGGATCTGTTGAAGTGAAAAGACAGAAGACATTTCTACTGAATCTGTGTCTGCAAGCTGCTCTACGTGAGAGAGAGAGAACCTACAAACAACCATAGAGAAAGTGTTGTCATTAACCAATACATATTACAATGAGAAACTGGATTTCCTGCTGGATCTGTACTCACATGTGAAGGACTATGAGACTCAAACAGGCAGGAGTGTCCTTCCAGCATTACAGCCAATTTACCAGTCAGCCAGTTCTGCAGTCTGGTCTATAGACCTCTCAGAGAGAAAGACCTCTGTTCTCCTAGAAGTGTTGAAATTCCAACCAGAGAAGAAACCAGTAGAGCTGATTGGCTGGTCAGATGAAGAGAGTGAAGTGAGGTGTTTCCTACAGTGTCTGCCCTACATCTCACAGCTCAGGTGAGTCTGAAAATGTTGGTTGATAATGATAATGTGAAGATAGTGATTGTAGGAGCCATTTATATCCTTCTATTGTTAGGTACATTTGGACATTATTTCTTTTAGCCAATTGGGGGAGTATTGCACTGGGTGTGGCACGTCACTGGGAAATAGGTATATGTACAGGTGTGATAATCAACTAGGGAAGATGTGATGGCGGGGAACACACCCTCTCCACCGACAAGCCACAGAACTTTATTAATCAGCACTCTGTGAAGTACTATATTATGTAGAATACTACCTTTTCTACTTTCATATTAAACGGGAATACCACCCGATGACAATTAATGCCTGGACCTAAGATCTTTCTGCTACGCGTTGAGAACATCAAGCCCTCCATGTGAGGCTTATAGGATAGCCTTAACCGTGATAATTGTCTATTGTGTTATGTTCAACTTCTAATGTTTGTACATTTTGTCAAATGTAATGACAGATTCCTGGATTAAGACATGTTGAATTACTAGAAAACACATTTTGAATGTACATTTTTTTAAAAACCTGTTCATTTTGTATGTGAAAACATAAGATATGGTGTATATTTGCTTTACATACAGTATATTTATCTTTAAGGTATGACAGTCCATCCATGTTTAAACTGAGATTCACTGTTCTTGTTGCAGGTTTGATCCATATGTGTCTAAACTCTCAGATCAGATCAAGTTCCTGGTGGATCTCCTGTCTCAAGCAGCTGAGTGGGAGGAGCAGACAGGAGAGACGACACTGAATCTGGTGTCATCAGTCTGTACTTACAGCACTTTTCCTTTTAGTGATGATTATTTTGATGATAATAGGTTCTATCAGAGTGATTTCCTGCTGGATCTGTACTCACATGTGAAGGACTATGAGACTCAAACAGGCAGGAGTGTCCTTCCAGCATTACAGCCAGTTTACCAGTCAGCTCCTGCAGTCTGGTACATAGACCTCTCAGAGAGAAAGACCTCTGTTCTCCTAGAAGTGTTGAAACTCCAACCAGAGAAGAAACCTGTAGTGCTGAAACGCTGGTTGTATGAAGAGAGTGAAGTGAGGTGTTTCCTACAGTGTCTGCCCTACATCTCACAGCTCAGGTGAGTCTGAAAATGTTGGTTGATAATGATAATGTGAAGATAGTGATTGTAGGAGCCATTTATATCCTTCTATTGTTAGGTACATTTGGACATTATTTCTTTTAGCCAATTGGGGGAGTATTGCACTGGGTGTGGCACGTCACTGGGAAATAGGTATATGTACAGGTGTGATAATCAACTAGGGAAGATGTGATGGCGGGGAACACACCCTCTCCACTGACAAGCCACAGAACTTTATTAATCAGCACTCTGTGAAGTACTATATTATGTAGAATACTACCTTTTCTACTTTCATATTAAACGGGAATACCACCCGATGACAATTAATGCCTGGACCTAAGATCTTTCTGCTACGCGTTGAGAACATCAAGCCCTCCATGTGAGGCTTATAGGATAGCCTTAACCGTGATAATTGTCTATTGTGTTATGTTCAACTTCTAATGTTTGTACATTTTGTCAAATGTAATGACAGATTCCTGGATTAAGACATGTTGAATTACTAGAAAACACATTTTGAATGTACATTTTTTTAAAACCTGTTCATTTTGTATGTGAAAACATAAGATATGGTGTATATTTGCTTTACATACAGTATATTTATCTTTAAGGTATGACAGTCCATCCATGTTTAAACTGAGATTCACTGTTCTTGTTGCAGGTTTGATCCATATGTGTCTAAACTCTCAGATCAGATCAAGTTCCTGGTGGATCTCCTGTCTCAAGCAGCTGAGTGGGAGGAGCAGACAGGAGAGACGACACTGAATCTGGTGTCATCAGTCTGTACTTACAGCACTTTTCCTTTTCACAAAGAAGGCATTCCTAAACAGAGTGATATTCTGCTGGATCTGTACTCACATGTGAAGGACTATGAGACTCAAACAGGCAGGAGTGTCCTTCCAGCATTACAGCCAGTTTACCAGTCAGCTCCTGCAGTCTGGTCCATAGACCTCTCAGAGAGAAAGACCTCTGTTCTCCTAGAAGTCCTGAAACTACAACCAGAGAAGAAACTAGTAGAGCTTAAAGGCTGGTCAGATGAAGAGAGTGAAGTCAGGAGTTTCCTTCAGTGTCTGCCCTACATCTCACAGCTCAGGTGAGTCTGAACATGTTTGTTGATAATTATAATGTGTCTGTGGTGAATGTGTAACCTCAATGTGGACACATTTTAGAAAATGTAATGTCAGATTTGTGTAACAAGACATTGTGAATGGGAATTTCATGTGAAAATGTGAAAACATAATGTCTGGTAAATATTTGCTTCACATTCAGTATATTTATCTTAATACTTTTAAAGTATGACTGTCCATCCATGTCTTAATTGACTTTTATTGTCCTTGTTACAGGTTTTGTGCATACGATTCTGATCTTTCAAAACAGGTCAAGTTTCTGGTGGATCTCCTGTCTCAAGCAGCAGTGTGGGAGGAGCAGACAGGAGAGACGACACTGAATCTGGTGTCATCAGTCTGTACTTTCAGCACTTTTCCTTTTCACAAAGAAGGCATTACTAAACAGAGTGATTTTCTGCTGGATCTGTACTCACATGTGAAGGACTATGAGACTCAAACAGGCAGGAGTGTCCTTCCAGCATTACAGTCAGTTTACCAGTCAGCCAGTCCTGCAGTCTGGTACATAGACCTCTCAGAGAGAAAGACCTCTGTTCTCCTAGAAGTGTTGAAACTCCAACCAGAGAAGAAACCTGTAGTGCTGAAACGCTGGTTGTATGAAGAGAGTGAAGTGAGGTGTTTCCTACAGTGTCTGCCCTACATCTCACAGCTCAGGTGAGTCTGAAAATGTTGGTTGATAATGATAATGTGAAGATAGTGATTGTAGGAGCCATTTATATCCTTCTATTGTTAGGTACATTTGGACATTATTTCTTTTAGCCAATTGGGGGAGTATTGCACTGGGTGTGGCACGTCACTGGGAAATAGGTATATGTACAGGTGTGATAATCAACTAGGGAAGATGTGATGGCGGGGAACACACCCTCTCCACTGACAAGCCACAGAACTTTATTAATCAGCACTCTGTGAAGTACTATATTATGTAGAATACTACCTTTTCTACTTTCATATTAAACGGGAATACCACCCGATGACAATTAATGCCTGGACCTAAGATCTTTCTGCTACTCGTTGAGAACATCAAGCCCTCCATGTGAGGCTTATAGGATAGCCTTAACCGTGATAATTGTCTATTGTGTTATGTTCAACTTCTAATGTTTGTACATTTTGTCAAATGTAATGACAGATTCCTGGATTAAGACATGTTGAATTACTAGAAAACACATTTTGAATGTACATTTTTTTAAAACCTGTTCATTTTGTATGTGAAAACATAAGATATGGTGTATATTTGCTTTACATACAGTATATTTATCTTTAAGGTATGACAGTCCATCCATGTTTAAACTGAGATTCACTGTTCTTGTTGCAGGTTTGATCCATATGTGTCTAAACTCTCAGATCAGATCAAGTTCCTGGTGGATCTCCTGTCTCAAGCAGCTGAGTGGGAGGAGCAGACAGGAGAGACGACACTGAATCTGGTGTCATCAGTCTGTACTTACAGCACTTTTCCTTTTCACTTTGAAAACAATTCCAAACAGAGTGATATTCTGCTGGATCTGTACTCACATGTGAAGGACTATGAGACTCAAACAGGCAGGAGTGTCCTTCCAGCATTACAGCCAGTTTACCAGTCAGCTCCTGCAGTCTGGTCCATAGACCTCTCAGAGAGAAAGACCTCTGTTCTCCTAGAAGTGTTGAAACTCCAACCAGAGAAGAAACCAGTAGAGCTTAAAGGCTGGTCAGATGAAGAGAGTGAAGTGAGGTGTTTCCTACAGTGTCTGCCCTACATCTCACAGCTCAGGTGAGTCTGAACATGTTTGTTGACAATAATGTTGATGTGATATCTTTCATCTTTTAAAAATGTAATCATTTAAATTGTTAATTCATAATTCCACAACTTTTGCGCGTAAAATTTCAGCGTTCAGACATTAAAGCCAATGACAATTAAATTCTATCTTATTTATAGTATCATAACAATAGGTATCTCGAGACACTTTACAGATTGAGTAGGTCTCGACCGCACTCTATAATTAAAAATAAATACATCAACAATTCCAATAGTTCCCCCAAGAGCAAGCATTAGCAGTGGTTATTGCGACAGTGGCGAGGAAAAACTCCCCTTTACGAAAAAACCTCGGCAGACCCAGACTCTTGGTGGGCAGTGTCTGACGGTTGGGGTTATGACGGTACGGGATGTAGCATGACACATGACACAGCAGAGCATGGGTGGACGCGGCAGGACGCGGACATTACAGGGAATCGCAGAGCGTAGCAGGGTGTATCAGGTCCACAGCGACAGCGACAGCTGCACCCAAAACCCAGATCTTGTTGTCACCCTAATCCAAGGCGATGTTCTGGGTGAAAAAGAAACCTAAGGACTCCGGGGAGTAAGCTCTCCAGAGCTAATATCAAGCACTTCTGGGACAGGATGTGCATGAAAATAATGACACCAGTTAGACATGTTTTTACATCTGTTGATGTTCTTTAGAGAACTTAACCACATTGGCCCATATTCTTCAACCGTTCTTAAGAAGAAATTCGTTCTTAAAACCCACTTACGCAGTTTCCACGAAGATTCTGACATTCAAAAATGTTTACTTATCTGGAATTTGTTCTTATGAAAGAACAGAATCTACGCACAGTGAAAAGCACTCTTACACAGATTTGCGCGCTGACATTTTCGTGACAAATCATTAGTCTCTGCGTTTTCATCAATTGTACAGTGATTTAAATATTATGAAGAATAAAATTATGAATAATATTCAATTATTTCAAATATTTGCATTTATTTAACACTTTTCTGTGGATGGCACACCCGAGATTGCGGTCATTCCGATTATGTCCCCGATGTGCTGGTCCAGCTCAGTAAGGACAGTGCACGCATTTCCCCCTCCTGTGGTCAGCATCTCTCCTTTGTGTTTGTCAATAGGACTACTTTTTTGCCTCAAACTTCATGTCAAACCATTTCTTTTTTATGTCATCAGAGGTGCGCCCTTCACAGAACGAGTGATTAATTCCCATGCATCCTTTTTGTATTTGCAACCACTATACTGACGCTGCTAAATATTACATATTTTTGCCTGTTCACTTCTTGCAGAAGTATTTCCACTTCTGAACTACTGAAGTTTTTTTCTTTTGGCTTTTAATGATTGAATGTGTTTTGCTGTTTCAGCTGTGATGATGAGATGTTCTTCCAGCGTGTGTGTGAATCCATCCCAGTGAGTTCCAGAGAGGATTCCCAGCTGTTGGTGTCTCTCCTCCAGGCTTTGGGCTCCACCCTGTCACTGGGTGGCCATTTACCCAGGAAAACCTGCAGGTCTGTGGGAAGAGTTCTAGGCCTCTGTCCCTCCAGTGTGGACCTCACACTCACTCCCAGAAAGATCTCCGTCCAAGGAACTCGGCTTCTTTTGAGCAAAGGGTGTAGGCTACACAAGCTCAGGTATGTAAACCAGATCTGGTCTGTTTAATATAGTATCATTTTATTGAGCATTTATATCTGACAAGGTAATTTGAGTTGCATCTTTTCATTCCAGACTGAGCGTTGTCATGGCAGTGAAACTGTCCAGAGTGTTTAGGAGGACCGGTAGAGGTTTTATTCCACTGACTGTTCCAGAACTCTCCCTGGTCCCAGACAGCAGACAGACATCAGAGAGGCAGTTATCCAGGGCTCTGAGTAGCGTGGCGTTTCTGCTGAGAGTCTGGACGGTACACAGTCTGGACCTGACTGACTTCTGTTTTCAGGGTCACTCTGTAATTTTACTGCTGAGTCATCAGGGACCTCTCACTCTCAGGTCAGCTGGTTCAATTCCCTACCACCATTGGATTAAAGTTGTAGTCTGGGATATTAGCAAATAACAAACTCATTTATATAACTCCCATGTTAACCTGGATGTTTCTGTTGTTTAGATATATTTATATTAAGCTCAGTTAGACATTTAGAGTTGGAAATTACATGGTTTTGATTAGGTGCATATTCCTGAACATGCATGAAATGGTTAAATTATTTTGGGGTCTGTTTTGTCTCGACATTGCTGCAAATAGCCTAGAATTCCAGAATGCATCTTTAACTAGTATTTAGTGATGTTTTCTATTTATTTGTTCCATCCTTCTAGACTGTTAACTAATATGTAGTAATGTTCTCCTGTATTTATTTGTTCCATCCTTCTAGACTGTTAACTAATATGTAATGATGTTTTTTTATTCTAGACTTCAATCAGACACTCTGCAGAAGCTGGTTGTAACTGTGTTTATAGCTCAGGACGAGGACTTGACTCAGAGGTTCTTGGAGAAGGTTGGTGGAGACCTGACCTCCTGCAGGCTGGACTGGGAAGTGTTTTATTCGCTGCTGCAGAATTCAACCCACAACATCACTGTGGACCTCAGGAAGAACAGGCTTCTAGAGAAGAACATCTCAGTTCTCCTCCCATTTCTGAGAAGGATTGTATTCAAGAGGTGCGAATTCATCACCTGTTTTCAAATACTTTTTAGAATAAATAAATAACTAGATTTCAACCAGCAGTATTTTGGTTACGTCCCTAATGCTCTAATTACTAGATATGTTATTAATATTCCAGGTGTCAGGGTTCGGGCTTTCAAGCAGGTTGAGAACACAAATGCAGAGTGCTTTGCAAGGCAAGGGTTTATTTTCTCCCAAAACAGGCAAGACAGGCACAGGAACGGGTAGCTTAACACAGGCAATCCTAACACTTAATAAACAAAGACAGAAGAACATAATTAACACAACCTCCCCTTAGTGAAACAGAACATACTACACGCAGAACACCTGAATATTCACACAAAAACACAACAGGACCAGCAAACGTAGAACAAGAGAAACATACCTTAATAATGACTGACAGACAGGAAACAACAGAACTAAATACAAGGACTAACGAGCAAACACAACACAGGTGCGGCCAAGACACAGGTGAACAAGCAAGTCCCTGATTTTCCTTCTCTCAGGATGCGGGGGGAGGTGTCAGCTCCACCATAGAGTGGGAGGACAGGACTCTGTCCCTTACACCAGGCAGTTGTTGATATGTGAGCGCTTCTTTATAGACCCTATATATAACCATGACAACCTTTAACAATCTGTTTCCAGGCCCAGTTCCAGCTTTCTGATGTCCACCATCAGAGAGATCTATGAGAGGAGAGACAGTGTTTCTGTGTCCAGTTTGTTGAGGTCTTCAGATCGTTGGATCAACCTGAGCAGCAGAGAGCTGGACAGAGTGGACTGTGCTTCTCTGTGTTACACCCTCCAGCACAGCCACCAGGTCAAAGTCAACCTGCTGTGGACCTCCTTACCACCGGAGGCGATAGAGAGCATCCTGCGTCTTCTGGACAGAGTCTCTCTACTCAGGTTCAGTTGTTACACTTTGACCTGCTACATTGGATACAACTATGACTCTCATTGTGAACACCAGCCTGAACCCTCATGGGTGGAATGGAAATATGTTAGAGATGACTTAGAGCTTTAGTGTTTATCTTATCAGTCTGGCCATTTCTTTTTTCTTTGCTGTCTCTCTGTCTCACTTTCTCTCTCTCTGTGTGTGTAGTGTCGACAGGAAGCTGCTGTTGAGTTTCCTCCAGTGCTGCACTGCCTCTCCAATCCAACAGGAAGCACTACCACTAACAGCAGTTTGGCTGCTCAGGGCTCTGAATCACAGGCTGGACTTCTCCTGTTCTTCTGCTTTGGACCTTTCAGCTGATGACCAGGGGGAGGCGCTGTGTCTGACCACTGACCACTGTAGAGCCATCACCGCTGTTCTGGAGCAGAGTGGACACATCACAGAGCTGGTCAAGGACCCGACCAAGACACAGACACGTAAACGGACGAGGAACCAGAGCCAGACTGATGCCCAACCACAGCTCAAGAAGCTCAAGCTCACAGCCCATCAGACCCATACCCAGTCTCAGGTCCAGCCCCGTGTCCAGCTCAACCTAAGAGACTGTGAGGTGGAGGATGAAGCGCTGAGGGAACTGTTTCCTGTCCTTCATTGTGTCAAGTTGAGGTGAGAAAAATAAAGACAACTAGTTGATAAACGTCTCAATTAGACCTCTGTGTCATAACGTTTTCTGTTGTCCACTCAGCCTCAGCAAAGTTCAGCTCCTTCAGCTTGTGGACCTGGTGTGTGAGGGAGGTGAAGAGGAGATTCTGAGACATACAGAGTCCCTGGTCAGAGCCCTGGATGAGGAGATAGACCTTAGTGAGACCAGACTGGACCAGAAGACTTGTAGATCTCTGGCCCTGGTTCTGGAGCACTCAGAACGACTGACAGAACTGGACCTCAGCCACTGCCAACTTACAGACCAGCATCTAGACATCCTGATCACACACCTGAACAAAGTCCAAGTCCTGGAGTGAGTGGTTTTATTTTGTGTGTGTGTGTGTGTGTGTGTGTGTCCATCTCTGTATGGCTACATGACAGTTGTCTGATCTCTCTTTGTGTCTTTCTTTCTCAGTCTGAGTCATAATTACCTCACTGATACCCTGACTAACAGAATAGTCCAACTGGTCTCCACCAACCCTTCAATACAGACTGTACGGTAAGTGTGTGTGTTAATAAGTATATGAAGATACCCGTTTATTTGTTCTACTGTGGGTACTCTATTCGAATGGTATTCAATACAGACTGTACGGTAAGTGTGTGTTAATAGGTATATGAGTAGTATATGATACCCGTTTATTTGTTCAAACTGGGTTCTGTGATACATATGAAGGGTTTTATGAAACAAGTTTCTGAAAATAAGTGTTTAATTGCCATTTAATGTAGTGAATGGGGTGGGATGTACCATTTAATGTAGTCAATGTGGTGGGATGTACCATTTAATGTAGTCAATAGGGTGGGATATACCATTTAATGTAGTCAATGTGGTGGGATGTACCATTTAATATAGTCAATAGGGTGGGATATACCATTTAATATAGTCAATGTGGTGGGATGTACCATTTAATATAGTCAATGTGGTGGGATGTACCATTTAATGTAGTCAATGTGGTGGGATGTACCATTTAATGTAGTCAATGTGGTGGGATGTACCATTTAATGTAGTCAATGTGGTGGGATGTACCATTTAATGTAGTCAATGTGGTGGGATGTACCATTTAATGTAGTCAATGTGGTGGGATGTACCATTTAATGTAGTGGGATGTACCATTTAATATAGTCAATGTGGTGGGATTATTGGGATATATCATTTAATGTAGTTGTAACGATCTGCCCTAGGCAGAAGACAGGAAGCTGACCCAAACGCAGAGAACTCCATTTACTGGTTTTATTGGTAATCACTGGCAGACAGGCACTAAAACAGAGAACTTTAACAAACACAAAACCACGAGTCAAACAAAGGGTCAACACAGAACATGATAACAGGAACCTAATACCCAAAGAACATGAACTAAACAGTATAAACAAACTGACCTTACAAAGAACCGGACAAATGTAACCCCAATAACCCACACCCCTTAACAAGCACCGACACCCAAGGACTAACTAAAACACAGGAACTAATGACAGGAAACCTGGACAAACTAACCTACAGAGAACAGACAGGTGACAGAACGTTTCATTTAACAGCAAACATAATCCCTCTAAGAAACAGAGAACAAGCACACAAAAGAACAGAAGGAGAAACAGCGAAAACGTACCTTAAACAATGACCCAACAATGACAGACAGACACCGACCAAACTATATACAGACACTAACGAACTAACTCTGAACAGGTGTGACGAAAAACACAGGTGCAAAGAATGTCTTTGATTTTCCCTCTCTGCTGATTGGGGGAGTGTCAGCACCAGCATAGAGGGGGACAGAGGGAGTTCCTTACACTAGATTGGGGGAGTGTCAGCCCCAGCATAGAGGGGGACAGAGGGAGTTCCTTACACTAGATTGGGGGAGTGTCAGCACCAGCATAGAGGGGAACAGAGGGAGTTCCTTACAGTGGTGGGATATATCATTTAACGTAGTCAATGTGGTGGGATGTACCATTTAATATAGTCAATGTGGTGGGATGTGTCATTTATTGTGTGGCTTCTTCTTGATGACCCTGTTGTACATGAATCCTACCAGGGGCCTGTACCATGAAGCTGGTTTTGGTGGCTAGCCAGCTATGTTTCAGTTAAGTTTCCTCAAACCCTGGGTTTTAGGTACCATGTAAGTAGCTCGGCTTCAATCGGTATTCGTTGCCATGGTATCTGACGCTACACGGCTAACCTGCTCCAGGGCAGGCTATGTTCTGCATTCGAGATCTAAGTCAGAAGTTGGACCAATCAGCGGTGAGCAAAGACACATATAGGTGACGTAATTAATTCCTAGCTTCTGTTCTCTGTTGCAATGGCTTCACATTTTACACACACACATTATATATATATATATCATTTTACACATTTATATATATATAAATGTGTGTAAAATGTGAAGCCATTGCAACACAGAACAGAAGCTAGGAATTAATTACGTATATATATATGAGTACACACATTTTCATTTCATTCATTTTCAATATGATTAGCCTAAAATCATCTTTCTTTAACTTCGGCATTAACAATCAGCAATGATCCTCCAAGATTGTTCTCTTGCTTTGGCAGCAGAGACGGTGTTACTGCGTGCTTGAAAAACATTTCTATGTTCTTCATATTTCTGAAGATTAATTTCTTGCTCCTCCGCGGTAATAATATATTGCTCTCGCCCTATCCATATCGAACATGATTGGTTGTTCGGTGCCGACGTTACTCTTTTATGTGCACGCGCGCGCGGAGTAATCAGAGTTTAAGGATCAAAGCCTGGGTTGACAAAGTAAGTTGATGAGCTGCTTCATGGTACAAATAAAGCCTGATTGCGTCAGTTTGATTTTGTCAACCCTGAACCAATACTGGAACCCTGACTTTGTTCAACTACCATCATGGTACAGGCCCCAGGTCATCAGGGAGAGTCAGACGCATACGTTTAAAGACCAAGAAGAAACAACATATGAAGGGTTTTTGAAAACAAGTTGAATCTGTTCAAGTGTCTGAAAATAAGTGTTAAATTAGAATGATAATAACAGTAATTATAGAGTACGGACATTTCTTAAGACACAACAACAATGTTTTTCTCTACAGACTCAACAACAACAGAATCCAGGACAGACGGCCATTCCTAAAAGATCCAAGGTTTGAGATCTGGTGAAACAACAACAGATCTGAGTCCTAATAGATCTGAGGTTTGAGATCTGGTGAAACAACAACAGATCTGAGTCCTAATAGATCCGAGGTTTGAGATCTGGTGAAACGACAACAATCTTATTTTACTTATGGGCAGGTTTTAATAAATTATTTTACTAACTAAATATTTTCAGAATGGGATATGGGGTGGATGACAGAATTAACCAGCTGGATGGTGGAAGTTATTATCTTACATTATATTTGACAAACATGACTGGTTATTGTAAATATACTGTATAAAATATGTATTAAATATGTATTATTCATTTGATATTGTAGTGAACATTTATAATGTTGGGTAATGGTCATGTGAGGTTCTTCTGTAGAGACATCTGCTTTACAGGTCCTCTGGATTTTTTTACTATTAATGTTGTTGCAATATATCTTTTTATCTAAGTTGATTTTTAATTTCTTGTTAAAATAACGGTGTTGTTCAGAATGTTTGTCAGTGGATTTGAAAATAAAATTCTTTATTAAATGACTTTGAATTATTATATCTTGTGTTTATACATGTTAATACCACATGATTGATAATGTCTGAAGGCCCCTTTGATCAGCTTTTTCCAATGCCTCTTGTAAAATACAAGCTTTTAATGCCTGCGGCTTTCCAACAACAATCTCTACTGGTCACCTTATTTAGTAATTTTTTCAATGTCGGTGTATTAGTTGTAGCGTCGTGGACCCATATTCACTCATCTAGTGATGTTAGATCGAATGAATGATCAAATGTAGCGTTCACATTACGGGTGCTGAACCATTGTGTCACGGAATAGGTCTGCTTAAGGATATGCTGCCAAATGAGGTCTGTATAAAGTGAAATGCTTTATTGTCAAATGCATTTAATAACATGGAGTCATTCTGAACAATGATTTATTGTAACAAGGCTCAAAACAAATGTGCAGATGTAAAGATTTAGCTTATAGCAAGAATACTATTAGCAAAAACCAAGACGAAAAAATAATAAACATTAATACAATAAAAAATTTAAATTTGTTAGCCTATAGCAAAATGGAATTTACATTTTTTTATAAGTGTAGCTGTGTGTCTACATGGTTACATACTGTAACGACCCTGGTAGGTAACTTTATTCATGTATTTTTGGGGACAGTCTCGAGTACTACAGCTCTGCAGGTAGCCTTCATTTGTACAGATGCTACAGTTTTGGAAAAGACCTGCAGCCCTCACCTAGAGGCTCTCTTTATAAACTGTAAGCCGTTCTATTCTCCGCGGGAGTTCTCCTCGTTTGTTATGGTCGTTGTTTACATTCCACCACAAGCATGTATAGCTGACACGCGTTACAACAGCTAGCCGACCGGATAACAGACATAGAGGAAAAACACCCGGACTCTCTTGCCATTATTGTTGGGGATTTTAACAGCGCCAAACTCAACCAGGAACTCCCTAAATACAGACAGCATATCAAGATTCCCACCAGGGATAAAAACACACTGGACCACTGTTATACAGTTTTAAAAGATGGCTATCGTGCTGTTTCCCGGGCAGCTCTTGGTCTCTCTGACCACTGCCTGGTTCATCTCATCCCAACCTACAAGCAAAAATTAAAATATTCTAAACCTGTGACAAAGGCTGTAAAGAAATGGACAATGGAATCAAAGCTGGAGCTGCAGGCTTGCTTTGACTGCACCAACTGGAGCGTTTTTGAAGCTGCAGCTACAGACCTCACTGACACTGTAACATCCTACATCAGTTTTTGCGAGGATATCTGTGTGCAAACCAAGACCTTCTGCACATACAACAACAGCAAACCTTGGTTCACCCCAAATCTTAAGAAGCTGCGTCAAGCCAAAGAGGAGGCATACAGTAGGGGGGACCGGGATCTATATAAGCAGGCCAGGAACAAGCTGACAAAGGAGATCAAGGTAGCCAAAAGAAGCTACGGCGAGAAACTAAGAAATAGACTCTCAGCCAATGACCCTGCATCAGTTTGGAAAGGCCTGCAACAGATCACAGATTACAAGAGACCATCCCCCCGCCCTGCAGAAAATCTCAGACTGGCTGATGACCTGAACGACTTTTACTGCAGGTTTGAAAAGCACCCATTTTCACACCCCTCACGCTCAAAAGGTTTTCCCCCTACACTCAACCCCCTCCCCCCACCTGCGCTAACAGTATGCGAGAAAGATGTGTGCCGGCTCTTTCAGAAGCAAAAGATCAAGAAGGCTCCAGGACCTGATGGTGTGTCCCCCTCCTGTCTGCGAGTCTGTGCTGAACAGCTGGCACCAATCTTCACTCAGATCTTCAACCGGTCCCTGGAGCTGTGTGAAGTGCCTTCTTGCTTCAAATGCTCAACCATCATCCCAGTCCCCAAAAAACCCACAATCATGGAATTAAATGACTACAGGCCTGTCGCTCTGACATCAGTGGTCATGAAATCCTTCGAAAGACTGGTTCTGAGCCATCTGAAGGACATAACAGGACCCCTGCTGGACTCCCTACAGTTTGCCTACCGGGCAAACAGGTCGGCGGATGATGCAGTCAACATGGGACTGCAATATATCCTGCACCACCTCGACTCCCCAGGGACGTATGCCAGAATCCTGTTTGTGGACTTCAGCTCGGCGTTCAACACCATCATCCCTGAACTCCTACATCAGAAGCTCACTCAGCTCTCCGTACCTGCCACCACCTGTCAGTGGATCATCAGTTTCCTGATTGACAGGCAGCAGAACGTCAGACTAGGGAGAATCTCATCCAAAACCCGGTCCATCAGCACTGGTGCCCCACAGGGGTGTGTCCTCTCCCCGCTGCCCTTCTCCTTCTACACAAATGACTGCACATCCAAGAATTCAACTGTAAAACTCCTGAAGTTTGCAGATGACACCACCGTCATTGGTTTGATCCAGGATGGCGATGAGTCTGCTTACAGACAGGAAGTGGAACAGCTGATCAAATGGTGCAGCCAGAACCACCTGGAGTTAAACCCCGGAAAGACTGTGGAGATGACAGTGGACTTCAGGAGAAGTCCCCCTACACCCCCCCCATAATCCAGAACAACACAGTGTCCACCGTGGATTCCTTTAGGTTCCTGGGATCCACCATCTCACAGGACCTAAAATGGTCTCCCCACATTGACTCTGTCCGGAAAAAGGCCCAGCAGAGGTTATACTTCCTGCGACAGCTAAGGAAGTTTAATCTGCCCAAGGAGCTGATGATCACCTTTTACTCGGCCATCGTTCATTCTGTCATTTGCACCTCCATCACTGTCTGGTTTGGGTCAGCCACCAAACAGGACAGGGCCAGACTGCAACGAACAATTAGAGCTGCGGAGAGGATCATGGGAGCTGACCTCCCATCCATTCAGGACCTGTATCGGTCCAGGGTCGGGAAAAGGGCAGCAAAGATCTCTGCAGACCCCTCACATCCTGGCCACAAACTCTTCAACCTCCTTCCCTCCGGTAGGCGATACAGGGCACTGTTTGCCAAAACCAGCAGACACAAGGACAGCTTCTTCCCCCAAGCGGTCACTCTGTTAAACGCCCAATAACAGTCCCCGCCCTACACTGAACAATATAAACCAACACTGTTCTGCTTATCTACCTCATGTATATTTTTTCCCCCACATCTACACAAACCGTTATTAATATATTACCATTGCACACGATCCACTTTGCACTATATTTATTTGTATACAAATCTATATTTCTTACAGTATTTTTTTATATTTCTTACTGTTTCTGTTTTTATTCTCGTATTGTTTTTTTTGTTGCTTTTTTTGTAAAGTGAATGTTGTACATTGTTGTGCTTAGAGAGTTAAGTTTACCGGAGTCAAATTCCTTGTTTGCTTACGCAAACTTGGCCAATAAAGCTGATTCTGGTTTAGCACAATTTCCAAGTGAATAGATCTTGTTGATCTAAACTGATTGTTGATTCTCAGTCTAATGGTTTTTCACTCCAAAACGTGTCAGCGTAATTTCATTGTGTAAGTCATCACATGCACAATAGTCTGTTCAATTGTCAAAAGTAGTCAAGAACATAAAACCATAAATACCATATATAAATCCTTTGGAACATTTGATACATTTACATATTACAGCAATTGATTGAAACTATAACTTGACTGAAGGAGGACTGTCACACATCTCAGATGACTGGTTCTGTCCATGACTGTGAATGCTGCCAAACATGTATGTAAAGAGCTTGACCATGCAGGACCAGTACATCTTCTAAACATGGAGGCACCTGGCCAAGTAAATGAACAAGGGCAACTGCCTGCTCGAGGAAGAGGAAGAAGAAGAGGAGGAGTAAGGCTGCGTGGTGGTGGAATAGGGGGAAGAGGCCGAGGAGCACAAAGTTTTTCTCATGCTGTCCCGGATGAAATGCGGGCCTCAATTATAGACCACGTCATCAACCATGGCCTCACAATGGCGGAGGCAGGTCGCCGAGTCCAGCCTAATGTGTCTCGCTCTACAGTCTGCTCCATCATCCATCCTAATGTGCCTCACTCTACAGTCTGCTCCATCATCCATCCTAATGTGTCTCGCTCTACAGTCTGCTCCATCATCCAGCCTAATGTGTCTCGCTCTACAGTCTGCTCCATCATCCAGCCTAATGTGTCTCACTCTACAGTCTGCTCCATCATCCATCCTAATGTGTCTCGCTCTACAGTCTGCTCTATCATCCAGCCTAATGTGCCTCACTCTACAGTCTGCTCCATCATCCATCCTAATGTGTCTCGCTCTACAGTCTGCTCTATCATCCAGCCTAATGTGTCTCGCTCTACAGTCTGCTCCATCATCCAGCCTAATGTGTCTCACTCTACAGTCTGCTCCATCATCCAGCCTAATGTGTCTCACTCTACAGTCTGCTCCATCATCCATCCTAATGTGTCTTGCTCTACAGTCTGCTCCATCATCCAGCCTAATGTGTCTCACTCTACAGTCTGCTCCATCATCCATCCTAATGTGTCTCGCTCTACAGTCTGCTCCATCATCCATCCTAATGTGTCTCGCTCTACAGTCTGCTCCATCATCCATCCTAATGTGTCTCGCTCTACAGTCTGCTCCATCATCCATCCTAATGTGTCTCGCTCTACAGTCTGCTCCATCATCCATCCTAATGTGTCTCGCTCTACAGTCTGCTCCATCATCCAGCCTAATGTGTCTCGCTCTACAGTCTGCTCCATCATCCATCCTAATGTGTCTCGCTCTACAGTCTGCTCTATCATCCAGCCTAATGTGTCTCGCTCTACAGTCTGCTCCATCATCCAGCCTAATGTGTCTCGCTCTACAGTCTGCTCCATCATCCAGCCTAATGTGTCTCGCTCTACAGTCTGCTCCATCATCCATCCTAATGTGTCTCGCTCTACAGTCTGCTCCATCATCCATCCTAATGTGTCTCACTATACAGTCTGCTCCATCATCCATCCTAATGTGTCTCACTCTACAGTCTGCTCCATCATCCAGCCTAATGTGTCTCACTCTACAGTCTGCTCCATCATCCATCCTAATGTGTCTCACTCTACAGTCTGCTCTATCATCCATCCTAATGTGTCTCACTCTACAGTCTGCTCCATCATCCAGCCTAATGTGTCTCGCTCTACAGTCTGCTCCATCATCCAGCCTAATGTGTCTCACTCTACAGTCTGCTCCATCATCCATCCTAATGTGTCTCACTCTACAGTCTGCTCTATCATCCAGCCTAATGTGTCTCGCTCTACAGTCTGCTCCATCATCCAGCCTAATGTGTCTCACTCTACAGTCTGCTCCATCATCCATCCTAATGTGTCTCACTCTACAGTCTGCTTCATCATCCATCCTAATGTGTCTCACTCTACAGTCTGCTCCATCATCCAGCCTAATGTGTCTCACTCTACAGTCTGCTCTATCATCCAGCCTAATGTGTCTCACTCTACAGTCTGCTCCATCATCCAGCCTAATGTGTCTCACTCTACAGTCTGCTCCATCATCCAGCCTAATGTGTCTCACTCTACAGTCTGCTCCATCATCCATCCTAATGTGTCTCACTATGCAGTCTGCTCCATCATCCAGCCTAATGTGTCTCACTCTACAGTCTGCCTCATCATCCATCCTAATGTGTCTCACTCTACAGTCTGCTCCATCATCCAGCCTAATGTGTCTCGCTCTACAGTCTGCTCCATCATCCATCCTAATGTGTCTCACTCTACAGTCTGCTCCATCATCCAGCCTAATGTGTCTCGCTCTACAGTCTGCTCCATCATCCAGCCTAATGTGTCTCGCTCTACAGTCTGCTCCATCATCCATCCTAATGTGTCTCACTCTACAGTCTGCTCCATCATCCAGCCTAATGTGTCTCACTCTACAGTCTGCTCCATCATCCAGCCTAATGTGTCTCACTATACAGTCTGCTCCATCATCCAGCCTAATGTGTCTCACTCTACAGTCTGCTCCATCATCCATCCTAATGTGTCTCACTCTACAGTCTGCTCCATCATCCAGCCTAATGTGTCTCACTCTACAGTCTGCTCCATCATCCAGCCTAATGTGTCTCACTCTACAGTCTGCTCCATCATCCAGCCTAATGTGTCTCACTCTACAGTCTGCTCCATCATCCATCCTAATGTGTCTCACTATACAGTCTGCTCCATCATCCAGCCTAATGTGCCTCACTCTACAGTCTGCTCCATCATCCATCCTAATGTGTCTCGCTCTACAGTCTGCTCCATCATCCAGCCTAATGTGTCTCACTCTACAGTCTGCTCCATCATCCATCCTAATGTGCCTCGCTCTACAGTCTGCTCCAACATCCATCCTAATGTGTCTCACTCTACAGTCTGCTCCATCATCCAGCCTAATGTGTCTCGCTCTACAGTCTGCTCCATCATCCAGTCTAATGTGTCTCGCTCTACAGTCTGCTCTATCATCCAGCCCAATGTGTCTCACTCTACAGTCTGCTCCATCATCCAGCCTAATGTGTCTCACTCTACAGTCTGCTCCATCATCCAGCCTAATGTGTCTCGCTCTACAGTCTGCTCTATCATCCAGCCTAATGTGTCTCGCTCTACAGTCTGCTCCATCATCCAGCCTAATGTGTCTCGCTCTACAGTCTGCTCCATCATCCAGCCTAATGTGTCTCACTCTACAGTCTGCTCCATCATCCATCCTAATGTGTCTCGCTCTACAGTCTGCTCTATCATCCAGCCTAATGTGCCTCACTCTACAGTCTGCTCCATCATCCATCCTAATGTGCCTCTCTCTACAGTCTGCTCCATCATCCATCCTAATGTGCCTCACTCTACAGTCTGCTCCATCATCCAGCCTAATGTGTCTCGCTCTACAGTCTGCTCCATCATCCAGCCTAATGTGTCTCGCTCTACAGTCTGCTCCATCATCCATCCTAATGTGCCTCACTCTACAGTCTGCTCCATCATCCAGCCTAATGTGTCTCGCTCTACAGTCTGCTCCATCATCCAGCCTAATGTGTCTCACTCTACAGTCTGCTCTATCATCCATCCTAATGTGCCTCGCTCTACAGTCTGCTCCATCATCCAGCCTAATGTGTCTCACTCTACAGTCTGCTCCATCATCCAGCCTAATGTGTCTCACTCTACAGTCTGCTCCATCATCCATCCTAATGTGTCTCACTCTACAGTCTGCTCCATCATCCAGCCTAATGTGTCTCACTCTACAGTCTGCTCCATCATCCAGCCTAATGTGTCTCACTCTACAGTCTGCTCCATCATCCAGCCTAATGTGTCTCACTCTACAGTCTGCTCCATCATCCAGCCTAATGTGTCTCGCTCTACAGTCTGCTCCATCATCCAGCCTAATGTGTCTCGCTCTACAGTCTGCTCCAACATCCAGCCTAATGTGTCTCGCTCTACAGTCTGCTCCATCATCCATCCTAATGTGTCTCGCTCTACAGTCTGCTCCATCATCCAGCCTAATGTGTCTCGCTCTACAGTCTGCTCCATCATCCATCCTAATGTGCCTCGCTCTACAGTCTGCTCCATCATCCAAACCGATAGCAGGGAAAACAGGCATGTAGTCAGTCAATGATGGAATTATATGTTTTATAGGACAGGACACTCTACATAGAGCAAGAAATATTTATTTACACATTTACCTATTCATTTTGTGTGTGTGTGGAATAGTTTATTTTCCACAGTATTGATGAATCTGTGGCCAGACAGACAGAAGCGTGTGGATGGCCAGGAGGGTGAGGACAGTGACCAGTGAAGAACTGTTACTGTAGTTGTGAAACTCCAGCTTCATTTACAGCACTGTAGGCTGCATATAATGTTCAGTGTTTTTTGTTTGTGTGTTTATATTCCAGTATATTATTCTGTATACATTTCTTTTTACTCTGATGTATGGAAGTTACTTTATGTGTATGAATGATAAAGGTAATAATTTCCTTAGCAGTATGAGTGCAATGTGTGATGTCAAACCTGGGGGGGGGGGGTACTCTTACCCTAAAATCATATTTCTATTATTTTTTCTTCAGTTTTATACACAATTGTATTATTTTTAGCTAGACAACAAAACAGTACAGTAACTATTATCAATGAAGGACTGGGCTAAGACTGAAAGGTGGACATGAGGGATAATTCAATAGTCCTCTGCCATAATGACATAACATCTAAACATTTTGACACAATGCCAAAGGGACGGAGCATTTTGGGGGCACTGACTGCTTAAATGAGAAGGAAATTTAGTTTTGACACATGAGTGAACTGTTTTGGGAGAGGTATGAGCTTTTGCAAGTGGGCTATAGTGTTGTGCTGAACTGTAACACTGTTTTGCAAAATGATCTTAGAGTTTTGAGAATGTAATTTCTGTTTTAAGAAATGAGCCAAACCAATGGAGAAAAACTGTAAATCAATTGATTGTTTGAAGCTTATCAACTTTATATGATTTCTAACAAGCATGTTTTTGTTTTTACTTCTATATTACTTGTACTATCTGTAATATGTGCATGTGCTGATTGTATATATTGA
>CM055742.1:1973621-2043621 GCA_029465975.1 Dallia pectoralis
CCTCTGCAATTCTTGATGTTACAGAGATTAAGACAGAAAAACCAACATCACTGTTACTTCAAAGTCAGACTTACTGAAACTACAAATCTGCCAACACACTTAAATGCGCGCAAAGCTGTGGAGCTAACCAAAACATCACCTTGTCAGCCAGTCCTATGATCTGTTATGACAGATTAACCAACGGTCCTATGATCTGTTATGACAGATTAACCAACTGTCCTATGATCTGTTATGACAGATTAACCAACTGTCCTATGATCTGTTATGACAGATTAACCAACAGTCCTATGATCTGTTATGACAGATTAACCAACGTCCTATGATCTGTTATGACAGATTAACCAACTGTCCTATGATCTGTTATGACAGATTAACCAACAGTCCTATGATCTGTTATGACAGATTAACCAACTGTCCTATGATCTGTTATGACAGATTAACCAACAGTCCTATGATCTGTTATGACAGATTAACCAACGGTCCTATGATCTGTTATGGCAGATTAACCAACGGTCCTATGACCTGTTATGACAGATTAATCAACGGTCCTATGATCTGTTATGACAGATTAACCAACGGTCCTATGATCTGTTATGACAGATTAATCAACGGTCCTATGATCTGTTATGACAGATTAACCAGCGGTCCTATGATCTGTTATGACAGATTAACCAACAGTCCTATGATCTGTTATGACAGATTAACCAACAGTCCTATGATCTGTTATGACAGATTATCCAACAGTCCTATGATCTGTTATGACAGATTAACCAACAGTCCTATGATCTGTTATGACAGATTAACCAACAGTCCTATGATCTGTTATGACAGATTAACCAACAGTCCTATGATCTGTTATGACAGATTAACCAACAGTCCTATGATCTGTTATGACAGATTAACCAGCGGTCCTATGATCTGTTATGACAGATTAACCAACGGTCCTATGATCTGTTATGACAGATTAACCAACGGTCCTATGATCTGTTATGACAGATTAACCAACGGTCCTATGATCTGTTATGACAGATTAACCAACGGTCCTATGATCTGTTATGACAGATTAACCAACAGTCCTATGATCTGTTATGACAGATTAACCAACTGTCCTATGATCTGTTATGACAGATTATCCAACAGTCCTATGATCTGTTATGACAGATTAACCAACGGTCCTATGATCTGTTATGACAGATTAACCAACTGTCCTATGATCTGTTATGACAGATTAACCAACGGTCCTATGATCTGTTATGACAGATTAACCAACGGTCCTATGATCTGTTATGACAGATTAACCAACGGTCCTATGATCTGTTATGACAGATTAACCAACTGTCCTATGATCTGTTATGACAGATTAACCAACGGTCCTATGATCTGTTATGACAGATTATCCAACGGTCCTATGATCTGTTATGACAGATTAACCAACGGTCCTATGATCTGTTATGACAGATTAACCAACAGTCCTATGATCTGTTATGACAGATTAACCAACTGTCCTATGATCTGTTATGACAGATTAACCAACGGTCCTATGATCTGTTATGACAGATTAACCAACTGTCCTATGATCTGTTAATTACTTTCTCCTTGAACCAAACTACCATTAATTAATTTTGGCATGCTCTGGTGTTACTGAAATGAATAAATACATTTCATGAAATGTTTGTTCTTTCTATTGACCAACTGAAAGATCTTAATCAAACTTTCACAAAATCAACAAGATGTTGGTTTCATTTAAGAATTAAACTTACCTTTATTATCTCTGTCGGTGAGTGGTTAGGATGGTTGTGAATGGAGTTTGCTATTGATACAGCTGGTGCAGATTAATTAGCGAATACTAGCATTTCCATGGGTTCTGCCGGTGTGAATCTAGTGGCCCGTAATATCCTCATATTGAGTAAATACAAGCTATAATTATGTTCTCAATCATTATTTGTCTGTTAAATTCTCACTATATGCTTCTATCTTCTATGTTGAAAGATACCAGTGTTGGTGCTGAAATACAACCTGTGACATGGCTTGTACAAAGCAGTCGGCTTCAGAGTACATAGAAAATGGAAGGACACGTCTTGTTGGAAAGCTCCAGAATGTGTCCCTTATTGTGGAAAACCTCTTCCAGCGCAATGTTATTCACGAGGAGGAAGTCAGTAAAATCAAGGCAGAAGGTGATCATTTTGATCAAACCAGAAAAATACTGGACTTTGTGACGGCCAAAGGAGAAGCTGCATGCTACGAGTTCCTGATGATACTAGACATCACAAAGAAGAGGACTTTAAATGACCCTGATCTAGACCAATGGATCAGCTGTTTCCCCTTCAGAGAAGAGATGACAGACTTTGTTGGCAAGTAATCATATAGTATACAGAGTTTTGTAAATAATTGTGCATCCTGTTTGGTTTTGCCCACCTTGCCAAAGGACACCCTTAATTCAGAGTATCCTACTTTTCTATTTGTTTTCAAATATTTCTCTGCCAAACTTTTTTATATTGTCTTACAGTTCATTTTACCCTTTTTTAGATTCAAACCCCTGTCAGAGATATCAGACACAGCTAAAGCGAAAAGCACGTGTGATTGTAGAGGACGCTTGGACACAAAGCTGTGGTCTCTTACCAGAGTTGCAGAACGGTGAATTTTTCTTACACTCCTCTGGTGTTAAATACAGATTCCTATTCAATTTTCTCTAAATTTAAAATAAAGAGCAAAAAATGCAAAAAAACACGTCCTAAAAAGTTAAAGAGCTTTATCCCTGTGGCCAATCAAGAAACCTCCTTGGCTGGCCTGCTTAATACAAATGAGAATAATATCCTCTTAGTTGGAAAACCTGGAATTGGAAAGACAACAGTTGCCCATCAAATGTTGAGACTCTGGTCAGAGAAAGATCACAGAGATCTAGATTACATGTTCTATTTTAATATGCAAGACATTTCACTTGGTACAAATCCCACATGCCTGGAGGATCTTTTGTTTCACATCTACTGTGAGCCTGAACAAAGTAAAGAAGAAGTTTTACAGGATATTAAAAACTCTGATAATGTTGTTATTACTTTTGACGGAGTAACAGACCTCTCTAACTTGGTTGTTAAGAAACTGCTTTCACACGATCTAATCCCAGATGCGAAGATTGTGATCACATGCAGACCAGAGGTTCAATCAGAAGTCTTCCTGACAGACTGTACTACAGACTGGTTTCGAGTTGAGGTCAAAGGTTTCTGTGATGAGTCAATCCGGGCCTATTTAACTAAGATGCTGAGTTCTCATCCTGACTCTTTGATCAGTGTGTTAAACAACCTGGAGTTATTCAGTCTGTGCCATGTGCCAATGTATGCATTGATGCTGGTTGCCTGCATGTATTCGACCCCAGAGGCTTCTGAGCAGCCATGGACCACCACTACGATGTACATCTACATCTTCTGTCACTGCATCCAAAGACACAGTGGCAAACAACTGAAAGATCCACAGTGTCTAGGTGAAAACAGAGAGAATGTATTGTATTTAGCTGAAATAGCTTTCAAAGCAACAGAGCAGAAAACAATGAACTTAGCATCACTAAGTCTTAAAGAAGGCAGTGTCCAGTTTGCGTTCTTGGGAGCACTTATGGTTAAGGTTGGACCCACAGCATCAGATACTTACTCTGCATTTCTCCACTACACAATGCAGGAGTTCTTTGGTGCCCTTTGGCTCTTACAGAACCAAGACAAAATCAGTGAGGTTCTAGAGAATTCTCAGACAGAAGAATGGAGACACATAAAGTACTTGGTTCCTTTCCTGTGTGGGCTTCTGAATGTAAAGAACATTTGTTTGATAAAGAGTCTAGTTCCAGCTTCACAAATCAAGAGGACATCAGATTGGTTTTTCAAAAAATTGGTGAACGCATTACTTTCACCCAAAACAAACCAGGATCACGCTGATGGTTGTGCTACTGAGGTTGAGGTGGATCTTAGGTTTTTATGCCAGTGCTTGTATGAATCTCAGTCACCAGAGGCGTGTTTGCTTCTTCTGGAGAAACTGGACTATTATCTAGACCTGAGTGGAGAACACCTTGACCCTCACCATTGCTGTGCAGTTTCTTATGTGATCAATCAGTCTTTAGAGAAAAAGGTTGACTTGGACCTGGACAGCTGCACTGTGTCGGACCAAGGACTAAGACTGATACTGGGCGCTCTGAAGAATGTCAGTTCACTTGGGTAATATTTTTATATTATATGATACTATAATATTATATTTGAGCAATTGTCCGCCTAAATGGGAGATTTTGGACTGACGTGTTAGACAGCGCTGTGCCGCCACTATCACCAAAACACCAAATAAAGGAATGTTTTCTGGTAGAATGGTGTTCCACCCAGAGATTCATAGAATCTATACCAAGGCTCATTAAAGCTGTTCTGGAGGCTTGTAACCTAACACAATACTGAGTCACTTAAAAAATACCGACATTAAACACTGCTGTGTCATGTGTGTGCTAAATAACATCTAAATGTACTCTTAAGAAATGCAAACCCTCCTCTGATTATAGATCTGAGCCCTCATTACTGTGTGAATTCTGGATAACTTTGCTGCAAAGTGAGGTGGAGATGGACTTCACCAGCTTACTTGGTCTCTGTGGAAATGATTTACACCTTCCAGTCCAGGGTGAAAGTCGAGTGTTTGAGAGAGCAGAAGATGTGATGAAGAAGAGTCTAGAGAGAGTTAATCTCTGTCTACACTGGGGTGGGAAGGTTTGTCTTAGTGAAGCTTTCAGCAAAACCATTTTGGAGTGTTTACCAAATATCAACAAACTCAGGTAAGTGTTTCCATCACCACATTGTAACGATACAACAACATTGACACACATGGCTACAGTATTGTGTCTGCAAAAGAAGCAGCAGTCATTCTCTCTCACTTGACGTTATGTGCTTCACAGTTTTGCCCGGTTACAAGATCCACGAGGATCCCCTGATAAACTGGAGAAGGAGAAAGAAGTCCTACTATATTTTTGTTTCCAAGCAGCAGTTTATCCCAGAGAATCGTTCCAGAGAGCTGTGAACCACCTGTTGTCAATGTTCTCAGTGTATCAATCTGAGAGATATGACATCCTGCTGGATCTGTACTCCTATGTAAAGGACAAAGGAAATCAAACAGGCAGAAGTGTCCTTTTATCATTGACACCACTTTACCAGCCAGCTCCTGTAGTCTGGTCCATAGACCTCTCAGAGAGAAAGACCTCCCTCCTCCTAGAAGTCCTGAAACTCCAACCAGAGAAGAAACTAGTAGAGCTTAAAGGCTGGTCAGATGAAGAGAGTGAAGTGAGGTGTTTCCTACAGTGTCTGCCCTACATCTCACAGCTCAGGTGAGTCTGAACATGTTTGTTGATAATTATAATGTGATGATAGTGATATGTGTCTGTGGTGAATGTGTAACCTCAATGTGGACACATTTTAGAAAATGTAATGTCAGATTTGTGTAACAAGACATTGTGAATGGGAATTTCATGTGAAAATGTGAAAACATAATGTCTGGTAAATATTTGCTTCACATTCAGTATATTTATCTTAATACTTTTAAAGTATGACTGTCCATCCATGTCTTAATTGACTTTTATTGTCCTTGTTACAGGTTTTGTGCATACGATTCTGATCTTTCAAAACAGGTCAAGTTTCTGGTGGATCTCCTGTCTCAAGCAGCAGTGTGGGAGGAGCAGACAGGAGAGACGACACTGAATCTGGTGTCATCAGTCTGTACTTTCAGCACTTTTCCTTTTCACAAAGAAGGCATTACTAAACAGAGTGATTTTCTGCTGGATCTGTACTCACATGTGAAGGACTATGAGACTCAAACAGGCAGGAGTGTCCTTCCAGCATTACAGTCAGTTTACCAGTCAGCCAGTCCTGCAGTCTGGTACATAGATCTCTCAAAGAGAAAGTCTTCTATCCTCTTGGAAATACTGAAAATACCACCAGAGAAGAAACCAGTAGAGCTGACAGGCTGTTCATATGAAGAGAGTGAAGTGAGGTGTTTCCTACAGTGTCTGCCCTACATCTCACAGCTCAGGTGAGTCTGAACATGTTGGTTCAAAATAAGAATGTGATGATATTGATAATGGTTTATTGTGTTATGTTCAACTTCTAACATTTGTCCATTTTATAAAATGTAATGTCAGATTCCTGTAATAAGACTGTAATAATGGTGAATGTACACATATTTTAAAAACATGTCCACTTTTTATGTGAAAACATAATATAAGGTGTATATTTGCTTACATACAGTATATTTATCTTTAATTATGACTGTACATCCATGTCATAAAGGACTATGGCTGACTTTGTTGCAGGTTTGATCCAGATGTGTCTAAACCTTCAGATCAGATCAAGTTCCTGGTGGATCTCCTGTCTCAAGCAGCTGAGTGGGAGGAGCAGACAGGAGAGACGACACTGAATCTGGTGTCATCAGTCTGTACTTACAGCACTTTTCCTTTTAGTGATGATTATTTTGATGATAATAGGTTCTATCAGAGTGATTTCCTGCTGGATCTGTACTCACATGTGAAGGACTATGAGACTCAAACAGGCAGGAGTGTCCTTCCAGCATTACAGCCAATTTACCAGTCAGCCAGTTTTGCGGTCTGGTCTATAGATCTCTCAGAGAGAAAGACCTCCGTCCTCCTAGAAGTGTTGAAACTCCAACCAGAGAAGAAACTAGTAGAGCTGACAGGCTGGTCAGATGAAGAGAGTGAAGTGAGGTGTTTCCTACAGTGTCTGCCCTACATCTCACAGCTCAGGTGAGTCTGAAAATGTTGGCTGATAATGATAATGTGAAGATAGTGATAATATTGCTATGTTCAACTCTAATGTTTGTACATTTTATAAAATGTAATATCAGATTCATGTAATACGACATGTTGAATTACTAAAATACACATTGTGTAAGTACAGTTTTTAAAAACATGTTCACTTTTTATTTGAAAACATAAGATATGGTGTATATTTGCTTTACATACAGTATATTTATCTTTAAGTATGACTGTCCATCCATGTTTAAACTGACTTCACTGTTCTTGTTGCAGTTTCTGTCCAGGTGTGTCTGAACTCTCAGATCAGATCAAGCTTTCTTTAGTACCACACTAAATATCCATTACAATGTTTTGAAAAAGAACATGTGGTCAAATGGCACAAATTAAGTGAAAAAAATGTTTAGAAATATAATCACATCATTTAACCTAACGTAATGTGATCAAGAGGATTCCTCACATATTGATATATTTCTTTAAATTGTTTTCTTAGTTTTTCTGCACAGCCGGAATCAATTGGATCTGTTGAAGTGAAAAGACAGAAGACATTTCTACTGAATCTGTGTCTGCAAGCTGCTCTACGTGAGAGAGAGAGAACCTACAAACAACCATAGAGAAAGTGTTGTCATTAACCAATACATATTACAATGAGAAACTGGATTTCCTGCTGGATCTGTACTCACATGTGAAGGACTATGAGACTCAAACAGGCAGGAGTGTCCTTCCAGCATTACAGCCAGTTTACCAGTCAGCTCCTGCAGTCTGGTCCATAGATCTCTCAAAGAGAAAGACCTCTGTTCTCCTAGAAGTGTTGAAACTCCAACCAGAGAAGAAACCAGTAGAGCTGACAGGCTGGTCAGATAAAGAGAGTGAAGTGAGGTGTTTCCTACAGTGTCTGCCCTACATCTCACAGCTCAGGTGAGTCTGAACATGTTTGTTGATAATGATAATGTGAAGATAGTGATAATATTGTTATGTTCAACTATAATGTTTGTACATTTTATGAAATGTAATATCAGATTCATGTAATACGACATGTTGAATTACTAAAATACACATTGTGTAAGTACAGTTTTTAAAAACCTGCTCGCTTTTTATGGGAAAACATAATATAAGGTGTATATTTGCTTTACATACAGTATATTTATCTTTAATTATGACTGTACATCCATGTTTAAACTGACTTCACTGTTCTTGTTGCAGTTTCTGTCCAGGTGTGTCTGAACTCTCAGATCAGATCAAGTTTTCTTTAGTAGCAAGCAAGCAAGTTTATTTATATATCACAATTCGTACATAGAAGCAATTCAATGTGCTTTTCAGAGGAAAATAATAATAAATAAATAAAATACATGCATTTTATAACAATCTGTAATGCTGAAGTGACGGCATTTGCAACCTAAGGCTCCGCTGTGGGAGAACGCTGGGCAGAGCCATCTACAAAATTACCACCAGGGTCGCTACATTACCCCCACCAAAGTCCCTCACGGAGACACGCCTCTCCGATGGCCCTCTGCCAATCCCACACCAATGTAGCGTCCGGCGGGGGGAATTGAACCAGTGCCCTACTTATTTATTCAAAAGGTCTTTAGAACCTTTCCAGGTCTTTAGAACCTGGCCAAGAAGTCTTTCTCTAGAACATCTAGGTCTTTTTGAGCTCACAGGTATTCCGAACCTGGCCTGTAAGTCTTTAGAACCTCCAGGTCTTTAAAACGGCTCCGCTGGCCAAAGGTCCTTTTCAGATCTTTTATGTATTCATTACAGGTTCTCATTTATGCCATGCATCAGAATAAAAACAAATAAAAGCATAAAAATATAATTAAAATGCACTTAACAGTGTGATAAAGTTTAAGTGCTCAGTCATATGCTTGCGAAAAGAGATTTTTTTTTAGCCTGGCTTTAAAAATGGATACATTTTGGGAACGTCTAAGATCTTGTGGTAATTTATTCCAGTTGCATGCAGCGTAACTGCTGAATGCAGCTTCACCATGTTTAGTTTTGACTCTGGGCTCCACTAGCTGTCCTGAGTTCAGTGATCTGAGTGCCCTGCTTGGTTTATAATCCTCAAACATATCAGAAATGTATTCAGGTCCCAGTCCGTTCAGAGATTTATAGACTACTAGCAAAACGTAACTTTAAAATCTATTCTGTAACTAATTGGAAGCCAGTGCAAAGATTTAATAACCGGCGTGATTGTGTTCTGTTCTCTTAGTTTTTGTTAACATTCTAGCAGCAGCATTCTGAATGAGCTGCAGCTGTTTTACAGTCTTTTTGGGAAGTCCAGTTAAGAGCCCATTACAGTAGTCAACCCTACTGGAGATAAATGCATGGATAAGCTTCTCTTGGTCTTTTTTCGACACCAGATCCTTGATTCTGGCTATATTTTTAAGATGATAGAACGCTGTTTTGGTGACCGTTTTGATATGACTGGTGAACGTAAGATCTGAGTCTATCATTACACCTAGATTACGCACTTGGTCCCTGGTTTTTAGGGCTCGAGAATCAAGTTCTTTCCTAATATTAGTTATTTTATTTTTGTTGCCAAACAAAATAATCTCTGTTTTATTTTGGTTTAATTGTAGACAATTTTGGTTCATCCAGTCATTGATGTGCTCTATACATTGATACAGTGAGTCAATAGAGCTGCAGTCAGATGGTTCGAGGCCATATATATTTGAGTATCATCTGCTTAACTATGGTAGTTAATGTTGTTGTTCTGTAAAACTTTGCCCAGAGGTAGCATATAGAGATTGAACAGAAGTGGTCCGAGAATTGATCCCTGGGGAATTCCACATGTCATAGCCACCTTATTAGATTCATGATTGCCTATGGTGACAAAGTAACTCCGCCCATCTAAATAAGACCTGAACCAATTAAGGACTGTCCCGGAGAGTCCTACCCAATTTTCCAGCCTGTCCAGAAGTGTTATATGATCTACTGTGTCAAATGCAGCACTGAGATCTAATAGAACCAAAACTGTCATTTTACCCGAGTCAGTGTTCAGTCGTATATCATTTAAAACTTTTATCAGAGCCGTTTCAGTACTATGGTGAGGTCGGAAGCCTGATTGGAATTTGTCTAAGAGACCGTTTGAGTTCACAAATTTGCTGAGTTGATTGAAGACCACCTTCTCAATAATTTTGGCTATAAAAGGTAGATTTGAGACTGGTCTATAGTTGTTCAAAATAGTTGCATCCTGTGTTCTCTTTTTAATAGCGGTTTAATGGCAGCTGTTTTTAGTGACGTTGGGAAAATCCCTAATTGTAAAGAGCTATTAACTATTTGCTGCAGATCTATTGTTATGGAGTTAAAAATATTTTTTAAAAAGTCTGTTGGTAGTGTATCAAGACAACATGTGGAAGCTTTAAGTCCAACTGTTTCTTCTAGGATTTTTGGGTCAATTCTATCAAATTGTGACATAACAGACAAGTTATTTCTTGGTGGTTTTAGTGGCAATACAGGGTCATTGTTTGACTGTGTGGTTTTGATGGTCTGCCTAATGCTTTGTTTTTTTCACTGAAAAAAATAGCAAATTCATTACATTTTGCACTAGACAAAAGTTCAGGTGCTATATGCTTTGGGGGGTTGGTGAGTTTGTCGACCATTGCAAACAGAGTGCGGGTATTGTTGATATTCTTGTTGATCATTCCTGATAAATGTTGCTGTCTAGCCCTGCGTAATTCAATGCTGAATTTACAAATGTTTAGTTTGTAGATGTCATAGTGGATTTGAAGCTTAGTTTTTCTCCACTTACGTTCAGCTTTTCTACATTCTCTTTTAAGGGTGTTAACCATTATGGTGCTTCTCCATGGAGGTTTCTGTTTTCTTTGAGTTCTCTTTTCCCCTAACGGGTGCGACACGATTCATGACATTCAATATATTTTCATTAAACTTATCCAGGAGTTTGTCAACTGACTCTGCACTTATTGTTGGTGAAACAGCTGTAGCGTCCATAAATTGAGCATTGGTTCTCTCATTAATGTACCTTTTTTAACAGAAACTGAGTTTACTTGAACATCTGGGGTAATCAATGCTTCAAAAAATACACAAATGATCAGACAGGACCAAGTTTTTAACCATGACAGAGGAAAGAGCGAGACCTCTAGAAATAACCAGATCTAGAGTGTGGCCTCGGGTGTGAGTACGCTCTTTCACATGTTGAGTGAGGTCAAAGGTGTCAAGTAGAGCAAAAAGTTCTTTGGCATTATTGTCAGTATCATTATCTATGTGGATGTTAAAGTCCCCTGTTACAATAAAGAAGATGTAATCAACAGATATAACAGAGAGTAGTTCAGCAAAGTCATCAATAAATGCTGCAGAGTATCTCGGAGGTCTGTAAATGGTTAAAAACAACATTTTGGGAGCACCCTTCAATGTAAAACAAAGGTATTCAAAGGTAGTATAGTTTCCAAGAGCAATTTCTTTGCACTGGAATGTATCTTTGAATAGCGCAGCAACGCCACCTCCTTTCTTACCATTTCGACATGTATTCATATAACCAAAATTATCAGGTGCTGTCTCGTTAAGCACAGTAGCACTACTGACCTCATTTAACCAGATTTCCGTGAGAAACATAAAATGTAAGTTGAAACAAAAGGGAACTGGAGCGCTGCTGTAATCCCTTGTATCCTCCGGTGCTCCTGAAAGGGTAAATAATTTGAAACTAATAGGAAAAAATCCAAGTCAAGGCACCCAGTGGATACAAAAGGTAGTGAACAAAATCTTTATTGAAGGGCTAAAACATATAAAAAACACCAAAGCGTATCGGCCCACTGGCCTTCATCAGGGTGTTAAACAAACAGGAGCAATGTTTTGAAAAATAAATTGTGATCAAATGGCACAAATTAAGTGAAAAAAATGTTTAGACATATAATCACATCATTTAACCTAACGTAATGTGATCAAACAGATTCCTCTCACATATTCATATATTATTTTAAATTGTTTCCTTAGTTTTTCTGCTCACCCGGACTCAATTGGATCTGTTGAAGTGAAGAGACAGAAGATATTTCTACTGAATCTGTGTCTGCAAGCTGCTCTAGATGACAGAGAGAACCTACAAACAATCATAGAGAAAGTGTTGTCATTGTCCAATAAATATTACAATGAGGAACTGGATTTCCTGCTGGATCTGTACTCGCATGTGAAGGACTATGAGACTCAAACAGGCAGGAGTGTCCTTCCAGCATTACAGCCAGTTTATCAGTCAGCTCCTGCAGTCTGGTCCATAGACCTCTCAGAGAGAAAGACCTCTGTTCTCCTAGAAGTGTTGAAATTCCAACCAGAGAAGAAACCAGTAGAGCTGATTGGCTGGTCAGATGAAGAGAGTGAAGTGAGGTGTTTCCTACAGTGTCTGCCCTACATCTCACAACTCAGGTCGGTTGGTCAGTAGAGATAAATAGTTGTTCTTGTATTTTCACAAATAGGGAAGGTACTTGTTTTTTGTACCAGTCTTAAGCTGCCACTGTGTAGAATCCTAACTAAATTAGACAACTTTTTTCTCCTACACTTACAGTACAGAATGGGGTTTCATTGGGAAGGAGCATGTTTCTGCATATTTCTGCATGTTTATGCATATTTATGCATGTTTCAGCACATTTATGCATGTTTCTGCACATTTATGCATGTTTCTGCACATTTCTGTATGTTTCTGCATGTTTTAGCATGTTTCAGGTAAACACTGCATGTTTAAAGTAGCTACATGTCAATGCAAGATGATAGATAATGATCCGACAAGAAGTTTCAATAGAAAGCATTTAATTCAGTACCTTTTTTGGAAAATAATTTTCTTCTTTCTTCTGATCATTTTTGCCACAAGTTTAGTGAACAACTGCTTTAATTAGTGGTTTGCATGTTACTGTAATAACAATGTGAGTGAATGATGGGAATTTTGAAATATTTGCCGTTCTGAAATGCATCAGTTTAGATGTATTTATTTTTTTAGATTTCAACATGGTAAATCCATCAATATTTCACACAAAAGAGTAAGTAGCATTACACACGTGTTTTTTTAATTTGTCAAATTCCATCCCCAGCTGTGATGACCAGTTCTTCCTATGTCTGTGTGAGCCACTCTCTATGGGCTCAGAATGGGAAACCCAGCTGTGTGCCGTTCTTCTCCATGCTGTAGACCACACGGTCGTATTATCAGGGTGGTTACCCAGTGTTACCTGCAGGAGAGTTGGTGCAGTACTTAGCAAATCTGCATCTGGAGAAAAACTCAACGTCACTTTGATTCCAGAGAAGATGTCTTTCCATGGAGCTACACAACTCTTCCAACAAGTGAAAAAGCTTCACAAGCTTAGGTATTGATCAAACGTGAAGCCAATTTGGTTCATTCAGTCTGTGATTTGCACAATAAGTTACAATTCACCATTTGCCTTTTCCTTTCCAGGTTAAATGAAATGGCAGTCTTAAAACTGTCTAGGACAGCAAGATTTAGTTCTTGCTGCCATCCAACGATTATTGAGGAGATGATGCTTGATCTTTCTATTCCAGCTGCACCAGGAGTGTTGCATAGAGTGATCAGTAGCTTAGCTTCACTACTCAGATTTTGGCCAGTAAAGTGCTTAGATTTAACAGACTGCCCAATTGACGGCTATCTTCTAACTGCCTTGTTATGTCACCAGGGTCACTGGTCACCAGGGTCAACTTTTAGGCAAGTTTGTTAACTTTGATTTTGTACAAATTTTAATCCAGCCTTTCAGACTGATAGTATAGATAAATACATGTTTTTACAACTGTTGGAAATGCACATGTGTAATATGTTACTGTGTCCATCAATGACAGACTAAATAGGGAATCTCTGCGGCAGTTGGCTGATGTGGTTAATGACGCCCAGGACCAGGAACTGACCCAGTGCTTCCTGGAGAAGTGTGGTCATGACCTGTCTTACTGTACTCTGAAGTGGGAGGTGCTTCAGTACCTGTCGCAAAGCACCACACAACCAATCACAGTGAACCTCCGGAAAAGCCAATTCCAACCAGGCGACATCATACATCTTCTGCCAAGCTTGAAAAATATTCACTTTAAAAGGTTTTTTGACACAATATGCTGATTGTTGGTTAAAATGTTCTGGAGTCCAACTCCATATTGGTTCATTCTCAGGCTCTAACCCCTGTCTCTAAGGCTGACTCATTTGCAAGTTACACGATTCACATTTTACAAGTGTGAAATAGGACCAATATTAGCACCCGCTATCTCATCTCATCTCATCTCATCTTCAACCGCTTATCCGGGGTCGGGTCGCGGGGGTAGCAGCTCTAGCAGGGGACCCCAAACTTCCCTTTCCCGGGCAACATTAGCCAGCTCTGACTGGGGAATCCCGAGGCGTTCCCAGGCCAGTGTGGAGATATAATCTCTCCACCTAGTCCTGGGTGTTCCCCGAGGTCTCCTCCCAGCTGGACGTGCCTGGAACACCTCTCTAGGGAGGCGCCCAGGTGGCATTCTTACAAGATGCCCGAACCACCTCAACTGGCTCCTTTCTATGCAAAGGAGCAGCGGCTCTACTCCGAGTTCCTCTCGGATGACTGAGCTTCTCACCCTATCCCTAAGGGAGAGGCCAGCCACCTTTCTGAGAAAACCCATTTCGGCCGCTTGTACCCGCGATCTCGTTCTTTCGGTCATGACCCAGCTTTCATGACCATAGGTGAGGGTAGGAACAAAGATTGACCGGTAGATCGAGAGCTTTGCCTTTTGGCTCAGCTCTCTTTTCGTCACAACGGTGCGGTGAAGCGAATGCAACACCGCCCCCGCTGCTCCGATCCTCCGACCAAACTCCCGCTCCATTGTTCCCTCACTCGCGAACAGGACCCCGAGGTACTTGAACTCCTTCACTTGGAGTAAGGACTCATTCCCTACCCGGAGTAGGCACTCCACCGGTTTCCTGCTGAGAGTCATGGCCTCAGATTTAGAGGTGCTAACCCTCATCCCAGCCGCTTCACACTCGGCTGCGAACCGATCCAGTGAGTGCTGAAGGTCACCGACCGATGAGGCCATCAGGACCACATCATCCGCAAAAAGCAGTGATGTGACCATCAGCCCACCGAACGGAACCCCTCCCCCATGACTACGCCTTGATATCCTGTCCATGAATATTACAAACAGGATTGGTGACAAAGCGCAGCCCTGGCGGAGGCCAACCCCCACCGGGAACGAATCCGACTTACTGCCGAGGACACGGACACAGCTCATGCTTTGAGCGTACAGAGATTGGATGGCCCTGAGAAGAGACCCCCTCACCCCATACTCCCGCAGCACCTCCCACAAAAGATCCCGGGGTACCCGGTCATACGCCTTCTCCAGATCCACAAAACACATGTAGACTGGATGGGCATACTCCCAGGCCCCCTCCAGGATCCTTGCGAGAGTAAAGAGCTGGTCCGTGGTTCCCGGCCAGGACGAAAACCGCATTGTTCCTCTTCAATCTGAGGTTCGACTATTGGCCGAACCCTCCTTTCCAGCACTTTGGAGTACACTTTACCAGGGAGGCTGAGGAGTGTGATACCTCTGTAATTGGCACACACTCTCTGGTCCCCCTTTTTAAAGAGGGGAACCACCACCCCGGTCTGCCACTCCTCTGGCACTGTCCCAGACTTCCATGCAATGTTGAAGAGGCGTGTCAACCAAGACAGCCCTTCCCCACCCAAAGCTTTTAGCATTTCTGGACGAATCTCATCAGTCCCTGGGGCTTTGCCACTGTGGAGTTGTTTGACTACCTCCGCGACTTCCCCCAGGGAAACTGACGATGACCCTCCATCAGCCTCCAGCTCTGCCTCTGTACTAGAGGGCGTGTAGGTCGGATTCAGGAGCTCCTCAAAATGCTCTTTCCAGCGCCCGATCACATCATCAGTTGAGGTCAACAGTGTCCCATCCTTACTGTACACAGCTTGGATGGTTCCCGTTTTCCCCTTCTGAGGTGCCGAACGGTTTTCCAGAAGCATTTTGGTGCCGACCGAAAGTCCTTCTCCATAGCTTCTCCAAACTTCTCCCACACCCGCTGCTTTGCCTCTGACACGGCAGCGGCTGCAGCCCTTCGGGCCTGTCGGTACCCTGCAACTGCCTCCGGAGTCCCCAGGGCTAGCATATCCCTGAAGGCCTCCTTCTTCAGTCGGACAGCTTCCCTGACCACCGTGGTCCACCACGGTGTTCTAGGGTTACCACCCCTTGAGGCACCTAGGACCTTGAGACCACAGCTCACCGCCGCAGCTTCAGCAATAGAAGCTTTGAACATTGCCCACTCAGGTTCAATGCCCCCAACCTCCACAGGGATGCCTGAAAAGCTCCGCCGGAGGTGTGAGTTGAAGATCTTTCGGACAGGGGCCTCCTCCAGACGTTCCCAGTTCACCCGCACCACCCGTTTGGGCTTACCTGGTCTGTCCAAAGTCTTTCCCCACCCTCTGATCCAACTCACTACCAGATGGTGATCAGTTGACAGCTCTGCCCCTCTCTTCACCCGAGTGTCCAAAACATGCGGCCTTAGATCAGCCGATACGATCACAAAATCGATCATTGACCTTCGGCCTAGGGTGCTCTGGTACCATGTACACTTATGCGCCTCCTTATGTTCGAACATGGTGTTTGTTATAGACAATCCATGACTAGCACAGAAGTCCAATAACAAACGACCGCTCGGGTTTAGATCAGGGAGGCCGTTCCTCCCAATCACGCCTCTCCAGGTGTCTCCATCGTTGCCCACATGTGCGTTGAAGTCTCCCAGCAGAATGATGGAGTCCCCTACTGGAGCCCTATATAGGACTCCCTTCAGGGTCTCCAAGAAGGCTGAATACTCCGAACTGCTGTTTGGTGCATAAGCACAACATGCAACCGCACCCGCTATCATTATTTTAAAAACAAAGAAGGGTATTCAATAACTAGCAAGTAAAACTAAAACAAACTATCCGGCTTCCTTTCTGCAGAATTAACTCTCACTTCGAAAGGACAGCTCTGAGAGAAATTCACAAACAACGGGCCGGTCACATGGTGACAACGTTACTGAGGTCATCAGATGAATGGATCAACCTGAGCAACCTGGTGTTGGACCATGACGACTGTGAAGCCCTGCGTTTCGCTTTACACTACAGCGACGGGGTCAAACTCAACCTGTTCTGGACCGTCGTTCCGAAAGCGGAAATGGGGAGCATTCTGAGTCTTTTAAACAGAATCTGTTCACTCAGGTCTTTATCAATGTGTATTTTTTATGAACTATTGTTATATTTTGCTACTATTTTTGCTTTGTATTTTCTTGAATAATAACTGTGTAGATGTTGTGTGCCATTTCACAATAATTGTATTGTTCAGAATGACGCCATGTTATTAGGAGCATTTGACAAACTAAAGACTTTGCCTTTCTTGGTTGCTGAACTATGATCTTGCATGTTGACCTTTAGGGTAAACAGGGAACTACTGCTGGAGCTTTTCCATGCTTGCAGACGTGTTGGGCTACAGAGACTAGCAGAAGTCCATCTCATGAGGCTTCTCGACCATCAACTGGACCTATCTTGCTCCTCTGCGATGGATCTGTCCAGACACGAGGAAGACTACGTATTAAAACTCTCAACTAGGGACTGTATGGTCATTGCGTTAGCCATCCAGGTAGCCGACTGTGGCACAGATCTCAACCTGCATGACTGCCAAGTTGAGAATGCAGGACTGGAAGAGCTTATCCCTGTTTTACATCGGGTCCATTTGAGGTGAGCAGCCATCCATCCAACTTGTTTTCTTGTTAGTGCTTTATATATATATATATATATATATATATACTCTATGTATTGAAGATATGTGCTGCTAATGAGGGAAACTAATTACACTGATCATTTTCCCTATAGCATATAGACAATTAAAACAAGTATTTACTAATTACACTGATCATTTTCCCTATAGCATATAGACAATTAAAACAAGTATTTACTAATTACACTGATCATTTTCCCTATAGCATATAGACAATTAAAACAAGTATTTACTAATTACACTGATCATTTTTCCTATAGCATATTGACAATTAAAACAAGTATTTACTAATTACACTGATCATTTTCCCTATAGCATATTGACAATTAAAACAAGTATTTACTAATTACACTGATCATTTTCCCTATAGCATATTGACAATTAAAACAAGTATTTACTAATTACACTGATCATTTTCCCTATAGCATATTGACAATTAAAACAAGTATTTACTAATTACACTGATCATTTTCCCTATAGCATATTGACAATTAAAACAAGTATTTACTAATTACACTGATCATTTTCCCTATAGCATATAGATAATTAAAACAAGTATTTACTAATTACACTGATCATTTTTCCTATAGCATTGGAAAACAACTTTTGTTACAGTTCCTGCAATTGATTTCTTCGAGTGACAGCAACAGCTCAGTCAAGCTTGCTTTCTTACTCTCCCGAGCACTGGGGAAGAAGCTGGACCTCAGTCAGACCCCTTTGGACCTGGTGGCCTGTTCGTCCCTGGCCTTGGTTCTAGAGTATTCTGAAGGACTTTTAGAACTGGACCTTCACAGCTGCAATCTCACTGACAACCACCTGAATTGTCTGCTCACGCAACTCCACAAAGTACAAGTCCTCAAGTTAGTGGATTACAGTACATTCACCTGTATACAACGGATGCTATTAATTTGCTCATGTTCTTATTGAAATTGAAAAATGGTGTTGTGTCTTTCAGTCTTAGCTACAATGAAGTCACCAACCAAGGGGCCATTTATGTTAATAAAACACTATCCATAAACGGCTTCACTGGCACTGTATGGTAAGTGTTTATAGAGACATTGGTGCTTGTGTTCATTGGAAGTTTAACTTGCTAGTTATTGGTTGTAACATGTCATGATCAAGGAACTGTGTTGTTTCTCCACAGGCTCCACAACAGCAAAGTCATAAAGTCTGACTGCTTTTCGCCAGACGACAAGCGCCACAGACTGTGTCCTCCTGATGTAAAGACTTCTAAAAGGTTTTCAAAGGTAGTTACTCATGCTGTGAACAACAGTGAAAATTGAAATAGGAATTCTAATTCCAATCCATTTGCTAAATGCTGTTTCTTTTTATCAAACGTTGTTGTATTTAGACATATTGTCTTCAAAAACAGTAGGTATTCACGAATTCCACTTTTAGGTGCGGATCAAGGCACTTATTAAGGAATTTGACCCTGTGATGGAAGTTGTAGAAGGCAGGATTTCTTACAGGTAACTGGTATTAATTTGATCAATTTCACATATACCTGTCCTTTGATCATACTTCACTCTAGAATGTTATTGGATGTTTTGTCAAATTCAATTGATTTAGAAAGGCACAACCCTGACTATATAAAATCCTTCACAATATATGTCATGACTATATCAGACCATTCACAGTGGATGTCATGATTATATCAGATCCTTCACAGAGGATGTCATGACTATCAGATCCTTCACAGTGGATGTCATGACTATCAGATCCTTCACAGAGGATGTCATGACTATATCAGATCCGTCACAGAAGATGTCATCCCCTTTACTTTACTCACCTATTGTTTTTCATGATGCTTTTCAGTTTCCAGTTTGTGTCTCGAGGCAGGTTTAAATGTACCGCTACAGGACTCATATTTGGGATGAGAGAGGCGGGGACCATCGAGTACAGAGTGGAGGACTGGGACATGCACATCCTGGCTAATACCAGCTATGTTCCTGCAGGTCCCCTGTTTCACCTTAACTGTCCAAATGAACATCTTTATCAACTACAGCTTCCCCACTGTGAGACTGATTGTGAGTTGGGCTTTTGCAGCGCAGTTCCCATATGTGTCTAGTCACTGTGCACATTCTGGTTAGCATTAGCAGGTTCTGATTAGCATTAGCAGGTTCTGGTTAGCATTAGCAGGTTCTGATTAGCATTAGCAGATTCTGATTAGCATTAGCAGGTTCTGATTAGCATTAGCAGGTTCTGGTTAGCATTAGCAGGTTCTGATTAGCATTAGCAGGTTCTGATTAGCATTAGCAGGTTCTGATTAGCATTAGCAGGTTCTGATTAGCATGTTCTGGTTAGCATTAGCACGTTCTGGTTAGCATTAGCATGCAGAGACACCTTGAACTTCCTTCGAACTGGCTTCTATTGACATTATAATGTTAACAACTAAACATGAGACTAGTTGAAGCTGGTGTGTGTGTGTGTGTTTTACCAGTGTACTCAGCAGAGGATCTTGAGGTGGCCCATTTATGCATTAATAACATGGAATTCCTGAGACCCAAGAACGTGACCGAGTCACATGTGATCGTAGCCATCTGCAGGCTCTCACGGTTTGGTAATGTGCGGAAAAGACGATTCGACCAAAACCGTGTCCAGGTGAAGGTGGGCTTGTTCCTTGAGCCAGACGCAACTCCAAAACGCCAAAGGCTCTGGGTGTTCCTCCTACCCCGGAATGTGCCGGTCACCGAGGTAATTTTCAACTTACCTTCGAGTTATTTGTTACCACGTTTCACCTCCCTTTTTTAAGTTGTCATTCATGTGCATAAATGACTGAATTTACAACACAACCACCATACACAGCTCATTTAAGTACAGATAGATAATACATTGATGTTTGACCATCCACCTCTGTTTTGTCATCTTTCTGTGCGTCATACAATATTACCTCAGGTAAAGGAGCAACACAAGGAGTATATATACATAAAGACCAGCCCCTACTGCACTTTAAGACACAAAAACAAATACAGTTTGACTTCTAACCTCAAATTGGGTTTCAAAGTCCAGCCCAAAGTAAGTACATGTTCTGTATGAACACACTGATTTTAATTTCTCTCGGGTCTTCTCAAGATGTCTCTTTACCAATTCTTTACACACACACACACACACACACACACACAAAATTATATATTTTTCTTTCAGAAATACACTTTACACTTTGATAGTAGCACAGATCACCTTGCCACATTTGAGGTCTTCCTGAACCGTAACATCACCGAACTGAAGTTGAAGATCATGGAGAAGATCAGGAAAAAGACAAAGAAACGCTGGTCTCGCTTGGTGATTCTCAAAACAAAACCTGGTACCTCCTGTCCATTGATCACACATTCTGCTTAGTGAGATAAGAGTCACAAATAGGCTGTTGAACAAACAATCAAACTCGGCCAACTCAGTCTCTGTATTAAAGCCTTTTATTAAAATATTTTCTCTGACTACCGCAGAAAGCGAGGACTCGTCGAGTGCTCATCCGAAACCCTCCACAGGTGCAGGTCATTCCATACCAATAGACATTATTTACTTTTGTGTCTAGATCACACTGTTTATAACTTGTCCTCTCCAACTCAACATAGGTAATGTTACGATCCAGAAACTCTCTGAGAACGATTGGCTTGAGACTCTTTGCAAGATACTGGAGGAGCTGACGGATGAAGAAATGAGTAGGATGAAGTTTTTCATGATGAATATAAGGAACAGACCGAAGATCTGAAAAAGTACCCTGGAGAAGCATTCTAATCCCTGGGACGTTGCCCAAGTGATGGTGAACACCTGGGGCATGAATGACTCCATCTTGGCCACCGAAGAGTTATTGGAAAAATCTGACCGCAGAGATCGTCGTGTGACATCATTGCTTCAGCCCTTTCTGAAGCAATGTCACCACATGTGACCAGTGGGAAGGAAATCAATAATATGAAAATACATTTTAAATAAACATATTACAATATCATGTTACATATGCAAATATAAGGATTCGATTTAGAAATCTGTAATAAACATGTTTTTATATTTCCACATTCATTTTATTTACAAGAAGAGATATTACCTTTCTGATTAGTCATTTTTACCAATCATTTCATGAGTTGCTCTTATTTTTAAAAGTGCTATGTTTGAAAATTAAAAAATGACATACATTAACTTGAAGGGGCTTTATTAAAATGTATTTGTTCTTAATCAAACAAGGGATTGAACTCAGGAAAAAAACTCAGGGAGAGAAGACTGAACTAAATGTTTTGAATTCATATCTACATGGTTTTGTAATAAGATTTGTATGTTAAATAAATTTACCTTGAGTAACATAATTGGTGTTTGAAAGATTTGTTTTTAAAAGTTTAGTGTATATTTTGATTCTATAACTCTTTGCCTATTATAAGAATAATCAGCAAACTACATGTATAATTGTATGTCCAAATATCAGTTAATCACTACCGTCATCAGCAGTCATCATAACTGCTGTTAGAAGGAATGGAAACACGCCTGAAACCGGTGATCATGTTAGAGGAAACACACGGGAAACCGGTGATCATGTTAGAGGAAACACACGGGAAACCGGTGATCATGTTAAAGGAAACACGCCTGAAACCGGTGATCATGTTAGAGGAAACACACCTGAAACCGGTGATCATGTTAGAGGAAACACACAGGAAACCGGTGATCATGTTAGAGGAAACACACCTGAAACCGGTGATCATGTTAGAGGAAACACACCTGAAACCGGTGATCATGTTAGAGGAAACACGCCTGAAACCGGTGATCATGTTAGAGGAAACACGCCTGAAACCGGTGATCATGTTAGAGGAAACACACAGGAAACCGGTGAACATGTAAGAGGAAACACACAGGAAACCGGTGATCATGTTAGAGGAAACACACCTGAAACCGGTGATCATGTTAGAGGAAACACGCCTGAAACCGGTGATCATGTTAGAGGAAACACGCCTGAAACCGGTGATCATGTTAGAGGAAACACGCCTGAAACCGGTGATCATGTTAGAGGAAACACACATGAAACCGGTGAACATGTAAGAGGAAACACATGGGAAACCGGTGATCATGTTAGAGGAAACACACGGGAAACCGGTGATTATGTTAGAGGAAACACACGGGAAACCGGTGATCATGTTAGAGGAAACACACGGGAAACCGATGATCATGTTAAAGGAAACACGCCTGAAACCGGTGATCATGTTAGAGGAAACACGCCTGAAACCGGTGATCGTGCTACACACTTATCCCATGGCTTTAACCACAACCTGCACAACACTGTGGATTTACAGCACTTTGTTCAAATGCAAACACACTGTTGTCAAAACTGTTAACCACACATTCAAAACAGGATGGATTTCAGCTTGGCGCATTTCAAACACTGCTGATTGCCATTTCAGATGAAAGCCTAAGCAGGGGTCTGTTTCAAGAAGGTGCGTTAACATACTCTAAATCTAACCCTGACCTCGGAGTTGGTTTACACTAAGATGGAAAACGCAGAATTTTCGGTTTCAGAACAGCTGATTTGAGTTGGTTCAATCAACCCAGTGTAGGTTCCCTCAGAGTTACGCGCGTGCACCGCCGCTATAAAAAGGCAGCATGAATGGAGCCGCGATTCTACGATTCACCATGGCAACCAGCATTACTACCGCATGCGTCACCCCTTGAAATACTGATGCAGGCTTACAGCGACTATGAACACGTATTTAGAAAAAAATTGCTACTCGGGTCAACGCGTAAATTCCAATAGGCCTATAGTGTTTTCATTTGATTTTTAATTTACACCATAATTTTAATTTATACTTTTTATTAATTGCCAGTTGGGAAATTATTTTTTGACACTGTTAGAACAAACTATACACATGCCTGAAATACCCATGCTCATATTTTATCACAAGTGTTATTACTGGTATTCACTGGGAGTTCCCTAGAACCCAGTCTGGAACACACAACATGAAACAATATACTGTTTCTCTTCTGCACTGTTGTCCACATCAACATTTCCTTCCTAACTTTCATATTTTGTCCAGATTTCTATCTCTGTGGCAGTTATTCACATGTCTCAGAAGCTGATCCTTACGGATGAATGTTTTTGCACAAAACAAACAGCCATGTGGTTTCTCTCCTGTGTGAGTCAGTTTATGGGCAGTTAGGTTTCTCTTGACGTTGAAGCTTTGCCCACAGACACCACAGCTGAATGGTTTCTCGCCTGTGTGAGTCCGTATATGTGTGGTTAGGATCTCCTTGCGATTGAAGCTTTTCCCGCAGACAGCACAGCTGAATGGTTTCTCTCCTGTGTGTGTCCGTATGTGCATGGTTAGGTTCTCCTTGCGATTGAAACTTTTCCCACAGTCACCACAGCGAAACGGTTTCTCTCCCGTGTGAGTCAGTTTATGCTGCTTTAGGATCTGTGAGTGATTGAAGCTTTTCCCACAGTCACCACAGCTAAATGGTTTCTCTCCTGTGTGTATCCTCATGTGCCTGGACAGAACTCCTTTGCATTTGAAGGTCTTGTTACAGAAAGGACAGGAGCAGAGATTCTGTATGTGACAGAGTTGGATATGGGCCTTCAGTGTACAGGTGGATTTGTACTGCTGCTTGCAGAAGCTACATTCACTGACCCTGAACCTGGCCAGAGTCACATGCCTCTGCAGGTCAGAGGTCAGAGCGAATGACTCACCACAGTCACGGCAGCAGTGTGTTTTTAGCGAGGTACTAGGTGGGGAATAGTGTTCCCTCATTGGTGGGTTAGAGGGCCAGAGGGTGCTGTAGAGCCCATCCAGACCCACAGATAAAGCTGAGCTCTGGCTTGTGCCGTTACTCTGACTATCTGGAGGAGGGTTACCAGAGATGTCTGACCCATTGATCTGGGCCACAGTGTCAAAATGTCTGACATCCACTGGTTTAGATTCACTCTCTCTGTCCACCACATTCTGGGTTTGGGCAAAAGTCATGGATCCAAAAGGGTTCTCGTGTTCCAAGTCACTTTCCGCAAATGAAGGAGCAACTTTAAAGTCAACCACATCAGCCTCCGGTCCTTGAAACTGTTCTGCCTCCTGATTGGTCCAGAGATCCTGCTGTTCCTCTTTTATCTGTGTGAGCTCTGGGTTCTCCAGGTCCAGTCTGGGGCTCCACGCCTGCTCGTAGTTCGGCTGCTCAGCTGGAACATGTTCCAGGGTTTCTGTGTGGGTGGACAAGAACAAATAGATGTTAGCTACTTTCCCCCCCAAACATGTGTGACACGATGAGAAACAGGGCTGTGCACCAAACATTCCGACCAGCATCGGACAAAATAAGGAAAATACGCTCTCCGATGGGCAATATATGGCTGTTCATATAGTACCCTCCATATTAGTGTACCACATTGGTTATCAGACGGTTTGTATTATTAATTACCGGCTTTACCGCATACCCGATACCGTGTGCAAACAAGCCTCAATAATGAATGCAACTCTTGCGTTTTACGTGACATATATATATATGTAGTTACATGTAGATCTACATACCTTTCATCTGTATCTTCGTGGTGACCTGTAGCCGGTTCTGTAACCGTTCAATCTCCTCTTGATACTCCAGTACCGTTTTCTCTACAGCACCAAATATCTCCACAGCAGCAGCCGTTAACCGGTCATTTAGGAGCACACGGAGCAGCTGTAGTTTAGACATGTCTACTTGAATGAGGTTTCAGCAGGTGTGGTATTTACGGAATAATAGAAATCCTAACCATTCCGTGTCCAATCCTACTTCCGTGATATTGTCCAATCAGAGATCCCCTGGGTGTTTGGAAACATGGCACTTAAAACGGAAATTCCGCTCCATCAAAGAGCACAAAACACAGTGGTTTTACGGTTTCTGTCTTCTTATTATCACTTGAAATAAATACGCGAAGGACCGACCACGTTTCGAAACGTGATTCATCTCCTTCTTGAAATACCTCTGCCCGAGGTCAACAACGAGCTTTCTGAAAACGCATCGGGGTTTAGAAACACACAACAGCGCCGCCATGCGGGTGGAGGGGTACTGCATGTATTATGAACTGGGTCACATCAAGGAATCTTCAGTTTGATTTGAACTTAAATCAAATCTTAAAACGATTCCTCAGGTCTCTTCGCCTTCTTGTCTACACCCATCAGAGAAGATTATAGTGCCCATTACATTATATCTACCCTTACAGTTGAGAACGTGATGTAACCCTCAGAATGTTGATGTTAAAACTTATCTAAACTTGGATTGTAAAACTAATCAAAACTTTTTTTCTAATATTGATTTCTAATATTATTACAAACGTTATGTCTGATGAATGAGGTCAATTATTATGCCTGTTTCGCCAGATTGTCAACTTGAATATGTGTGCCCACATTAAAATAGGATTATAAATAAGAGTGTTGAAGGTAACGGTCGGGAGATTGAGATTAAGGAAATGTGTTATTGTCAACATTACAGCAACAAGGAAAAGAACAACAGCCAGTTTTACACGTGTACATTTTATTCTCTATCAGCCAAATACACACTGCAGCCATTTTTATTTCAGTAAACTAAAACATGCCCTCATAGATATGTATATATGTATAGCTTCGTATATATATAGAACTGTCATCACCATGGAAACAGGATGCCGATATGCTAGTTGACAAGCAGACTGACCAATCACAGGACTGACCAATCACAGCGAACGCCCACCAACATTTCAATTGAAGCGTATCTTTTTTGTTGCACTCAGTGTTAACAGTGATGTCACTAAAGTAGATGCGTGATGTCATTGATGCTACAACAGCGAGTTATGTTGTGTGCTCACATGTCCCGCCCCCTCCACAGACGGTGCCATTGGCCAGAATACAGTGCTCGTCTCCTACTGGCTGCGAATACTTTTCCTGTATCTCGGGTCGACAAGTAAAGAGCAAGAGTGCAACGTGGGTGTAGCTGTAATATCCTAGATACTAGTATTGAAGAGCTGACAATCGAGTAGCTTAATACCGGTCTTTACTGAACACTTGGCATAGCAGTACAACACATGGCAGCGTTAGCATAACATCACACTACCCACAACCCCCTGCTGCCCCCTGGGGCCACTCCCATCTACTACAGTAGCGAAGTAAGGTTCAGTTTCTCTGCTCATGTTGTTACATTGTCTCCTTCCCTCTCCCATGCGCCCAACTCAGGCACACACACACATGCACGCGCACACACACACACTCTGGTCTGAACCTATCAAGGGCCATTTAATAACCAATAATTACAGAAATAAAATGAATCGTAGTTCACAGTGTTGTTCCCTGTCTGAGAAAAACACAAATAACAACACAAGAAACAACCAACGCAAATCTCCAAGAAATCGACAAACTAACTGCCCTGGTTTGAAACCAATCATTCTTTTTGTAGCAGCTATTTGGGTCTGGCACACACACGCACACACGCACCTGCACTCACAAACACACGTGAAATGTTAACAATCTTGATAGATGTCTTACCACGGAATAAAATTAGGTGAGAAATATCACACACAGATTATATACAATCGACACATAGACGATGGACATTTAGATTGGCGATAAAGACACAGTAACGAACAGAACGATGTAACTACAATCGAGAGCACGGCAGAAAAGGATCAGCGCAAGATATTATTAACTGCCATCTTAGATATTATCTCCGACCACTAAGACACCGCTAGCTAACCAGCCATGTCGTCTCAAGTGAGCAATGGTTTTGGATTACGATGGCTTTGAGAAGGAAAAGATATTTAGATTATAGCCATTTCTTAGGACAGGAAAAATACGCACAATTAACAACAGCAGCAAAAAAGGAAGTAGATATTTGGTTTGGGGTTGCTACAGGTGACGTCATGACCGACCGTTGTTAAATAAAGGCCAAAAGGAGGTCAATATGACAAAGAGGAAGTGATGTTGTTTTCATGTAGTGATATACGCAACAACTAGAAAACTGCAGGGGTAGTGGGCAGTGCTGTGAAGATTATAGAGCCAGTTAGTCTCATAAACGTGGCACAGATATAGGACTCCTGTCTGTGTTCTGTAGAAGGTGTGTGAGAGTGGTAGAAATGTTTAATCTTGGTTCCACCAACAAAAAAAACACTAATCAGAACAGACTAGTGAATTAAAATTAATCAATATTATTAAACGAATCAAATAACTCTTTGGTCACAAAAAGGCCAAAAATAACGAAGGAAAAAAATAACAGAATAAATAAAACCAAGCAGTTTGTATTGTTGAAACAGGAAGACGGTGGTAGTATTTAAGTGCACTGATGCACTCTGGGATTGCACGTGCCTGATGCATAGGATTTGTAGATCTTTAAGCAAAAGGGGCGGGGTCAGAGGCTAGACAGAATACTAATGAGGCGAAGCAGGAGGCCTGAACTGTATCTTCTGTTCTTCTCCCTCCTCATCCCCCTCTTCTCCCTTCTCCTCTTCCTCACAGTAGCGGTGGATCAGGTGATGAAGGTGGCGCTGGAGATCCTGGGGTCGTGAACCCTCTGAAGGGTTTTTTAATCGCTCTAGGAAAACCTGCTTCCTGTTTCCACTGGCTCCTCCCTCCTTCACTACTGTCCGCCTCTGGGCACGCCCCTTGCGCATCCGGGCTCTGAGGGTGGGGGGTATGAATAAAAACAGGAAGATAAAAAGAGAAGTGAAAGGGGGTTAGGGTTAGGGGGGGGGCGTGGTTAGAACCTCCTAACTTTGTAAAATAACAGCAAGGGGCTGAGGGGATAAAACCGAGGGAAGGAAATGGTTAGAGAGAAACTGAGACATTAGTAACAGTTATATCAACTCCACAACAAGCGTTTTCGAACCCAGTCTCTTATGTAATGGAGTGTCTGGCCGTCATTAGCGCCCTCTAATGGACATTATCAGTACAACACATTAGTCACAAAAGTTCCATCACACAAGATTGACAGGTTGTTGTTAGCTGACATTCACAACGCACACACACGCACACGCACACACACACCTCCTGACCACTGATCCATCCTCCTTGGCTATCTCTCTCTCCACTATGGGAAGATTTGCGCAGCTAAACCCCCCTATATACTGAAGAGCCTGAAATGGGAGGGATACAGAGAATATTAACCAATCTAATGGGAGGGATACAGAGAATATTAACCAATCTAATGGGAGGGATACAGAGAATATTAACCAATCTAATGGGAGGGATACAGAGAATATTAACCAATCTAATGGGAGGGATACAGAGAATATTAACCAATCTAATGGGAGGGATACAGAGAATATTAACCAATCTAATGGGAGGGATACAGAGAATATTAACCAATCTAATGGGAGGGATACAGAGAATATTAACCAATCTAATGGGAGGGATACAGAGAATATTAACCAATCTAATGGGAGGGATACAGAGAATATTAACCAATCTAATGGGAGGGATACAGAGAATATTAACCAATCTAATGGGAGGGATACAGAGAATATTAACCAATCTAATGGGAGGGATACAGAGAATATTAACCAATCTAATGGAGGGGATACAGAGAATATTAACCAATCTAATGGGAGGGATACAGAGAATATTAACCAATCTAATGGGAGGGATACAGAGAATATTAACCAATCTAATGGGAGGGATACAGAGAATATTAACCAATCTAATGGGAGGGATACAGAGAATATTAACCAATCTAATGGGGGGATACAGAGAATATTAACCAATCTAATGGGAGGGATACAGAGAATATTAACCAATCTAATGGGAGGGATACAGAGAATATTAACCAATCTAATGGGAGGGATACAGAGAATATTAACCAATCTAATGGGAGGGATACAGAGAATATTAACCAATCTAATGGGAGGGATACAGAGAATATTAACCAATCTAATGGGAGGGATACAGAGAATATTAACCAATCTAATGGGAGGGATACAGAGAATATTAACCAATCTAATGGGAGGGATACAGAGAATATTAACCAATCTAATGGGAGGGATACAGAGAATATTAACCAATCTAATGGGAGGGATACAGAGAATATTAACCAATCTAATGGGAGGGATACAGAGAATATTAACCAATCTAATGGGAGGGATACAGAGAATATTAACCAATCGTTGTTCTTATTATGGAGAGACAGCAATACTTCTGAGGACATCTGTCCATTTCACAAGCTCTGTATAATGCTGGGCTGAAAGACATATCATCTGGTGAAAGCAAAACATGGTTATTGTCGGGCTTAGTGTACGTGTGAGCAGCCAATGGGCTGAGTGAATCAGGTACGGATATCCTCAACCCTCCATGAGACAGTCATGTCTGTGGGCGTGTAAGGCTGAGTGAATCAGGTACGGATATCCTCAACCCTCCATGAGACAGTCATGTCTGTGGGCGTGTAAGGCTGAGTGAATCAGGTACGGATATCCTCAACCCTCTATTAAAAGTCGACGAGACATCTGCAGTGTGTGAAGACTCTATATCGACTCTAAACTGACCTGTGTGAAGTCGTCCCTGGCCGTGGGCAGGTCAGAGGTCAGGGTGGTGTCACCACGGAGCGTCTCGGTCCTCTCTCCCTCCACCACGTTGTTCTGCTCCACTTGGCTGACCTCCTGACCGCCGTGTGACTCCTCCCCACACAGCGAGGAGGAGGCACGCTCTGAAAACGCCAGCTGCCAAACGGAGGAGTATTAAGATACGAAATTCGCCATCGGTCTGGTGTGACTCAGTTTCCCTGATAAATTAATCTGTGAGCTTTTACTAATTAAATATAATAATTGTAAAAAATATTAGAATAATTGATACAAACCTTTGGACTTGTTTTAGATTGAACGTCCACCTACCTCTGAATAATCTTCATGGCTCTTCAGAACGGTCCTTTTGACCACTCTGGAGTATCCGTCCCCCAGCTCCGCCCCTACCTCCTCTGGGGGGTCGCCCCCCTCCACTGTAACCTCCTCCCTCTGGACCCCCAACGGCGTCATCACCTGGCGGATCACCTTGCGAGTCACCTGGACGTAGAGGGCGAATTCACAGGACAGGTTAGGATCTTATTAACTGTTTGATGATGATGAGTTGTCGTGTGATAAGGTTCTAAAATACACCAGTTTTAAGACTTTGGAAAAGAACAACTAATAGAGATCAGAAGGGTTATATATATAATATATATATATATATATATATATATATATATATATAAAGGGTTATATATTATGGATTATATATATAAAGGGTTATATATAATGGGTTATTTATATATAATATATATAAAGGGTTATATATAATGGGTTATTTATATATAATATATATAAAGGGTTATATATAATGGGTTATATATATAATATATGTAAAGGGTTATATATATAATATATATAAAGGGTTATATATTATGGGTTATATATATAAAATATATATAAAGGGTTATATATAATGGGTTATTTATATATAATATATATAAAGGGTTATATATAATGGGTTATATATATAATATATATAAAGGGTTATATATAATGGGTTATATATATAATATATGTAAAGGGTTATATATATAATATATATAAAGGGTTATATATAATGGGTTATATATATAATATATATAAAGGGTTATATATAATGGGTTATATATATATATATAATATATATACAAGGATTATATATAATGGGTTATTTATATATAATATATATAAAGGGTTATATATAATGGGTTATTTATATATAATATATATAAAGGGTTATATATAATGGGTTATATATATAATATATGTAAAGGGTTATATATATAATATATATAAAGGGTTATATATTATGGGTTATATATATAAAATATATATAAAGGGTTATATATAATGGGTTATTTATATATAATATATATAAAGGGTTATATATAATGGGTTATATATATAATATATATATAAAGGGTTATATATAATGGGTTATATATATAATATATGTAAAGGGTTATATATATAATATATATAAAGGGTTATATATAATGGGTTATATATATAATATATATAAAGGGTTATATATAATGGGTTATATATATATATATAATATATATACAAGGGTTATATATAATGGGTTATTTATATATAATATATATAAAGGGTTATATATAATGGGTTATTTATATATAATATATATAAAGGGTTATATATAATGGGTTATATATATAATATATGTAAAGGGTTATATATATAATATATATAAAGGGTTATATATTATGGGTTATATATATAAAATATATATAAAGGGTTATATATAATGGGTTATTTATATATAATATATATAAAGGGTTATATATAATGGGTTATATATATAATATATATAAAGGGTTATATATAATGGGTTATATATATAATATATGTAAAGGGTTATATATATAATATATATAAAGGGTTATATATAATGGGTTATATATATAATATATATAAAGGGTTATATATAATGGGTTATATATATATATAATATATATACAAGGGTTATATATAATGGGTTATTTATATATAATATATATAAAGGGTTATATATAATGGGTTATTTATATATAATATATATAAAGGGTTATATATAATGGGTTATATATATATAATATATATAAAGGGTTATATATAATGGGTTATTTATATATAATATATATAAAGTGTTATATATAATGGGTTATATATAATATATATATATATATAAAGGGTTATATATAATGGGTTATTCATATATAATGGGTTATATATAATGGGTATATATAATATATATATATAAAGGGTTATATATAATGGGTTATATATATATAATATATATAAAGGGTTATATATAATGGGTTATATATATATAATATATATAAAGGGTTATATATAATGGGTTATATATATATAATATATATAAAGGGTTCTATATAATGGGTTATATATATATAATATATATAAAGGGTTATATATAATGGGTTATATATATATAATATATATAAAGTGTTATATATAATGGGTTATATATATATATATAATATATATAAAGGGTTATATATAATGGGTTATATATATATAATATATATAAAGGGTTATATATAATGGGTTATATATATATAATATATATAAAGGGTTATATATAATGGGTTATATATATATATAATATATATAAAGGGTTATATATATATATAATATATATAAAGGGTTATATATAATGGGTTATATATATAATATATATAAAGGGTTATATATAATGGGTTATATATATATATAATATATATAAAGTGTTATATATAATGGGTTATATATAATATATATATATATAAAGGGTTATATATAATGGGTTATTCATATATAATGGGTTATATATAATGGGTATATATAATATATATATATAAAGGATTATATATAATGTCCCCATCCGGACCATTACCTTTCTGACCACTGTGTCTCCACGGTCATCTGTGTACTTCTCTGTGGTTACAGACTGATGAGGGATGTCTGTAAACTCATCCGCCTGTAGAGGGAGCCAAAGACACGCAGTACCCAGTTATTATACTGCATCGCCACATGGGGGCACTGTTTTTCAATAGGTACCAAACAGCACCCTGTACCCTGCATTGTAAATCAATCCAGTTCATTTTAAGCCTCCTCCGATAATTTCATTGAGATGCAAAATAAATGCAAGCAGTTGTCTGAGGACCAACAACAGTCCCACATGAAGTATACAAACATCAGTACTCAGGAAACCTCACAACATCCCTTCTACCGTGTTACAAGCACCTCAACACCGCATTTAAACACGACAAACCAGACACAGTTGTTAGGAGAGTTAATGAGCACCGGGATGTCCTCAAGATGTGTCACAGAAGGCTGATTCAGGATCAGGCCTCCCGTTTCAACTTACTATAGAGTGACGGGCAAAACTGATTTGAGATCAGCACTCCAAATCTTGAGACATTACATGCACGTGGATCCACACCTAAAAGAAGCCAATCCTCTTCTGCACCAGTCATGCTTTAGAATGATTAGACCTTTCACATTCAAACTAGGGTCATTAATCTCTGAAAACCACACATGACCGGCTAATCCTGATTTAATCCCTGTCCAAGACTCAACATCTGAAAGGCGGAGGCAACATGGTAAAAGCGTTATCAATATTATGCCTCTAAAAATACAAACCTTTCAAAATGCAACTGGATGAGGGAATACGGAGGTCCTCCCAACTGACAGACCCACACCACAAACCACACCTTCGAATAAAAGCATGCTGCCCCAAGCAGAACACTGGTTCCCCAGGACCTCCCCCACTCCAGACGGCAGACACCCAAGCAGAACACAGGTTCCCCAGGACCTCCCCCACTCCAGACGGCAGACACCCAAGCAGAACACAGGTTCCCCACGACCTCCCCCACTCCAGACAGCAGAGACCCATGGAGATCCAGGTTCCCCAGGACCTCCCCCACTCCAGACGGCAGACACCCAAGCAGAACACAGGTTCCCCAGGACCTCCCCCACTCCAGACGGCAGACACCCAAGCAGAACACAGGTTCCCCAGCACCTCCCCCACTCCAGACAGCAGAGACCCATGGAGATCCAGGTTCCCCAGGACCTCCCCCACTCCAGACAGCAGACACCCAAGCAGAACACAGGTTCCCCACGACCTCCCCCACTCCAGACGGCAGACACCCAAGCAGAACACAGGTTCCCTACGACCTCCCCCACTCCAGACAGCAGAGACCCATGGAGATCCAGGTTCCCCAGGACCTCCCCCACTCCAGACGGCAGACACCCAAGCAGAACACAGGTTCCCCAGGACCTCCCCCACTCCAGACGGCAGACACCCAAGCAGAACACAGGTTCCCCAGGACCTCCCCCACTCCAGACAGCAGAGACCCATGGAGATCCAGGTTCCCCAGGACCTCCCCCACTCCAGACAGCAGACACCCAAGCAGAACACAGGTTCCCCACGACCTCCCCCACTCCAGACGGCAGACACCCAAGCAGAACACAGGTTCCCCAGGACCTCCCCCACTCCAGACGGCAGACACCCAAGCAGAACACAGGTTCCCCAGGACCTCCCCCACTCCAGACGGCAGACACCCATGGAGATCTAGGTTCCCCAGGACCTCCCCCACTCCAGACGGCAGACACCCAAGCAGAACACAGGTTCCCCACGACCTCCCCCACTCCAGACGGCAGACACCCAAGCAGAACACAGGTTCCCCAGGACCTCCCCCACTCCAGACGGCAGACACCCAAGCAGAACACAGGTTCCCCACGACCTCCCCCACTCCAGACGGCAGACACCCAAGCAGAACACAGGTTCCCCAGGACCTCCCCCACTCCAGACAGCAGAGACCCATGGAGATCCAGGTTCCCCAGGAGGGGGTAGTTACCTGGATAAAAACCCTCCTTCGGACTATTCTAGTGGTCAGAAACTCCTCTTCATCTGAACTCCTCTCACCCAGCTCTGCAGCTACTTCCTGGATGGAAGTACAGGTGCATGGTGGGGATTTGTTTGGTTTGAAATGGCACCCAATTCACTGTGTCAAATATTTAGTGACTGTGAGTTGCGTTATTGGAATTAAAACGTATAACGCAGCTTTGATTTCGTCATTCAAACCAGCAGTGAGATTGTGATACTCTATTCTTATTGATAAAACATGCATTTCACTGATACTACAAAAATCACAGAAAAACAAAAGCAAACAAGAAGTGATTAACATAAGTGAGTTGGATGAAAATATGAATGAAATGGGTCTGTCAAACCATGACCCTGTAACCACAAAGGAAACTGTCTGGGTAGGGTTAGAACAGTTCTGGGTAGGGTTAGAACAGTTCTGGGTAGGGTTAGAACAGTTCTGGGTAGGGTTAGAACAGTTCTGGGTAGGGTTAGAACAGTTCTGGGTAGGGTTAGAACAGTTCTGGGTAGGGTTAGAACAGCGCTTGGGTGGGTGAGAGCAGCATTTGGATGGTTTAGAACATTCATGGTTAAGGTTTGAACAGCACTGGGTAGGGTTGGAACAGTTTTGAGTAGGGGTTAAAACCGTGCTTGGTAGGGTTAGAACAGTCCAGGGTTAGGTTAGAACATTTCATGGTAGAGTTAGAACTACCGTGAGTAGGGATAGAGAAGTTCTGGGTAGGGTTAGAACCGCGCTGGGTAAGGTTGGAACAATCCTGGGCAGGGTTAGAACAGCGCTGGGTAGGGTTGGATCAATCCTGGGTAGGTTTAGAACCGCGCTGGGTGAGGTTGGAACAGTCCTGGGTAGGGTTAGAACCGCGCTGGGTAGGGTTGGAACAGTCCTGGGTAGGGTTAGAACCGCGCTGGGTAGGGTTGGAACAGTCCTGGGTAGGGTTGGAACCTCACTGGGTAGGGTTGGAACAATCCTGGGTAGGGTTAGAACAGCACTGGGTAGGGTTAGAACCGCACTGGGTAGGGTTAGAACCGCGCTGGGTAAGGTTGTAACAATCCTGGGCAGGGTTAGAACAGCTCTGGGTAGGGTTAGAACCGCGCTGAGTAGGGTTGGATCAATCCTGGGTAGGTTTAGAACCGCGCTGGGTGAGGTTGGAACAGTCCTGGGTAGGGTTAGAACCGCGCTGGGTAGGGTTGGAACAGTCCTGGGTAGGGTTAGAACCGCTGGGTAGGGTTGGAACAGTCCTGGGTAGGGTTAGAACCGCGCTGGGTAGGGTTGGAACAGTCCTGGGTAGGGTTGGAACAATCCTGGGTAGGGTTAGAACCGCACTGGGTAGGGTTAGAACCGCACTGGGTAGGGTTAGAACCGCACTGGGTAGGGTTAGAACCGCACTGGGTAGGGTTAGAACAATCCTGGGCAGGGTTAGAACAGCGCTGGGTAGGGTTGGATCAATCCTGGGTAGGTTTAGAACCGCGCTGGGTGAGGTTGGAACAGTCCTGGGTAGGGTTAGAACCGCGCTGGGTAGGGTTGGAACAGTCCTGGGTAGGGTTAGAACCACGCTGGGTAGGGTTGGAACAGTCCTGGGTAGGGTTAGAACCGCGCTGGGTAGGGTTGGAACAGTCCTGGGTAGGGTTGGAACAATCCTGGGTAGGGTTAGAACCGCACTGGGTAGGGTTAGAACCGCACTGGGTAGGGTTAGAACCGCACTGGGTAGGGTTAGAACCGCACTGGGTAGGGTTAGAACACTGGGTAGGGTTAGAACAATCCTGGGCAGGGTTAGAACAGCGCTGGGTAGGGTTGGATCAATCCTGGGTAGGTTTAGAACCGCTGGGTGAGAACAGTCCTGGGTAGGGTTAGAACCTGGGTAGGGTTAGAACCGCTGGGTAGGGTTGGAACAGTCCTGGGTAGGGTTAGAACTGGGTAGGGTTAGAACCGCACTGGGTAGGGTTAGAACCGCACTGGGTAGGGTTGGAACAGTTAGAACAGTGGGTAGGGTTGGAACAATCCTGGATAGGGTTAGAACCGCACTGGGTAGGGTTAGAACCGCACTGGGTAGGGTTAGAACCGCACTGGGTTGGGTTAGAACCGCACTGGGTGAACCGCACTGGGTACCGCACTGGGTAGGGTTAGAACCGCACTGGGTAGGGTTAGGCCAGTGCTATATAGGGATTAAGGATTTTCTCCAAACCTGTGTTACACGGGCCAGAGAGTAATCCCGATCTGCGGACCCTCTGCAGGGGGGACTTTTCCGAGAGGCACCAGGAAAGGCGGTGCCATCTCTGAGTGTTAGAGGACATTGTGCCACTGCACCACCCTCGTCCTTCATGTACTCCCGAGGCAGGTGGATGTACGGAGCGTCTTCATATTCCTCGCTGCCTGAAGATAGCAGGACATCTTGGCCCTTAAACACTGTTGGCTTCTTGTACTTATCCCCTGAGGTTCCATGACTGGACACATCTTCTCGTGTGGAGGCAGAGCTTTCCCTTTGCGCCGGTTCATCTGGTTCCGTCTCCGAGAAGTCTGAGAAGCCCTGCTTGCAGTCAAAAAAGGTCTCTGGGTCAGAGTCTTCAAATAAGTTATTGGTTCTGTCTCTTATGAATTTTTGGTTCATCAGAGGTTTGGATTTGAGGATAGAGGACGAAGCAACATCAGCAGACTCAGGAGGCAGGCTGAACTCCATGGTGAACTCTTCATCATGAGTGGATGATGCGACCTCTGGACCTGCTGACATCCCCTCTGACATGGGTTCTGTTGGACTGTGCTTAGCAGTCACCATATCTAACATGGGTTCTGTTGGACTGTGCTTAGCAGTCACCATATCTAACATGGGTTCTGTTGGACTGTGCTTAGCAGTCACCATATCTAACATGGGTTCTGTTGGACTGTGCTTAGCAGTCACCATATCTAACATGGGTTCTGTTGGACTGTGCTTAGCAGTCACCATATCTAACATGGGTTCTGTTGGACTGTGCTTAGCAGTCACCATATCTAACATGGGTTCTGTTGGACTGTGCTTAGCAGTCACCATATCTAACATGGGTTCTGTTGGACTGTGCTTAGCAGTCACCATATCTAACATGGGTTCTGTTGGACTGTGCTTAGCAGTCACCATATCTAACATGGGTTCTGTTGGACTGTGCTTAGCAATCACCATCTCTGACATGGGTTCTGTTGGACTGTGCTTAGCTATCACCATCTCTGACATGGGTTCTGTTGGACTGTGCTTAGCTATCACCATCTCTGACATGGGTTCTGTTGGACTGTGCTTAGCTATCACCATCTCTGACATGGGTTCTGTTGGACTTTCCCCGGCCAACATTTTCTCAATACTTGGTTCTGTTGGACTGAACTGGGCTGTAGTCTCTGGAGCGAGGCTGAACTCCATGCAGATCTCTTCGTCATAAGTGGATGACAACACCTCTGGACCTGCTGACACCATCTCTGACATGGGTTCTATTGACTTGGACAGGGCTGAAATTATTTCAGTCCTTGGTTCTGTTGGACTAAACAGACCTGACACCATCTCAGTCATTGGTTTTGTTGGACTAAACAGACCTGACACCATCTCAGTCATTGGTTCTGTGGGACTAAACAGTCCTGACACCATCTCAGTCATTGGTTCTATGGGACTAAACAGGCCTGACATCATCTCAATCATTGGTTCTGTGGGACTAAACAGACCTGACACCATCTCAGTCATTGGTTCTGTGGGACTAAACAGGCCTGACACCATCTCAGTCATTGGTTCTGTTGGACTAAACAGGCCTGACACCATCTCAGTCATTGGTTCTGTTGGACTAAACAGGCCTGACATCACCTCAGTCATTGGTTCTGTGGGACTAAACAGGCCTGACACCATCTCAGTCATTGGTTCTGTTGGACTAAACAGGCCTGACATCACCTCAGTCATTGGTTCTGTTGGACTAAACAGGCCTGACACCATCTCAGTCATTGGTTCTGTGGGACTAAACAGGCCTGACACCATCTCAGTCATTGGTTCTGTGGGACTAAACAGACCTGACACCATCTCAGTCATTGGTTCTGTGGGACTAAACAGGCCTGACACCATCTCAGTCATTGGTTCTGTGGGACTAAACAGGCCTGACACCATCTCAGTCATTGGTTCTGTTGGACTAAACAGACCTGACACCATCTCAGTCATTGGTTCTGTGGGACTAAACAGGCCTGACACCATCTCAGTCATTGGTTCTGTGGGACTAAACAGGCCTGACACCATCTCAGTCATTGGTTCTGTTGGACTAAACAGACCTGACACCATCTCAGTCATTGGTTCTGTTGGACTAAACAGACCTGACACCATCTCAGTCATTGGTTCTGTGGGACTAAACAGGCCTGACACCATCTCAGTCATTGGTTCTGTTGGACTAAACAGGCCTGACACCATCTCAGTCATTGGTTCTGTTGGACTAAACAGGCCTGACATCACCTCAGTCATTGGTTCTGTGGGACTAAACAGGCCTGACACCATCTCAGTCATTGGTTCTGTTGGACTAAACAGGCCTGACATCACCTCAGTCATTGGTTCTGTGGGACTAAACAGGCCTGACACCATCTCAGTCATTGGTTCTGTGGGACTAAACAGGCTTGACATCATCTCAGTCCTTGGTTCTGTTGGACTTGTTTGGGACGCAGGGGACCCTCCAGGGCTGATTTGATCATCTGATGCTTGCTCACTAATCTTCAAATTGACCTTGCCACACAAAGTGTCCAGGTCCCCAGGACTCTGATACGGAATTAACTCCTTGAAGCAAAGATTTCTGGTGGTTGTGATGGCTTCTGGCATCTGTGGAGTTACGTCTGATAGGGACCAGGTTGGCTGCTCTGCAAACCCACATGCAGAAGCAATGTTGTCCCTGAATTGTGACACTAACTCCGGGGTGTCAACACATGTTCCACCTTCCAACTGGCTAGGTCCCGTGCTTGGTCCATGAGCTTCAGACAATACTTGGCTTTGTTCAATAGTTTCATTTTCTGCTGAGATTTGATTGGTTGGTGTTTCCTTTTCATATTTGTCTAAATTAACAGGATCAGATGCAACCTGGCCAGGCTCTGGACATAGACCAGGTGTCGATCCTAACCCCTCAGGTTCACCTTCCCAGAACATGGCAAGATCACTTTGAACAGAGGCTTCTTCACACATTTCAGCCAACTGTTCTTTAATCTGATGAGAAGATGAAGGATTAAGATGAAGGATTTTTGCCACACCCTCAGTAGGATACCCGTACAAGTCAGGCAGGTCCTCCAACACAAGGAATGGTTCGAAATATTCAGGACTCTCTTTGCTGGATTCTGAAAGGGGCGAGTCCAGTGGATCTAGAGCCTCAGTTTGGAATTCAGGTTTTAGTTCAAATTTTGATGGCTGTGCGTCAGGCTGGTCAGGATGGTCAGGTTGGTCAGGTTGGTCAGGCTGGTCAGGTTGGTCAGGATGGTCAGGCTGGTCAGGTTGGTCCGGCTGGTCAGGTTGGTCAGGCTGGTTAGGTTGGCCAGGATGGTCAGGTTGGTCAGGCTGGTCAGGTTGGTCCGGCTGGTCAGGTTGGTCAGGATGGTCAGGTTGGTCAGGCTGGTCAGGTTGGTCAGGATGGTCAGGTTGGTCAGGATGGTCAGGTATGTCTGATGCCAAGGGTGCTGGTGGATCACATGCTGACGATCCTGGTTTATCAACATGGATTCCTTGGGAGGTGTAGCTTAGATGGTCTAGTACCAGTGGACTGTGTTCAGAAGAAGCAGACTTCTGGATCAGGTTCAATGTTTCTTCAGTACTTTCTGGCAATAGCCTCATTTCCACAGTGGGCTTCGTCATTGCAGTGGAGAATACATTGAAATCAAAGACAATTGGACTTTGCAGTTCAGAAGTTACAGAAGTCTTAGAAATGAATGTTTTGGTTGATGTATGTGATGAACATGGGAGGTTGACATCTGTGGCTGGTTGGTCATGCTCTGTTAGATATCTGAGTTCAGGGGGATCTGATAGACAGATGTGAACCTGGATGAGAATGGTGGAATGAGAAAAAACAATACATGAATTTTGAATAGAGGTGAAATCTGACTCGGCCGAGAACCTGTTTGGTGTGTTCTGTGTGACTGGACATACGCTGTCTGTCGTGATTCTTCTACGCGTTGGCTGACATCATAGAAGCAGGTGTCAAACAAATCTGCAGTTATTGATACCAGTGGTGTGAAGTTTTAGCGAAAATTGTTCAACTGACAGACTCCCTGATTTCCCTGTTGGCTAAAATGCAGTCAGGTGTATCTGGCCTGTCATGAAAACCATTAATCTAGATACAAACAAGAGCCCTAAATGCTTCACTTTAGTCCCTGACGGGCTGGTTACAGGTTTGGTACTGAGGATTGCACACCTGAGATGGTATCGTCCATGTTTCTGTGCCAACGTATTCAGAGGGGGACTTACTTGCTCGCTGGTGGCAGAGTCCCTTGTAACTGCATCCTGTGACGTCCACATGTTGGGACTCAGTTCCCTGAAATGTAAATGATAAGGAAACAGGGTTGGGAATATATTTGAAACCATTAGTATTATCGATCTCAAGCCACTTTCTGGTGTTCTACAATGTGAAGATCGTGGAATCTGGAATCATAAAACATGTTATGTGACAAAAATCACCAGAATTCCACTCCACATTTAGTTGTTTTTGCCAAGATCTTTTTCTTAGCCCGAATCCAACTTATGATTCTCCGGTTTCATTCAAGTCAACGGTAAATGAAATTCAAAAATGCTCTCCTCTAAACGAATGTCTCATTCTCTGATTCACATACGCTGTGCTCTCCAGATCCTCCAACAGGTCATTATGCATGCTCTCTGAGTGAGTGCGGCTGATAGGCTCCGCCCAGGAAGGAATATCCAGGAGGGAAGCCACTGATAGGTCCTCTTCCGAGACGGCCGGGGGCGGTCTGTGGAAAGACTCCACCCTCCTCACCAGTCTTGGACTGTCTGCATCTTCATGCACTAAAGACAATGCTACAGAAACTGACAGACAGAAACACAGAGAAAGACAGGACAGAGATAGTATGAAAGGAGATAATATGAAAGTAAAGTAGACTATATAAGTGCCTGAAGATGAGGTGTTGAGGCCAGTACCTTCGCTTTGTTCCAGTGTCTTCTCTATCTCAGCATAGGTCCTGGAGGTCTGCTCCTGAGCTGACTTGTTCATCTGGGTCTCTATCAGGTGGACGATGTCCATCCGGTTTATCTTGGTCAGCCTCTTTATCAGACTGTCCTCTGGTTTACACAAGAAACAGAAAAAATACTAATTGTTGTAGAGATATTAAACTCTGGGACTGAAGGGCCAAATCCCACTCTTAATAACAGATAGATTCAGACAGAATATATATCATATAAATATATGTGGCAAAAGTATACGTAGCACTAACTAATAATCTAAATGTTATCCCAGGTCCAATTAAGGTGTACCCAGATTAGAGGTGTACCCAGATTAGAGGTGTACCCAGATTAGAGGTGTACCCTGATTAGAGGTGTACCCCGATTAGAGTTGTACCCAGATTAGAGGTGTACCAAGATTAGAGGTGTACCCTGATTAGAGGTGTACCCCGATTAGAGTTGTACCCAGATTAGAGGTGTACCCCGATTAGAGTTGTACCCAGATTAGAGGTGTACCCTGATTAGAGGGTTGAAATAATAATAGTGGAACTGTCTTGTAGTTCCAGAGTTCAGTTTGAGAGCTCTAGAATGTTCCATTCCCAGAGCCACCCCAACCCGTTAGCGGGGTCAAATAGGTAAGGGCAGCAGGGTGTACCAGTGGCGTGTTTGCCCTCTCTCTCAGCCCAGCGCTGTAGCAGGGCGTGGCTCTGTTCCTGCAGGGAGTTGGGGTTGTCCGTCCTTACGCCTTGGATCTCGTCCTCATTGAACTCCAGCTCCCTCGCCAGCTCTAAGAAACATAAGGAGGCAGCCCTCAGTTCTTACATCACTGGGAACCTCAACACTACATCGGAATAGATTGATGGAGCTTCTCGATTACTTAAAGATTTAGTCAGTGATTTTGACAACAGGTTGATAAAGTTGCACTTGTGAGCTAAGAAGGTCCCCGAAATTTCAACGTATGTGCTGATCAATGAGCTGATGTTTGTTATGCACATTTCATTACAACAAATCAAGTCTGACATTTTATTGATGTAAAGCTTAAAACTTCAGAAATCTTTCAAAACCTTGAACCGGCTGCAAGTTTCAATTTCCTGCCAAATATAAAAGCCTTTATAGGTTCAGATTAACACCTGTATACACACTTTTCACTGATGCAATGGCAGGTATATTAGACGCCACCTGATGACTCACCTGTCCAGCTGAACCCCAGCAGATCTGCAATAATGGCCAACATCTCCTCTTTTCTGTCCGTGTCGTCGTGCCAATCCACTACAAACCACCAAAGCCAGATGTCACACTCTCCTCAGTAGCAAACATTCTAGTGGGTCCTAAATGGCTCCCTCACTCCCTTAATACTGCATGCTTTTTTCCCAGGGTCCATAGATTCCTGGTCAAAAGTAGCACACTATTTCGGGGATAGGGTGCGATTTAAGAAGCAACGTGTACATTAAAATACAACACTCTTAGTGGATCCCAGGTAATTAAAGGGGCAGAAGCGTCTTTAAGGCCAGGATTTCAGTGTTTAACATATTTGATGCGATTATGCTGATGATGTCAGCTGCTGCCGTACCTGGGGACACTTTAAAATGGCTCTTGGTTTTAGACCTCTTTAAAGTGTCTGATTAGTGCTGAAGCAATGACAAGCATGTGGCATTCCAGACAGAAAGTGATGAATAGTAAACAGACCATTCATGTGGTGGTGGTAGTCCAGACATCCTAAACCAAAAGCCTCCTTGACCCCAAGCCAAGAAATCATCAATTCCAAAATTAGCCCTCCTGATTGTCAACTAAATAATTAAGCCCTTGATTGTATGAATCAGGTTAGCAAGTTGAAGACATACTAGTCTGGCCTTAGGATGCCTGCCGACAGGCTTTACAAACCAAGGTCCATAATGAGTGTTCAACAGATCTAGACCAGTCAATCTTGAGATTTAGTGTACACACACATATACATGAATATTAAACGTAAACCAACAGACAACAGAAGACAACACAGTACAAGACAATGCAATACGTCACAAGACAAAAAAATACAGCACGAGACGAAACAACACAGCACGAGACGAACCAAGACGGCACGAGATGAAACAAGACGACACAAGACAAAACAAGACGTCACAAGATGAAAAAAACAACAGCAGAAATGTGATAAATGAATCATTCTGAATAAGTCTCTTTGCAGACTTGTGTTGTGCTTCTACAAAAACATGTATATTTTTGTAAAGGTTGTTGTCTGCAACACTTGGTGTTATCTGTCAGACCAATAATCTAACACTTGAGTCACGTTGATGGGAAGAGGGGAAGAAAATCCCTGTTGTTGGGAGGTTCGGTACCTTGCTGTCGATTCGGGGTCCTATCATCGGCGATTCGCTGCATCTGAGTCTCCACAGAGTCTTCCCAGATTGGCCTCGACTCAAACACCTCCTCCGTGGCGGAGGGAGGTCGAAGCCCCGGCAAAGTCCTTGGGTCTGGGTCAGAGCTGCGAGGCATCATGCTGTCATACCTGAATACGACGGAATCTGGGCTGTTGTGATCGCCGCCGCCGCTGCTGCTGTCATCGAGATCCAGAGAGGATCGGTAGGAAGGCTCTCGCACGTCAGAACGCTGGTTTCTGTCAGGCTGGGAGTAGGTGGAGTATGAAGAGGAGTGGGCTGTGATCGGAATTCGGGAGGCGAGAGGTTGGGATGTGTTTGTAGGACAGTTGCTGTCGGAGAGACTCCGGTTTCTGTCCTGCAGTGATTGATACCTAGTTCCGAAATCTGTCTCAGAGCTTGTTCTCTTTTCCTGGTGAAGGGAAGTCTTGACAGTTGATATTGAATCAGGGCTTAGTGTAGATTTCACCAAGCCAGCTTTGACAGGTATCTTTGATTTGCAAGCTGTTTCCTCCTTAGTTAAAGCATCTGCTGATATGTCAGACTCTTCATGGACACTAATAGATGGCTCCATTGTGTCAGGAGACGTAGGCTCCATTGCAATGATAAAGCACTTATTTTCCTCTTCCTCTAACAACTGGTGGATCTGCTCTGGATCTGGACCCTGATCATTCCCAGCTAATGGTACGGTCTGGAAGAACGACTCAGAACCATAGCTGCTTTCCCCGAATTCCCCCTTCAGGTTCAGCTCAGTAACAGAACAACTCTGCCCAGTTTGGGGAGCATCTGGGGTGTCGTCGAACATGACTTCATCAACTGGGTGATCTCCTATGTGAAAAAAGGCGTAGCCCTCGCTGACCTCTTCGAAACTCCTTCTTGTCATGTCAATAGCACCCCCTCTGGTCATCTCAAAGAACTTCCCCTCCTGGAACTGAAAAGGGTTGGGCGTGCCCTCCTCTGTCGGCGTGCGACCTGGTGTGGTATCAGGGGTACGACGGTCCTCAATGAGATCCATAATCCTCTGTTCCTCTGCCTCCACACGTGCGTGAAATGCTGCATCATCATCATCATCGTTATCGTCGGGTAGGGCGCTCCAGGGGACCAGGTCTCCCTGAAGAGACAAGTTATCTTCTTCCTTCACTTCCTTCAAGCTTTCATCTTTAGTGCACCACAACTCTGGTCTAAGGGACTGACTTTCACCTGCCTGAGATTCACCCATCGCCTCCATTTGCGTCCCCAGGGCTGACATTCTACCCACATTCTGCTCAGCGCAATCAATGATATGGTCCTGGATGTTCTCTGTTGAATATGTTTCCTGTTCAGTGATTTGCAAACAATGGTCAAAAGGCTCGGAAACGTGACCCTCTAATAGAGAATGGCAAGGGCTACTGTGAGGGAAGTCATCTTCACTGTCAACTGAACTATGCGATTTAGTTTCTAACCCAGAGGAAGACTCCAAGGTTTCAGCAACAGCTTCAATTTCACCCGGATGAAGCAAAAGGGCATCCATTTTGGACTTGGTTGTTTTTGCCATTGTGTCAATCAGGCTGACGATTGACTGGAACTTTTCGTATTCCTCAGACTGGGAAGACACAGACGCATCTGAGGCTTTCGCACCTCTCTGTGTTTGAGCATCCAGCTCCATCTCCTCAAACGTTTTGATCTTGGCCGCCATTTTGAACATATCCTCCTCTGGGGTGAACTGTTTTTGGCTGGCTTCGCTGTCTTCTAGATCCATGTCTTCCACGTCATCCATATCAGCCTCTGGATGTAAGCTCAACTTTAAAGGCATAGAAGGACCTTCAGGGTCTGCTGTGTTCGTGGCAAAACTTCCCTCGTCGTCCCTCTTTGGTGAGAGTGGACCCTCACTCTCACCTTCCATTTGATAAGCCTGTTTGGAGTCATCTTCATCCTCCATTTTGCTAACATGCTCGTCACCAAGACAAGATCTAAGCTGAGAATAGTAATCTTCATTTACAGCTGATTTCCTTGCCGCCTGAAATGATGTTGCCCCTTTCGACTCTGTGGGACTGCCGTCCAGTGAATCTGGACAGGGGGAGTCCCTAGTTGGACTGGGTTCTATAGAGTCATGGGACTTCCTAGATGAATGATCTTCCATGACAGGACTGGCCTCCAGAGAGTCTCTATAGGAAATTCGTCTCTCCGACTCGTCTAGGGATACAGGACGGAAAGCCTCAAAGTCTTCAGGTCTGAGTGCTAGTTCTGCACTCTCTGAGCGGTGTACCGCCCCCTGATGAGCCAAGTTACCTTCAGGTAAATCTAGTGAGACCCAATTAGCTTCAGGAGCATCTATTGAAAACAAGTCCTGCATGTTTATGTTTGTATATGAGAGCTCTGTAGATTTGCATGGTGATGGTTTTATCTCCGTGGCACCGAAGTCCTCTAAGTCAGCTCTTGTCCCAACTGACACTTGGTCGTCTTGCACAGAGCCTTGTGTGGACAATGTTGAATCAAATGATCCTTGTAGGTTAAAAGTCAAGTATTCCAAGCCTCCTGAATGTGCCGCAGTAACGACACCGGGTGAAAAGTCCTGCAGTGAGTCACTATGACCAGAAGTAGCAGTGTCAGTCTCATCTCCTACTTTAACTACCATGGACATGTCTTCCTTGTGTGTAATCCCCACCTGTTCAAATTCCTCCTGGTCAGTGTCCTCATCAAGCAAATTATTGGACATCACAGGCTGTTCAAGGTACTGATCTTCACTAAGGTTGTCTTTAACTTTAACGGGTCTCTGTTCTAGGTCCTGATCTAACTCTTTTCTAAGAAGCGTCTCCATCCCCAACATACTTTTGTCCTCTACAGCTGTTCTGGATGTGGTTTTCCTTTCCAACCAGATTTCTTGTAAAAGTGGTTCCTCAAATTTGGCGTCTTTAGTGTCTTGGATGTGTGATGGTATCTCCTTTATGTACTGATGCATATCCCCACACATTAGTGCTTCCATGCCTGACATATCTCTAACCGCTAGAGTTTGTCTAGAAGAGGTTTTTCTTTCAATTTTGACTTCTTGTAACACTGGTTCCTGAGCAGGGGATACACTAACTGATTCAGTTAAACTAAGATCATCACTGTCTTCCCATTTCCATCGGTCTTCTGCTTTTTTATTCACTGTTGACATGTCTACCTCTTTACATGACATGTCTACCATCTTGTTGAATTTCTGCTTGTCCTCACTGGACATGTCGACCAGTTCAAAGCTTTTCTGTTGGAAGATGTTGTCCTGCAAGAGATCACCATGTCCATGTTCAACGGACTGGTCCAAATCTTCACTGAGGAGTGTCTCCATGCCTGACAGATCTTTTACCTCTGCTGCTGTGGCTGATGAGGATTTTCTGTCAATCTTGACTTCATGTAACATTGGTTCGTAAACTGTGATCAGTTTGGCATCGAAAATGACTGGGGCTTTTCTCTCTTCAAGGTACTGATTTAAGTTTTCTTTGAGGAGGGACTCCATCCCAGACATATCTCTTTCTTTAGCAACGGGGCTATATGAAATCTGAACTTTCATCTCAACATCTTGCAACACTGGTTCCTGAACTGTCGCCAATTCTGCCCTAAGAATGGCATCATCATCCATGTTTTCAACTGTCCACCCATCATCTGTTGCTGTATCTAACGTTGACATATCTACCACCATGTTCGGGAAAGTGAGTGAGTCTTGCTCTACTTCCCTGGTTTGAATCCTCTTCTCGAAGTCTTGCTGTAAGTCAATGTCATCATGATGAGATCTAGTGAAATCTTCAGGTCTCTGTTCTAGGTACGGGTCCAAATCTAAACACAAAAGTGTCTCCATGCCTGACAGGTCTCTGACTCCTGTAGGTGGTCTGGAAGAGGGTTTTCTTTCAATTCTGACTTCATGTAACATTGGTTCCTGAATGTTTATCTCTTTGATGTCACAAACAGTAGCTGATCTTGCTTGTGAGTCCTGGTCTAAGTCTCTCCTGAGGAGTTCCTCCATGCCTGACAGATCTTTCACTTCAATAGTCAGTCTGGAAAAGGCCTTTCTTTCATGCCTGACTTCATATAACATTGGTTGCTGAACGGTTAAGTTAGGGTATGACAGTTCTGTAGTTCTAAAGGGAGATTGCTGTATCTCAACCTGGTCATCCTCATCTAAGCCCTGTAAGTCTCCTGAATGTGCTTCTGTAGTGATTGTGCATTCCAATTCTTTACCAGCTGGTTGGCGCCGGATTAGGTCAGTGTCACCATGAATGTTACTGTTACTCTGGTTTTCCACTTTCACTCCATCTTGTTGTTCTGTAACTTTGATTACTGTGGACACGTCTTCTTGGTCACTAGAAAAAGAGCAGGTTTTCCGTTTGCTGTCCTGAGTAATCACCACTTGTTGAAATACCTCCTGAACGATGTCCTTATCAAACAAATTACTAGGCATTACATATTTCTGCTCAACGTAATGATCTCCACTAACAATGTATTTAACTTCTACTGGTCTTTGTTTTAGATCCCGATCTAAATCGTCACTGAGCAGTACATCCATTCCAGATATATCTTTAACTTCTACAACTGGTCTAGATGAGGTCTTCTTTTCCATCCTAATTTCTTGCAAAATCGGTTCTTTAGCTGTCACAGATTCAGCGCTAAGAACAGCATATTCATCTTTTTGTTCCACTTTCCAACCATCTCCTTTTCCTGGTTGGTCCTGCAGGAGGTCAGTGTCACCATGAATGGTATTGTTACTCTGGTTTTCCACTTTCACTTCATCTTGTTGTTCTGTTACTTTGACTACTGTGGACACGTCTTCTTGGTCACTAGAAAAAGAGCAGGTTTTCCGTTTGCTGGCCTGAGTAATCACCACTTGTTCAAATACCTCCTGAACGATGTCCTTATCAAACAAATTACTGGGCATTACATATTTCTGCTCAACGTAATGATCTCCACTAAGAATGTATTTAACTTCTACTGGTCTTTGTTTTAGATCCCGATCTAAATCTTTACTGAGAAGTACATCCATTCCAGACATATCTTTAACTTCTACAACTGGTCTAGATGAGGTCTTCTTTTCCATCCTAATTTCTTGCAAAATCGGTTCTTTAGCTGTCACAGATTCAGCACTATAAACAGCATATTCATCTTTTTGTTCCACTTTCCACCCATCTCCTTTTCCTGGTTGGTCCTGCATGAGGTCAGTGTCACCATGAATGGTACTGTCACTCTGGTTTTCCACTTTCACTTCATCTTGTTGTTCTGTTACTTTGACTAATGTGGACACGTCTTCTTGGTCACTAGAAAAAGAGCAGGTTTTCCGTTTGCTGTCCTGAGTAATCACCACTTGTTGAAATACCTCCTGAACGATGTCCTTATCAAACAAATTACTGGGCATTACATATTTCTGCTCAACGTAATGATCTCCACTAAGAATGTATTTAACTTCTACTGGTCTTTGTTTTAGATCCCGATCTAAATCGTCACTGAGCAGTACATCCATTCCAGATATATCTTTAACTTCTACAACTGGTCTAGATGAGGTCTTCTTTTCCATCCTAATTTCTTGCAAAATCGGTTCTTTAGCTGTCACAGATTCAGCGCTAAGAACAGCATATTCATCTTTTTGTTCCACTTTCCAACCATCTCCTTTTCCTGGTTGGTCCTGCAGGAGGTCAGTGTCACCATGAATGGTATTGTTACTCTGGTTTTCCACTTTCACTTCATCTTGTTGTTCTGTTACTTTGACTACTGTGGACACGTCTTCTTGGTCACTAGAAAAAGAGCAGGTTTTCCGTTTGCTGTCCTGAGTAATCACCACTTGTTCAAATACCTCCTGAACGATGTCCTTATCAAACAAATTACTGGGCATTACATATTTCTGCTCAACGTAATGATCTCCACTAAGAATGTATTTAACTTCTACTGGTCTTTGTTTTAGATCCCGATCTAAATCTTCACTGAGAAGTACATCCATTCCAGACATATCTTTAACTTCTACAACTGGTCTAGATGAGGTCTTCTTTTCCATCCTAATTTCTTGCAAAATCGGTTCTTTAGCTGTCACAGATTCAGCGCTAAGAACAGCATATTCATCTTTTTGTTCCACTTTCCACTCATCTCCTTTTGCTGTGTCTGTATATTCTGTAGACATGTCTACCTCTTTGCTGGAGGTAATATCTGATTCATGCTTTTCTTCCCTGGTCAAAATGACCTTGTTTAGGCTTTCCTTTTGAACGATGTTGACCTCTAGTAAGTCTTCTGATGGAACCCAATTAACTTCAGGTGTATCTACTGAAAATGAGTCATTCATGTTTAAGTTTGGAATTGAGCGTTGTGAATTTTTCCAGGGTGAATGTTCCATCTCTGAGGCACCCTGATCCTCTAATCTTGTCCCAACAGGGACCTGGTTATCTTCCACAGAGCTCTGTGTGCTGAGTGCTGAATCAAATGAGCCCTGTCTGTAAAAGGTCACATTTTCTGAGCTGAACGGCCCAGCTGAACTCCCCTGGGAGAAGTCATTGTCACCATATATTTCATTGTCCCACTTGTTTTCTATTTCCCCCATATCTTCTTGTTCTGTCACCTTGACTACTGTGGACATGTCTTTGTGGTCCAAGGATAAAGAGCGAGTTTTTCGTTTGCTGTCTTGTGTAGTCACCATCTCTTTGAATCCCTCCTGGACAATGTCCTCATCTAATGATTGACATGACACAACAATCTTCTGTTTAGGAAGCTGATTTCCACTGAAGATTTTTTTAACTACTACAGATCTTTCTTCCAGGGATTGGTCCAAATCTTCACTGAGAAGTTCCTCCATGTCTGACATATCTCTGACTTCTACATCTGGTCTGGATGAGGTCTTCCTTTCCACCTTGAGTTCTTGCAACATTCCTTCCTGAACGTTGATCACATTACTTTCACAAACAGGTGCAGTTCTCTCTTTGATGTACTGATCCATATCTCCGCTTAGGAGTTTCTCCATGCCTGATGTATCTCGGACTTCTTCAGCTGTTCTGAAGACTTCCCTTGCCATTCTAACTACATGTATCATTGGCTCCTGAACTGTCAACAATGTTTCACCACTACTGACTCCATCATCCATGTTATCTGCTATCCTTCCATCTTTTTTGCCGGTCATACTATATGCTGTGTTTACATCTGTACTGGAGACAGTAAGTGATTCTTTTTCATTATCACCAATTCGGATAATCGATTTGATTCTTGGATTTTGGACAATGCTGTCAGCATGTAAATCCTCAGATATATAACTGACTTCAGGAGCCTCTGACGAAAACAACTTCTGCAGGTTAAGGTTTGGGTACAGCATTTCTGTTGCTTTGCAGGGTGAGGGTATTCTCTCAGATGTATCCAGGTACTCTAAGTCAGGTATTGACTCAACCGGGGACTCGTCATCCTCATCAAAGCCCTCTGTGGGCATTGTTGAATCAAACGATACCTGTAGGTTAAAAGTCACTTTCTTTGAGTCTCCTGCATGTGCCGCTTTAGCAATTGACTTTTCCAATATTTCATTAGCGGAACAGTCCTGCAATAAGTCATCTTCATCATGAATTTCACAGTCACTCTCATGTTCTACCTGTTGTAATCCCTCCTCTAACAAATGACTGGACATTAGATGTTTCTGTTCATGGTGCTGATCTTTGCTGACTGTGTTTTTAACTTCGAATTGTCTCTGTTCTAGGTCCTGGTCTAAATCTCCATGTAGAAGTACCTCAATTTCTGACAAAACTTTAACATCAGCAATTTCATTTTTCACTTCCTGCAACATTGGTTCCTGATAATTTATTGCTTTAGTTTCCAAAAGAGATGGCGGTCTCTCTTCAAGGTATTGATTTAGATCTCCACTGAGCGAGGACTCCATTCCTGACATATGTCGGTCTTTTACAACTTGTCTATATGAAGTCTTACCTTCCATCCTGACGGCATCATCATCATTTTTGTTTTCCACAGTCCATCTGTCTACATTTCCTGTTAGTGTATGTGCAGCTGACATATCTACCTCTTTGGTCAGAAAAGTGTGTGACTCTTGCTCATAATTCCTGGTTAGGATGACCTTCTTAACATTTTTCTGCTGGAATTTTTCCTGTTTAGAGCTACTGAGAGCTTCAGGTCTCTCTTCTAGGTACTGTTCTAAATCCCCACTCAGAAGTGCTTCCATGCCTGACTGGTCTTTAACTTCTACAGTTGGTCTAGAAGTATTTTTTCTTTCACACTTCACTTCTTGTAGCATCGGTTCATGAGTGGTTAACATTTTGACGTCACTAAAAGGGAATGGTCTCTCTTCCATGTCTTGGTCTAAATCTCCACTGAGGAGTTCCTCCATACCTGACATATCTCTAACTTCTACAGTTGTCCAAGAAGAGGACTTCTTTTCTACCCTGACCTCATGAAGAAGAGGTTCCCAAACTTCGGGCATAGAGTCTTCTTTTTCGTCCACAACTGTTGCATCTGTATCTGGAATGAGTTGTTCATCTCCATTGACATTAAGTGCTTGTATAATTTCTGTCTTGTCAGTTTCATTAGCCACTATGGACAAATCAAGGTGTTTAGTGGGGAATTTGAATGATTCTGGGCTCATTTTTGGAGTGTCTGCCAGTCCTTCAAGCTTCTCATTCTCCCCTGAACTGGAATGGTGCTTCCTGCTTTCCGTACTGGTACTAGGATAGTCTGCCAGTCCTTCAGTCTTCTCATTCTCCCCTGAACTGGAATGGTGCCTCCTGCTTTCCGTACTGGTACCAGAATAGTCTGCCAGTCCTTCAATCTTCTCATTTTCCCCTGAACTGGAATGGTGTTTCCGGCTTTCCGTACTGGTACCAGGATAGTCCGCCAGTCCTTCAAGCTTCTCATTCTCCCCTGAACTGGAATGGTGTGTCCTGCTTTCCGTACTGGTACCAGGATAGTCTGCCAGTCCTTCAATCTTCTCATTTTCCCCTGAACTGGAATGGTGTTTCCTGTTTTCCGTTCTGGTACCAGGATAGTCCTGCAGTCCTTCTAGCTTCTCATTCTCCCCTAAACTGGAATGGTGTTTCCTGCTTTCCGTACTGGTACCAGGATAGTCCTGCAGTCCTTCTAGCTTCTCATTCTCCCGTGAACTGGAATGGTGCCTCCTGCTTTCCGTTATGGTACCAGGATAGTCCGGCAGTCCTTCTAGCTTCTCATTCTCCCCTAAACTGGAATGGTGTTTCCTGCTTTCCGTACTGGTACCAGGATAGTCTGCCATGCCTTTGTGCATACGAGGACTTTCATCTCCCATCAGGTTCTCAGGTTTAGTGACAAAGGCATCCCCCTTCTCATCATCCATACTGCGGCTAAATAAGAATGTTATGTTGGCATTGGGGTGGTGTTCTGGGACTTCCTTTTTGATTTCTGCATGGTACTTTTTGCCTGATATGGTTGAGGTCTGCCTGAACAGTTGGTACTCAGGACTGTCCTCCAGCTCTGCCCTAATATCGGCGCTAAAGTCCTCGGAGGGTCTCCGATCGGGGCTAATCTGCAGTTCTATAGAATACCTCCTGTCTGCCCCCATGTCTGGTTGCTCCAACTTCATCATCCCTGGGCTGTTCCCAGAATCCTCCGGTGGAGTCTTGTCCGAGAAGGACCTCACTTCGTCATCTGCTTGGGTTCTGTCAACAGCAGGCACAGAGTTTTCTAATTGAACAGTTACTTGAGCTACGTCAGAGACGCCAGAGTAGATCCCAACTGAGATCACGTGTGATCCGTCGTCCGCATCTCTGTTGGCATGGGCCACGACATCAGTCTCTGGATATACGAATGTGGCATTTGGAGATTGTTTTAGCAGATGTCCTGTGGGACTGGGTTCAGAGCTGTTGTCTCTAGAGATCTCTGCCTCAGATCCTGATGCAGTGGTTGTCGAACGGGTCATAGCTTTGTGCTCAAAAAGCCCTGTTTTGTTCTTGGAAGGATCCTGGCCTGTCTGGAATGCCCTCATCAAATCTCGTACGGACATGGTCTCCTCCAACCTCTCCGTTTGAGACCGGGGGGATTTTGGAGATCTGGGGAGTTTGGGGAGATCTGGCATCTTGGACTCGCCAACCTTCTTGGAAATGACACTGGAAGTTCTGGTTGGTGGGACGGGTGCTTGTGCTGGCTGTCTCTTACGACTGTCCTCCCTGTGTTCTTCCTCAACCTTCTTCTGGAGAGCTCTCACCCTGTCCTTTATGGACCCAATAGGTGTTTCCACTATCAGGGGTGAAGCTGGAGGTTCCAGGCCTGTGCTCTCAACAGGTCCAGACTCAAGCCCAGACTCGGGTCCAGACTTAGGTACATACTCTGGTACAGACTCTGGTACAGGCCCAGGCACTGATCCAGGCACACACTCTTGTATATACCCAGGAACAGACCCAGGTACAGACCCAGGTACAGACCCAGGAACAGACCCAAGAACAGACCTAGGTACAGACCTTGGCACAGACCTAGGTACAGACTCTTTATAGACCCAGGTACAGACCCATGTACAGACCCTGGTACAGACCCGGGTAGAGACCATGGTACAGGCTCATGTACAGACCCAGGAACAGACCCAGGAACAGACCCAGGTACAGACCCAGCTACAGACTCATGTACAGACCCAGGAACAGACCCATGAACAGACCTAGGTACAGACCTTGGTACAGACTCATGTACAGACCCGGGTACCGACCTAGGTACAGACTCATGTAAAGACCCAGGAACAGATACTGGTATGGACTCTTGTACAGACCCAGGAACAGACCTAGGTACAGACCCTGGTACAGACTTATGTACAGACCCAGGTACAGACTCTTGTATAGACCCAGGTTCATACCCAGGTAAAGACTCTTGTATAGACCCAGGTACAGACCCAGGTACAGACTCTTGTATAGACCCAGGTACAGACCCAGGTACAGACTCTTGTATAGACCCAGGAACAGATTCTTGTATAGACTCTTGTATAGACCCAGGTACAGACCCATGTATAGACTCTGGTACAGACCCAGGTACAGACTCTTGTATAGACCCAGGTACATACTCTTGTACAGACCCAGGAACAGACCCAGGTACAGACCCAGGTACAGACCCAGGAACAGACCCAGGAACAGACCCATGTATAGACTCTGGTCCAAGCTCTTGCGCAGACTCAGACTTCTGCAGTACAACATCCCGGTCCAGGGTTGACGTTGTTTTATATTCAGCTTCAGATTCCTCTTTGGGTTCAGCCCTCAAATCCACTTCAACCTCAGTTCCGGGACACACTCCAGCCTCAGACCGGGTCCCCATCACAGACACCACTCCTATCCCAGAATCCCCGAGAACAGCATCCCCGTCTAGGGACTCCTGAGAGCTCATCCTCTCCATTTCTCCCTCTGAGCTGCTGCATCCGGAACGTTCCCTGTCCCTCAGCTTCTTCCGGATAGGCTTTTTGATCTCCGGAGGATGGCGTTTGCCTTCCAGCTTTGGAACAACTTGATCAGATCTCTCATGGACAAGGCTGTCGCCTGGTGCGCTTGTCAATCTAACATCTCCTCGTAAAATCGGTTTGACCTTCCCAATATCTCCTTTTACTTGTGCTATGATCTCAATTTCCTCCTCAATCCCACTCCTTCCTTGTCTACTTCCTCCTTCCTCCCAGGAGCAATGATATTCTGTTTGCTCTGTTGTCAAGATGGCTGCCATTTTCAGGTCATGCCTCACGTCAGATACCTCTGATAGGAGGTCAGGGCTGGCCAGCGTGGCTGGGTCTAGCTGCTGATTGGTTGCCAAGGTGTATGTCTCTGTCGACTCTGTTTCGTCGTCTTCCATTTTCCAAAAAGGAGACCAAACCAAAAAAGGGTGTAAGGAACACAAAGGGGAATGAGGAGAGGGGGAAGAGAAGAGATCGGAAAACGGTGGTCAAGGCAGAAAATATCACAGTGTATCTTCTGTTTCACGAGGGAAAAGGGATAGCAGGTTGACTCTGAAGAGGGAAGTATACGGTATCTTACTAAGATATCCAGAGAAATTGGGAATGGGAAGAGAACGGAGGCAGGCAGCACCAGCAGAAGGCAAGCGGTAGAGTAACAGGGCAAGAGGAAGGAAAAAGAAATTGGCGAGGAAAAAGTTTCTGAACAATGACAGAATAACAGTCAAAACAAAACTGGGAGGTAGAAAACAAAGCAAGACCTGGATTTTTGAGCTAGGATCAAATATGTTTAATTTCCAGTAAAAATAGGAAGTACATTCAAATTCCAATTATTCATAATGATTTTATAATATATCCCTATAAGTGAGCAAGCAATACGATTGGCTATACAATATAAAAATGTATGAATCCAAATGATTGTTTTGTATTAGGTGAGCAATGATTTAATGTAGGTTTGACCTATGAACCTTATATTTAAGGTTAGGTTTACAATCAGATCGTAAAAATGGGCTGGGTTTATAAATGGATTTGACACATATAGAGACCATGTTCATTTGGGAACATTCTTAATAGTAATTGGAATTTGATTTAATTTCCAAATTCACAGCAATTGAAACTGAATTGACCCAAAACCCTGCTGACAAAGAACAAATGGAGAGAAGAAAACATAGTGGTATCACACAAACAAAACATCTCAAGATTGTTCTTCACAGGAAAGGCTCCATGATCATTGGCAACACCCAAAAGACAGGAAAGAGTTGAACGCTTCCAAGGTCTCATAAACAAACGGAAATACTAACATAAATAAACAGATGGGAAGTAAAACTAGATATACACAATAGATATGCATAGAATGTCAGTTAACAACGTTAAACTTTTGAGTGTAATTACATTTATTTAACCTGTTGGTAATCGTCTTTTGTTTATACTGAGGCTTTTGTTAGATGAGGAGGTTTAGTGATGAAAAAGAGATACCAATGACGTTCCATGCTAACATGCTAATGAATGAACGACGTAAAAGAACGATCAGTGCTAAATACAGATCAATTGATCAATGGATTAATATGTATACAATAGATAAATGTATATATTTATATATATATATATATATATTTATATACAGTACTAAGCAAAAGGTTTAGGCAGGTGTTAAATAATTCTGTCAACTAAGAAGGTTTTTTGTATGTAAATGGTAAATATTTACTAAGTAGAAGGTTATATATATCAATTAACCAAATGCAAAGTTTCAAAACAGCATAAAACGCACATCAAAGAGCCTTGGGTGCCCAAAACCACTACTTTTAGGTACTCACCACTGCCTACCGTGAGCACCCCACAAGCCCTTCTGGTAGGTACTCACCACTATACCGTGAGCACCCCACAAGCCCTGCTGGTAGGTACTCACCACTATACCGTGAGCACCCCACAAGCCCTGCTGGTAGGTACTCACCACTATACCGTGAGCACCCCACAAGCCCTGCTGGTAGGTACTCACCACTGCCTACCGTGAGCACCCCACAAGCCCTGCTGGTAGGTACTCACCACTGCCTACCGTGAGCACCCCACAAGCCCTGCTGGTAGGTACTCACCACTGCCTACCGTGAGCACCCCACAAGCCCTGCTGGTAGGTACTCACCACTGCCTACCGTGAGCACCCCACAAGCCCTGCTGGTAGGTACTCACCACTGCCTACCGTGAGCACCCCACAAGCCCTGCTGGTAGGTACTCACCACTGTCTACCGTGAGCACCCCACAAGCCCTGTTGGTAGGTACTCACCACTGCCTACCGTGAGCACCCCACAAGCCCTGCTGTTTCAGAGATACTTTGACCCAGTTGTCTGGCCATAACAATTTGACCTTTATCAAAGTCACTCAGGTCTTTACACCTGCCCATTTCTCCCGCGTCGAACATAACCTACCCAGAACTGGAAATGTGTCCTTGTTAGGAGATGATCAACGTTATTCACTAAAGATGTGAGTGGTCATAATGTTTTGGTTCATTGTGTGTTTGTGTGTGTGTGTGTGTGTGTGCACCTTGATGCTTTTTAAATGAGTTTTTATCAACTGTCCACAACATTTGTAAAATTAATTAATTACGTAACTCAACAATTTCTCGAGCGATCCATTTAACTTAAAATAAAATTTCAATAATGTGATCAAGAAAGATGATGACGATGGATGATGCTGCTGGATGAAGAGCAAACAAATGACGTTGGGAGAAACTAAATGGGTATTGGTTAGGGAGGGATGCATTGTGTGTTAGCATAGCATAGCATAGCAACCAGGGATCCACAGGTAACTGGACACATACCAAGGTTAATCAAACAGCCACTATTGTGTTCTAAGCAATTCAATTCCTTGGCCTGAACACTCCATTAAGAGAACTACTCTACCCACAATACAATGCGATGTGACTACAGATTGTTCTAACGGTTGACCAATACAGAGGCTGCATTGGTCACCTAGGATAACAATGCACAGGCAATAAGCATTAAGAAACAAAAACAGATGTCTCAGCTTACATTTCTTGTCACTCTTCTCACTCTGTAAGAATAGAGGATTGGAGACCACATTATTAATACACTGCTGAAACACACACGTTTTAATAATACACTACTGAAACACACACAAGGTCAACAGAGGTCTTGAAAAGCGTTTGTTTTACCTCGTCATCTGGGTCCGGGTCTGAATCAGACTCCTGAAGAATAGATGGGGAAGAAATAAAGAGGATAATTACAAAGCGTGTAGAGGCTACTGGTCTTCAACCAGACACTAGATAAAACCACCAGTTAAAACCGCCAGTATCCTGGTCTCTGATTGGAGGACAAGAAGTAAAACACCCAGGTGTTCTGGCAGTAAAACACCCAGGTGTTCTGGCAGTAAAACACCCAGGTGTTCGGGCAGTAAAACACCCAGTTGTTCTGGCAGTAAAACACCCAGGTGTTCTGGAAGTAAAACACCCAGGTGTTCTGCCAGTAAAACTCTCAGGTGTTCGGGCAGTAAAACACCCAGGTGTTCTGGAAGTAAAACACTCAGGTGTTCTGCCAGTAAAACAGTCAGGTGTTCTGGCAGTAAAACACCCAGGTGTTCTGGGAGTAAAACACCCAGGTGTTCTGGAAGTAAAACACCCAGGTGTTCTGCCAGTAAAACACCCAGGTGTTCTGGCAGTAAAACACCCAGGTGTTCTGGAAGTAAAACACCCAGGTGTTCTGCCAGTAAAACACCCAGGTGTTCTGGCAGTAAAACACCCAGGTGTTCTGGAAGTAAAACACTCAGGTGTTCTGCCAGTAAAACAGTCAGGTGTTCTGGCAGTAAAACACCCAGGTGTTCTGGCAGTAAAACACCCAGGTGTTCTGTCAGTAAAACACCCAGGTGTTCTGGCAGTAAAACACCCAGGTGTTCTGCCAGTAAAACACCCAGGTGTTCTGCCAGTAAAACACTCAGGTGTTCGGGCAGTAAAACACCCAGGTGTTCGGGCAGTAAAACACCCAGGTGTTCGGGCAGTAAAACACCCAGGTGTTTAGGTATAATCTAACCTTGCAGTAGGTGGGCAGCGTGATGTTCAGGTTGCAGATTGCATTGTGGGTAAGACTACGGTAGGTCCGGGGTTCCCTTGTGAAAGATAGTCTGCCACACGGCTCCTGGGCGCTGTCACGAATCTGTTGATGAATGAATCAGTCAGCCAATCAGACAGCCAATCAGTTGGCCAATCAGTCGGCCAATCGGCCGGCCAATCAGTCAGTCAAACAACTTGAAGCGTGTCAGTCCAGTAATGTTGTGACGCGCATTACCTTGATAAAGAGTGCCAGGCGGTTCTCTTTAAAAGCGTAGAAGCTGAAGACGTGGTGCTGTCCACTCTTAGTCAGAGGAACCAGGTTCCCAAAGCAGTCGGCATAGAGTGGCTTCCCTTCTAAAACCTGCAGATTAGAACAGACAGCAGATAAACAGTTAAGAGACCAGAGTCTGGTTGGTTGAAACAGACAATTAGGTAGGTTGTTTGTTGACATCTTTACTATTTATTATCATCTGAAAAATAGTCACCCCACCTACACGTCCTCCTCCACCTCCTTCTCCACCCTCACCTCCACATCTCTGCTCCTGGCCACCTCCGTGAAGTTCTCCTGCTGTTCAAGAGTCTTGTCCATCTTGTCGTCCGTCATACAGAAGCAGCGCAGTCGGGCCTCGATGGGGTCCAGCGTCTTGGCGAAGATAACGAACTTGGCCATGTAGGGAACGCAGATGAGCTCCCGGTACAGCTGGGTGGAGAAACTCACCGACTCCTGGGTCTGGCGGCAGTCGATCAACCAAAACCTACCGGCAGCGCAAAGGACCCGTTTCACCGGAATACCAGGTTTTGCCATTTACACGGGTAAACCAATCCGATTGTTTCTAAACTATCTGGTGTATCGAATAACTGGCCAGTTAAAAAAACATCTGATGTGGTGATGTGTGATCTTATTTTTGCTGCAGGTGAAACTAATCTAGGGAACAGGGTGTAATTCAGCTGCACCCATGTAAACAGTAGCCCACGACGTAAACAACCTAGCACACTATCTAGGGAACAGGGTGTAATTCAGCTGCACCCATGTAAACAGTAGAGCAGATGTTACCTGGCTGATACGTTGGTGGTGAAGGAAACACATTGGTTGATGAAGGTGAGTGGCGTCGACCCAGTGATGTCTTCCCATTGGGCAGGAGTTGTTCCACCTAGAAAACCAGGAAGAAACCCAAAAAGGAAACCAGGAAGGAACACCATGTGAGTCTGCCGGGAAAACAACCTGTGGTGTTTTCACAAAAACAGACTATGTTGTGTGTTAAGACTAAAGATGACCACTGAATATTCATTGGTCAGTCAACCAATCAACCGTCATGTACCGGTGATGCTGCAGAGGAGGCGCAGTGTGGGCGTGTCCCCCCCGAAAACGTTTTCTGTCCCGTCATCGGTCGAGCTTTTGGGAACAGGAATAGTCATGGTGATTGGCTTATGGAACTTCCGCCGCCTGGGCTCCAAGGTAACGATAGGGCTGAATGTGGCTTTGTTACCCAGAATCCTCCTAACCAGGTCCACACTGATTGGCTGAGCCTGGAAGGGGAGTGGACACGAGTCTGGAACTCACTCTTAGTGACCAAAAAATGTGTTCTTGTGTACACACACACACACCTACACACACACACCTACACACACACCTACATCTACACACACACCTTCACACACACCTACACCTACACACACACCTACACCTACACCTACACACACACCTACACCCACACACACACCTACACCTACACACACACCTACACACACACACCTACACACACACACGCCTACCTGCAGTCCGACTCTGATCTTCTTGGTCAGCGCACCCTCAGGGAACACAGCTTGTACCTGAGGAACCAGGATGCTGCTTAACACCCCGCCCTCTGGACCAATCAGGTGGCTGTCCTGCTTGATGCGCGACACCACCGCAAAGTACTGTGGGAAATCCCGCGTGATAATGCGGCAGATCCTCTTCTTCTCCAGCTCCTCAGGAGAGTCCAGCTCTACAGGAGTATAAAAATGGGAGGAGAGGGAAAACAGGGTCATTTCAGAGGACAGAGAGGTCATCCAGAGGTCAGAGGTCCAGTTAGAAGGTTAAACATGGTTTCCACATTACAACCACCCCCTTTTATACTCCATCCGCTTCTTGCCTCTCCTCCCCTCTCCTCCTCCTCCCCCTCCCCTCTCCTACTCCTCCCCTTCCCTCTCCTCCTCCTCCTTCACCCCTCTCCCCTCTCCTCTCTCCTCCTCCTCCTCCCCCTCCCCTCTCCTCTCTCCCCTCTCCTCCTCCCCTCCCCCTCCCCTCTCCCTACTCCTCCCCTCTCCTCCTCCTCCTTCACCCCTCTCCTCCTCCTCCCCCTCCCCTCTCCTCCTCCCCCTCCTCCTCCTCCCCCCCCTCCCCTCTCCTCTCTCCCCGCTCCTCCTCCCCTCTCCTCCTCCTCTCCTCTCCCCTCCTCCTTCCCCCCCTCCCCTCTCCTCCTCCTCACCCCTCCCCTCTCCTCCCCCTCCTCCTCCTCCTCCCCCTCCCCCTCCCATCCCCTCCCCTCTCCCCCCCACCTTCATCCATGCCGTTCAGTATTTGGTTGAGCTCCTCCTCAGTGTATTCACAGTGATGTTCTCTCCAGTTCTCTCCCGTCTCACTCCTCAGGATGACCAGCTCTCGTTCTGTCCCCCGCAGAGCCGCAAAGTGTGGGATCTCCACAATTACGGGCCTGGGAGGGGAGGGCAAAGGTCACAGGGTGTCACAGGGGGAAATGTCACGATAACGAGAGGGCAACACAGCTCAGGATGCGGGAGATTAACTTTGAGATCATTTAAAGAAACATTCAGGTAACATAAAAATAATTAACCTATGGAAAAAATATGAATGATTTAAAAAGTTCCAAAGTAAAATACAAACCACATTATTATAATATGGGGAAAAGACACAGATGAAGTGGAATAGTGCAAGAACAGATTGAAACAATAATACCAGACAAAACAACGACTGGAACTCAAACGTGGAAAAGAAAGGAAACAAGTCAGGAAAAGTCCAGAAAGGTAAAGAAGAGTCAGGAAAGGTCAGGAAGTATGCAGGTGGGATATAAGACACCAGGAAGTATGCAGGTGGGATATAAGACACCAGGAAGTATGCAGGTGGGATATAAGACACCAGGAAGTATGCAGGTGGGATATAAGACACCAGGAAGTATGCAAATGGGATATAAGACACCAGGAAGTATGCAGGTGGGATATAAGACACCAGGAAGTATGCAGGTGGGATATAAGACACCAGGAAGTATGCAGGTGGGATATAAGACACCAGGAAGTATGCAGGTGGGATATAAGACACCAGGAAGTATGCAGGTGGGATATAAGACACCAGGGTTCAGGAAGTATGCAGGTGGGATATATGACACCAGGGTTCAGGAAGTATGCAGGTGGGATATATGACACCAGGGTTCAGGAAGTATCATTGGCCAGTTGAAGCTTGCGGTGTTCCGGTGTTTATGTGTAGTTTGTGTGTGTGTTTACTTTGTGAATTGAGTGTATGTTGTTCATGTCTCTGTGTGTGTGTGTGTGTGTGTGTGTGTGTGTGTGTGTGTGTACTTTGTGGATTGTGTGTGTGTGAGTGTGTGTGTGTGTGTGACTGTGTGTGTGTGTGTGTTTGAGTGTGTGTGTGTGTGTGTGTCTGTGTGTGACTGTGTGTGTGAGTGTTACCCTAGGAACTTGGTGCCAGGAGGCCCAAGTTGCAGGATCCTGCTGACCAGACTCTCTCCCTCGTTGAGAGGGGGCGGGGCCGTGGGAAGGTGGAGCTTACTGATCCATTACGCAGCACGGAGGAAGAAGACAATGTAAACACCCACACCCGGGCGAGAGACACACACACACACACACACTCTCTCCTCCTCACCCCAGGAACTGCGCCCCAGTTGGGCCGACCTCTATGATGCGTCCAGATAGCCCCTCTCCCTCCACCATGGGGGGCATTGACGCCAGACGGTGCCTCTTCACCAGGCGACAGGTCACCCGCGTGGGAGCAGAACACTTCCTGGGTGGCACAATGATGCGCAGGCCGTTGTGACGGCAACCGCGCATGGCCCCGCCCCTTGCGTCCACCATGAAGCTGACCAGGAAGCTGCAGGGGGAGGAGGTGTGGCATAAGACAACAAATCTTTTATTCCACAGGATGTAACGAGTCAAACGCCCCAACGTTTCTGCAAATGATCTGGGACCTCCTCATAACCAGAACTCAGAAGGAGTGTGACTTGGATTTTGGCCTGATTGAGACACGCCTTCGACCCTGTCATTCCCAGGGTAACAGACGTTGGCTGAATCGGCCTCGTCCGCCGACCAATCATAGCCCACAAACTGTAGACGGCTGTTGTGTGACATCATCCTCAGGTGACATGGCGTGACTGGAGAGAACACAGCACGGCTTGGCATTCTAATTCAATTGCATTCTAAAGTTTAACTCCATTCACGCTGCAAAAGTCATTACATTCTAATTCTATTGCATTCTATAGTTTAACTCCATTCACGCTACAAAAGTCATTCCATTCTAATTATATCCCATTCAAATATCCTACACCATTCCGATATTCTCCACCATTCCGATAACCTACTCCATTCCGATATCCTACACCATTACGATCTCCTACACCATTCCGATATCCTACACCATTCCGATAACCTACACCATTCCGATATCCTACAAAATTCTGATATCCTCCACCATTACGATATCCTATACCATTCTGATATCCTCCACCATTCCGATATCCTCCACCATTCCGATATCCTATACCATTCCGATATCCTATACCATTCCGATATCCTATACCATTCCGATATTCTATACCATTCCGGTATCCTCCACCATTACGATATCCTATACCATTCCGATATCCTACACCATTCCGATATTCTATACCATTCCGATATCCTAAATCCTGACTTGAAAAAGAGAGGCATTTGAAACAATTGAATTAATCCAAGAATCGGCAAAACACATTAAATAATATTACTACATATTTTCGACATTACCGAGATGTTTTACATGCATCCATCTAAAATACGTGATTTGAGTTATTCAACCATATTAAGAGGAAATTATCATGCATGTAGTTGTGCATTCAGAGAAGTAGAGAACTGTTAACAAGAGAAAACGAGATGAAGAGAATCACCTGCTGTTGTCATGGTCTAGGCACGGAGAAGTTCGGCTAGAAGCAGACAGAACACAAAACATCAGAGAGAAACAGAGAAACACAGAAACACAGAAAACACAGAGAAACACAGAGAGAAACACAGAGAGAAACACAGAGAGAAACACAGAGAGAAACACAGAGAGAAACACAGAGAGAAACACAGAGAGAAACAGAGAGAAACACCAAGAGAAACACAGAGAGAAACACAAAAAGAAACACAGGGAGAAACACAGAGAGAAACACAGGGAGAAACACAGAGAGAAACACAGAGAGAAACACAGAGAGAAACAGAGAGAAACACAGAGAGAAACGCAGAGAGAAACACAGAGAGAAACACAGAGAGAAACACAGAGAGAAACACAGAGAGAAACACAAAGAGAAACACAGAGAGAAACAGAGAGAAACACAGAGAGAAACACAGAGAGAAACACAGAGAGAAACACAGAGAGACACACAGAGAGAAACAGAGAGAAACACAGAGAGAAACACAGAGAGAAACACAGAGAGAAACAAAGAGAGAAACACAGAGAAAACACAGAGAGAAACACAGAGAGAAACACAGAGAGAAACACAGAGCGAAACACAGAGAGAAACACAGAGAGAAACACAGAGAGAAACACAGAGAGAAACACAGAGAGAAACACAGAGAGAAACACAGAGAAAAACAGAGAGAAACACAGAGAGAAACACAGAGAGAAACACAGAGAGAAACACAGAGAGAAACAGAGAGAAACACAGAGAGAAACACAGAGAGAAACACACAGAAACATCGAGAGAAACACAGAGAGAAACACAGAGAGAAACACAGAGAGAAACAGAGAGAAACACAGAGAGAAACACAGAGAGAAACACAGAGAGAAACACAGAGAGAAACACAGAGAGAAACACAGAGAGAAACACACAGAAACATAGAGAGAAACACAGAGAGAAACACAGAGAGAAACACAGAGAGAAACACAGAGAGAAACACAGAGAGAAACACAGGGAGAAACACAGAGAGAAACACAAAGAGAAACACAGAGAGAAACACAGAGAGAAACAGAGAGAAACACAGAGAGAAACACAGAGAGAAACACAGAGAGAAACACAGAGAGAAACACAGAGAGAAACACAGAGAGAAACAGAGAGAGAAACACAAACAGACAGACGTTAAAAGAAAGCAGCCAAACAGAAAAAAGAGATAGAAAAATGAGATTAAGAGATAGAAAATAATAGTAATAAGATAATAATAATAACAACAATATAAAGTAATAAGGTGAATGGGAATTGAAGTCCTTTTCTGAGGTGAGTCTCCAACCAATAGTCTGCCTGTCAGCGTGTGTCGCTATGTTGCCTGTAGATGTGCGCTACTAACCCAGAATGCAACAGGCTGGAGGACAGAAGCACATTATCCAGATGTTCTGCTCTCCAACTCAGCCTGTAGGTGTGCGCTACTAACCCAGAATGCAACAGGCTGGAGGACAGAAGCACATTATCCAGATGTTCTGCTCCCCAACTCAGCCTGTAGATGTGCGCTACTAACCCAGAATGCAACAGGCTGGAGGACAGAAGCACATTATCCAGATGTTCTGCTCCCCAACTCAGCCTGTAGATGTGCGCTACTAACCCAGAATGCAACAGGCTGGAGGACAGAACCACATTATCCAGATGTTCTGCTCCCCAACTCAGCCTGTAGATGTGCGCTACTAACCCAGAATGCAACAGGCTGGAGGACAGAAGCACATTATCCAGATGTTCTGCTCCCCAACTCAGCCTGTAGATGTGCGCTACTAACCCAGAATGCAACAGGCTGGAGGACAGAAGCACATTATCCAGATGTTCTGCTCCCCAACTCAGCCTGTAGATGTGCGCTACTAACCCAGAATGCAACAGGCTGGAGGACAGAACCACATTATCCAGATGTTCTGCTCCCCAACTCAGCCTGTAGGTGTGCGCTACTAACCCAGAATGCAACAGGCTGGAGGACAGAACCACATTATCCAGATGTTCTGCTCCCCAACTCAGCCTGTAGATGTGCGCTACTAACCCAGAATGCAACAGGCTGGAGGACAGAACCACATTATCCAGATGTTCTGCTCCCCAACTCAGCCTGTAGGTGTGCGCTACTAACCCAGAATGCAACAGGCTGGAGGACAGAACCACATTATCCAGATGTTCTGCTCCCCAACTCAGCCTGTTGGTGTGCGCTACTAACCCAGAATGCAACAGGCTGGAGGACAGAACCACATTATCCAGATGTTCTGCTCCCCAACTCAGCCTGTAGGTGTGCGCTACTAACCCAGAATGCAACAGGCTGGAGGACAGAACCACATTATCCAGATGTTCTGCTCCCCAACTCAGCCTGTAGGTGTGCGCTACTAACCCAGAATGCAACAGGCTGGAGGACAGAACCACATTATCCAGATGTTCTGCTCCCCAACTCAGTCTGTAGGAATCCTTCTCATTCTCTCTGCACAGAGACGACACCTGGAGATAAAAGCACTCACCTTAGCTACAACATATTAACAACGTGTCCAGGTTTGTAAAAGTTTGTAAAGGTGTGTAACAGAATGTAAAGGTGTATAACATGGTGTCACCTGGTGGCTAGAGATCATGTCTTCTATCAGGACTCCGTCTCTGTGATGAAGAGATGTCAGCTGGGACCTGCTTCAGTGGTCAATGCACACATTAGTATTATATGAACATGAGAGTATGTGTGTGTGTGTGTTCATCAGAGTGAGTATTATATGAACATGTGAGTACGTATGTGTGTTTCCATCAGAGTGAGTATTATATATACATGTGAGTACGTATGTGTGTTTCTATCAGAGTGAGTATTATATGAACATGTGAGTACGTATGTGTGTTTCTATCAGAGTGAGTATTATATGAACATGTGAGTACGTATGTGTGTTTCTATCAGAGTGAGTATTATATGAACATGTGAGTACGTATGTGTGTTTCTATCAGAGTGAGTATTATATGAACATGTGAGTACGTATGTGTGTGTCCATCAGACTGAGTATTATATGAACATGTGAGTACGTATGTGTGTGTCCATCAGAGTGAGTATTATATGAACATGTGAGTACGTATGTGTGTGTCCATCAGAGTGAGTATTATATGAACATGTGAGTACGTATGTGTGTGTCCATCAGAGTGAGTATTATATGAACATGTGAGTACGTATGTGTGTTTCTATCAGAGTGAGTATTATATGAACATGTGAGTACGTATGTGTGTGTCCATCAGAGTGAGTATTATATGAACATGTGAGTACGTATGTGTGTGTCCATCAGAGTGAGTATTATATGAACATGTGAGTACGTATGTGTGTTTCTATCAGAGTGAGTATTATATGAACATGTGAGTACGTATGTGTGTGTCCATCAGAGTGAGTATTATATGAACATATGAGTACGTATGTGTGTGTCCATCAGAGTGAGTATTATATGAACTTGTGAGTACGTATGTGTGTTTCTATCAGAGTGAGTATTATATGAACATGTGAGTACGTATGTGTGTGTCCATCAGAGTGAGTATTATATGAACATGTGAGTACGTATGTGTGTGTCCATCAGAGTGAGTATTATATGAACATGTGAGTACGTATGTGTGTGTCCATCAGAGTGAGTATTATATGAACATGTGAGTACGTATGTGTGTGTCCATCAGACTGAGTATTATATGAACATGTGAGTACGTATGTGTGTGTCCATCAGAGTGAGTATTATATGAACATGTGAGTACGTATGTGTGTGTCCATCAGACTGAGTATTATATGAACATGTGAGTACGTATGTGTGTTTCTATCAGAGTGAGTATTATATGAACATGTGAGTACGTATGTGTGTGTCCATCAGAGTGAGTATTATATGAACATGTGAGTACGTATGTGTGTGTCCATCAGATCGTGTGTGTCTGTCACCTGTCCATGTTATGACTGAGGTAGTTGAATCCATCCAGGTACTGTCCAGGCAGTGAGTCATCTCCTAGCTCTCTTAGGTCCTCTGCCCTCAGGTACTCACCTCCGTCTCCTGTCATTGTGTCCTCACCTGGACAAAAGAGAGATTATGGATATAGGTGAGAAAGAGAGAGGAGGGTGTGGAAAGGGAGGGGGGCAGGGGGAGCAAGTAAGAACATGTTTAGGTCCAGGACCACTGCCATCAATTCAAAAGCTGTTAAAACACATCTATGGTAATTCCCTTAGGAGATGCAGTTACAACCTCCCATCCCCTAGGGGGCAGCAGAGCACCGATGGTTGCACTGAGGAGAATGTACGTACACATTACTGCATCATATTACTGTATCAGAAAAGAGTGAGAGGACTATTTAGAACCACTTAAGAACACTTAAACAGAATCTCATAATTAGGCAGAAACACAGAGACTCATGCTATTAGGAAAACAAAGTGTTTATGTGTTTGTTTTGAGCACCACTGCACACTTAACAAGAAATCTGTCTGCCTGAGCCCCATCTATGGCCTCCATCACCACACAACACGCCTCATCTTCCCTTTGCTTTAGTGCTACAAAACACTGTCAGAACTACATTACCCACAACACATTGCTGTCAGAACTACATTACCCACAACACACTACTGGCAGGACTATTGTAGAGTTGATTATCTATAATCTCACCCTCTTCATCAGACACATCCAGAACCTCCGTCATGATCTCCGGAACATTCATCTTGTGTTTCTCTGAAGTCACCGTCTGTCAGCACCCGGGTTTAACCAATCACAGACAGGGATGAACCAAAACAAAACATGGGGTCAGTCGAATGGAGGGTTACATCATTTCTTTGTTGTTCTTACATACACGTGCTACGTTACAGGCCCCCAGAGTAATACATGGGGTACAGGCTCCCAGAGTAATATATGGGGTACATGGCCTCAGAGTAATACATGGGGTACAGGCTCCCAGAGTAATACATGGGGTACATGCTCCCAGAGTAATACATGGGGTACATGCTCCCAGAGTAATACATGGGGTACAGGCTCCCAGAGTAATACATGGGGTACATGCTCCCAGAGTAATACATGGGGTACAGGCTCCCAGAGTAATACATGGGGTACATGCTCCCAGAGTAATACATGGGGTACAGGCTCCCAGAG
>CM055742.1:2048621-2068621 GCA_029465975.1 Dallia pectoralis
CAGTTCTAGTTGCTGTATAATACCTTTCCGGCGTCATCAGGCAGAGCTCTCAGCTGCAGAAGCAGTTTGACCACCTCCAGGCTTCCGTACTTGGCGGCTACATGAAGTGGAGTGAACCCTTTCTGTGAGTCAGAGGGATAAAGCAGTGTGTGTCTGGGATTAGTTGTATGTATATATATATGTGTGTGTGTGTGTGTCTGGGATTAGTTGTATGTATATATATATGTGTGTGTGTGTGTCTGGGATTAGTTGTATGAATATATATATGTGTGTGTGTGTGTGTGTGTGTCTGGGATTAGTTGTATGTATATATATATATATATGTGTGTGTGTGTGTCTGGGATTAGTTGTATGCATATATATATATGTGTGTGTGTGTGTCTGGGATTAGTTGTATGTATATATATATGTGTGTGTGTGTGTCTGGGATTAGTTGTATGAATATATATATGTGTGTGTGTGTGTGTGTCTGGGATTAGTTGTATGTATATATATATATATATGTGTGTGTGTGTGTCTGGGATTAGTTGTATGCATATATATATATGTGTGTGTGTGTCTGTGATTAGTTGTATGTATATATATATATATATGTGTGTGTATGTGTCTGTGATTAGTTGTATGTATATATATATATATATGTGTGTGTGTGTCTGGGATTAGTTGTATGCAGTGTTGGGTAAGTTACTTCAAAAAAGAGGATGTTCCTCCCGGTATATCTGTATGTGTGTGTATATATGTACGTGTGTATATATCTGTGAGTGTGTGTGTGTTTGTGTGTGTATGAGTGTGTGTGTGTATCTGTATGTATGAGTGTGTGTGTGTATCTGTATGTATGAGTGTGTGTGTGGTACCTTGGTGGCCAGGGAGTGTGTGTGTGTGTGTGTATCTGTATGTATGAGTGTGTGTGTGGTACCTTGGTGGCCAGGGAGTGTGTGTGTGTGTGTGTATCTGTATGTATGAGTGTGTGTGTGGTACCTTGGTGGCCAGGGAGTGTGTGTGTGTATCTGTATGTATGAGTGTGTGTGTGGTACCTTGGTGGCCAGGGAGTGTGTGTGTGTATCTGTATGTATGAGTGTGTATCTGTATGTATGAGTGTGTGTGTGTGTGTGTGTGTATCTGTATGTATGAGTGTGTGTGGTACCTTGGTAGCCAGGGAGTGTGTGTGTGTGTATCTGTATGTATGAGTGTGTGTGTGTATCTGTATGTATGAGTGTGTGTGTGGTACCTTGGTGGCCAGGGAGTGTGTGGCCCCAGCCTCCAGCAGCACGGCGGTGGTCTCCACCCGTCCCTCCCGAGCGGCGATGTGAAGGGGGGTGTAGCCGTTGGTGGTCGCGGCGTCGGGGTGGGCCATGTGCTGTAGCAGCAGCTGGACGATGTCTGTCTTCCCCAGACGGGACGCAATGTGGAGGGGGGTCTGGTCCTCCTGGGCGGTGTAGGGAGAGAGAAGAGTGTGTGTGTGGGAGGTAGGAAGAGAACGGGTGAGATCGTTAGCAAAGGCATACAAGGGTGAGGGTGGGGATGAGGGTGTGAGTGGGGATGAGGTTATGGACGAGGCTCACCCGGGCCATGGCATCCACCAGAGCTCCGTTCCTCAGAAGACAGCGAACTACTTCCATCTGACCAGCTCGGGCAGCCATATGTAACGCTGTTTCACCACGCTGGCAACACACAGGTTATAACACACAGGTTATGACACAGAGGTTATAACACTCAGGTTATGACACACAGGTTATAACACACAGGTTATGACACACAGGTTATAACACTCAGGTTATAACACACAGGTTATAACACACAGGTTATGACACACAGGTTATAACACTCAGGTTATAACACTCAGGTTATGACACTCAGGTTATAACACTCAGGTTATAACACTCAGGTTATAACACTCAGGTTATGACACTCAGGTTATAACACTCAGGTTATAACACTCAGGTTATAACACTCAGGTTATAACACTCAGGTTATAACACTCAGGTTATAACACTCAGGTTATAACACTCAGGTTATAACACTCAGGTTATGACACTCAGGTTATAACACTCAGGTTATAACACTCAGGTTATGACACTCAGGTTATAACACTCAGGTTATAACACTCAGGTTATAACACTCAGGTTATAACACTCAGGTTATAACACTCAGGTTATAACACTCAGGTAATAACACTCAGGTTATAACACACAGGTTATGACACACAGGTTATAACACTCAGGTTATAACACTCAGGTTATAACACTCAGGTTATGACACTCAGGTTATAACACTCAGGTTATAACACTCAGGTTATAACACTCAGGTTATAACACTCAGGTTATGACACACAGGTTATAACACTCAGGTTATGACACTCAGGTTATAACACTCAGGTTATAACACTCAGGTTATAACACTCAGGTTATGAAACACAGGTTATGACACACAAGTTATAACACTCAGGTTATAACACACAAGTTATAACACACAGGTTATGACACACAAGTTATAACACTCAGGTTATAACACACAAGTTATAACACACAGGTTATGACACACAGGTTATAACACACAGGTTATAACACTCAGGTTATAACACTCAGGTTATAACACTCAGGTAATAACACTCAGGTTATAACACTTAGGTTATAAGACATAATTAACCACACACACATTATAGCACAAATGTTAACCCACAGGTTATAACACACAGGTTATAACACCCATTATAACAGACATGTTATAAAAGACAGATTATAACACACATAATAACATACAGGTTATAACACACACACACACACATTATAACACACACACGGTACTATAGACACACATTAAAACGGAGACACACTATAACAGACACATATTATAACAGACACACATTATCACAGACACACATTACATTATTTAACAGGCACATATTATATCAGACACACATTAAAACAGAGACACACTATAACACACACATATTATAACAGACACACATTACATTATTTAACAGGCACATATTATTACAGACATACATTATTACAGACACACATTATTACAGACACACATTACATTATTTAACAGACACACATTATATTATTTAACAGACATGCATTAGATTATTTAACAGACACACATTATATTATTTAACAGACACACATAATAACAGACACACATTACATTATTTAACAGACACATATTATAACAGACACACATTATATTATTTAACAGACACACATAATTACAGACACACATTAGATTATTTAACAGACATGTATTATATTATTTAACAGACATGTATTATATTATTTAACAGAAACAAATTATATTATTTAACAGACACACATTAGATTATTTAACAGACATGTATTATATTATTTAACAGACACACATTATATTATTTAACAGAAACAAATTATATTATTTAACAGACACACATTATATTATTTAACAGAAACAAATTATATTATTTAACAGACACACATTTTATTATTTAACAGACACACATTATATTATTTAACAGACACACATTCGATTATTTAACAGACATGTATTATGTTATTTAACAGACACACATTATATTATTTAACAGAAACAAATTATATTATTTAACAGACGCACATTATATTATTTAACAGACACACATTATATTATTTAACAGACACACATTATATTATTTAACAGACACACATTATATTATTTAACAGACACACATTATATTATTTAACAGACACACATTATATTATTTAACAGACACACATTATATTATTTAACAGACACACATTATATTATTTAACAGACAGTGGTACTCACAATGTTGCGAACGTCAGGTGAGGCTCCGTTCTGTAGCAGCAGCAGGACTATGTTGAGGTGACCCATAAAGGCTGATACATGAATAGGGGTCAGACCCGACTGGAGAGAGGAGAGAGAGATGAGAGAGGGATGAGAGAGGGATGAGAGAGGGATGAGAGAGGGATGATTGATGGATGAGAGAGGAATATGAGAGAGATATGAGAGAGATGAGAGAGAGGAGAGAGAGAGGGATGAGAGAGGGATGATTGATGGATGAGAGAGGGATGAGAGAGGGATGAGAGAGATATGAGAGAGATGAGAGAGAGGAGAGAGAGAGGGATGAGAGAGGGATGAGAGAGGGATGAGAGAGGGATGAGAGAGGAATATGAGAGAGATATGAGAGAGATATGAGAGCGATGAGAGAGATGAGAGAGAGGAGAGAGAGAGGGATGAGAGAGGGATGATTGATGGATGAGAGAGGGATAGAAGAAAAGGGAGGTAGATTTGGTAAACTGAGAGCTCATGTCTCCAACCAGACTGGACTGGAGGTACTGTACCTCTGTGATGGCCTGGATGGAGGCTCCGTATTTCACCAGCAGCTCCATCACCTTCACCCGGTTCTTCTTACAGGCAATGTGGAGCGGAGTGAACCCGTTCTGGTTACACACACACACACACACCACGCAGCGTCGTTATGTTCTAATGTTCTAACGGCCTCACTAGCACAACGAGAAGTGGTACTCATTAAGGATCCGGCTAGCTGGTGGTACAGTTCTTATCTATTACTTATTCTAACATAATGACATGAATCCACTGATCAGTGTGTGTGTGTGTGTGTGTGTGTGTGTGTGTGTGTGTGTGTGTGTGTGTGTGTATGTGTGTGTGTGTGTGTGAGTGAGTGAGTGAGTGTGTGTGTACATACCAGAGCTCTGACATTAGGGTTTGCCTTCTTGTCCAATAGCAGCTTGGTGACTCTGTAATGTCCACAGTGGGCGGCGACGTGAAGAGCTGTTAGATAGTCCAGTGTGATGTCATCAACAGGCGCCTTGTGCTGCAGAAGGTGCTTGACACAGTCCACATGGTCACCCTGAGCCGACATGTGGAGGGGAGAAAGCCCGTTCTGAAGGGGGGGCAGAAACACACAGAGATGCTGTTAGTGTGTGCCATAGTGTGATCTGCAGTGTTACAGTGTGTGTGTATATAAGGGGGTGTATTTATGTATGTGTATGTGTGTGTGTGTATTTATGGGGGTGTATGGTACCTTGGTTCTGGCCAGTATCGGGGCACCTCTCTCCAGCAGCAGTTCCACTGCCAGGTCATGTCCACTCCGTGCTGCACAGTGTAGAGGGGTGAGGCCGTCCTGACCCACACACACACAAACACACACACGTAAACACACACTCAAGGTGGCTGAACTGTGTGTGTGTGTGTGTGTGTGTGTTGTACTCACCCTGGTCTTTGCATCTATCTGAGCTCCTCTGTCCAGCAGCAGCGCCACCATATTATTGTTCCCCCTCTTAGATGCTACGTGGAGAGGAGTTATCCCGTTCTACACACACACACACACACACACACACACACACACACACACACACACACATACACGCACACATACACACACACAAACACACAAACACACACACAAACACACACACACAAACACACACACACGTCATATAGCAGTTAACATTTTCTGGACAGAATAATAACCCGACAACTCCCATTTCTATGCCAATACAAAAAGAACAACTCTGATTGGCTGAAGGAAACAGATACCAGCTATGATTGGATGACTGGGTAAGACTGACCTCAGCACTCATTGGCTAAACGAGACAGGGCTATGATTGGCTAAGAGAGACACAGGGGCTTACCCTGGCTGTGAAGTCCACGGCGGCTCCCCGGTTGAGCAGGAGGGTGGAGACGTTCACGTTGCCATAGTGAGCAGCAATATGTAGGGGGGTGAAGCCACTCTGTTGGGCAGGGGTGGGGCATGTGTGGGGCAGGGGGCGGGGACAAGAGGGTTGAAGATAGACAGGAAACGTGAAGTGGGTGAGTGACAGAACGAGAGAGAAAGAAAGAATGAGGCAGACAAAATGAGGGCGACATGTGGACAAACACACAGGGGAGAGAGAAGAGAGGTGGAAAGGGAGAGAAAAGAGTCAGATATGATTTGATCATCATACGAGTTCAACTACAAAAGAGGAAAACTAACTCGGCGCATGCAGCATTCCCATGATGCACCAGTACTAAACCAAAATAAGGACAACCAAAATAAGGACAAAGGAAAATGTTGATTAATCTGTACAGGAGGTTACACATGCAAATGATCAAACGGAACATGCACACCTATCCACAACACACCCTATTCCCTATATAGTACACTACTATAACCAGAGTCCTATGGAAAGATGACACCCTATTCCCTATATAATACACTACTATAACCAGAGTCCTATGGAGAGATGACACCCTATTCCCTATATAGTACACTACTATAACCAGAGTCCTATGGAGATATGACACCCTATTCCCTATATAGTACACAACTATAACCAGAGTCCTATGGAGAGATGACACCCTATTCCCTATATAGTACACTACTATAACCAGAGTCCTATGGAGAGATGACACCATATTCCCTATATAGTACACTACTATAACCAGAGCCCTATTTGAGAGATGACACCCTATTCCCCATGAGGTATTATGTGGAACAGAATTCTAGAAACTCTAGAAAGAAGGAACACTACAGAACAAAACAAATGAAACATTACATATCTCTGCAGAACACTCCAGAACTCTACAGAATTCTACAGATCTCTACAGAACCCTAATCAACAGTACGGAACAGTGCAGAACTCTACAGAACACTACAGAACACTACATAATTTGACAGAACACTGCCGTACAGAACACTACAGAACATTACATAACTTGACAGAACACTACAGAACACTCTATAACTTGACAGAACACTACAGAACACTAAACACTATTAACACTACAGATGAAACACTATAGGATTTGTTTTACAAATATATGAAATTAAAATGATAAATAAAGAAGCAAAAGAAAGGATCAAGAAAAGGAGAGGAAGCTACTATTGGACATACGGTACCCTACCCTGGGTAAACAAGTACACTACATAGAGAATAGGGCTCCATTTGGGCCCACCCACAGACTAACTGAAGTTGGATGTTCTCTTCTTACCTTTCCATTCTGGAAGACATGGCGTGATTAAAAGACACAGTTAACACACCATAACAACTGTATGTAATAATTAAACTAACTACAGTAATAAAATAATACAGTCATTTTAATATTTAGGTCATGTGTCTGGGTCGGTCTCCAAGTCACACTCGGATTCCCAGATTAGTGCACTCAATTTGACAGAGGCTCTCAGGAATCTGGTCAGAAGAAGTGCACTTCAATATGGAACACTTGAGTGCCATTTGTGACTTCACAGGCAATGCAGAAAGAATATCAGGTAAACCTCAGGGAATTAACATGCTACATTAGGTTCATCAAAATGGTTGCTTTTGTGTATTTCCCATCATTCAATACTTTGGTAATAATATATAAAACACAAAGCACCATTCAAACCATAGGAAACCTCTCTAATGAATGGAAACAAAAGAAATGTTCTTGAGATCAAATAATTCAACATAAGTAACTGGATTAAGATTCATTCAGGCAATCACGGAACAGAACAGTCATTACAGGAATAGTTTATAGTGGTCATGCAGCCACTGCATAAAGACAGGCAGACAGACAGACACAGACAAGCATACAGACAGGCAGACAAACAGACACAGACAAGCATACAGACAGGCAGACAGACAGACACAGACAAGCATACAGACAGGCAGGCAGACAGACACAGACAAGCATACAGACAGGCAGACAAACAGACACAGACAAGCATACAGACAGGCAGACAAACAGACACAGACAAGCATACAGACAGGCAGACAAACAGACAGACACCGACAGGCAGACAGAATGTGTGGACCCCAAGAAGACTATAGCTGCTGCTCTGATAAAGCTATTTCAAGTAAAGTTCTTAACAGGCAAAGACAGTTCTAAACAGACAGAGACAATTCTAAACAGACAGAGACAGTTCTAAACAGACAGAGACAGTTCTAAACAGTCAGAGGCAGTTCTAATCAGTCAGAGGCAGTTCTAAATAGACAGAGGCAGTTCTAAACAGACAGATACAGTTTTAAACAGACAGAGACAGTTCTAAACAGACAGAGACAGTTCTAAACAGTCAGAGACAGTTCTAAACAGACAGATACAGTTCTAAACAGACAGATACAGTTCTAAACAGACAGATACAGTTCTAAACAGACAGATACAGTTCTAAACAGACAGATACAGTTCTAAACAGACAGATACAGTTCTAAACAGACAGATACAGTTCTAAACAGACAGAGACAGTTCTAAACAGACAGATACAGTTCTAAACAGACAGAGATAGTTCTAAACAAACCGACATAAACTACAGAAGTTAGAGGGCACTGAGGAATTAGAGCAGGTGGAGGAGAGGAGGCAATGGGGAAATTAAGGTGTGTACCTCTGTAGTCCGGTTAACCATCATCTGGTTACGCCGCAGAGAGAGGAGAAGAGAGGGGGGGGGTCAATTGCGGAAGAGACCAGGGGAGGAGGACAGGGGGGAGGAGAGGAGGGAAATGGGTCTGGTTGTAAAAAAGGAAACAGGGCAGGAAATGCAATTTCTCACACACACACACACACACACACACTGGCTGACTAGCTGTTTGACTGCCTGCTTGGCTTAAATGGTAAATAAATAAATGCTGCGCTTTTATATAGCGCTTTTATCCAAAGCGCTTTTACAGATCCTGCGTCACATTCACCCATTCATACACTGACAACCGCGTCTACCATGCAAGGCGACTGCAGGCTCGCCAGGAGCAGCTGGGGTTAGGTGTCTAGCTCATGGACACCTCGACAATTTCCCAGAAGGAACCGGGGATCGAACCACCTTCCGATTGATAGACAACCGACTCAACCCACTGAGCCACTGCCGCCCCACTGCCGGCTTACTGGCTGAGAGGACATTTAGCTCACAATATAGAAGACCTAGCCCTGCAGAATTTACCAAAATGTTTTATAGCCCCAGTGTTGTTTTATAGCCCCAGTATTACTCCTTTTCTCCTGCTCCTCACCCCCTCCCTCACCCCCTCCCTCACCTTGCTCTGTATGTCAGCGTTGTGGTCGTTCTGTAGCAACAGGGCGGCTGATTTGGTGTCGTCCTTTCTGGCAGCGATGTGCAGAGCTGGGAGACGCACCTGGATCCATTAAACATTCAGGAAGTCCAAATTACACAATATGATTACACCATCAACTCAATTAACACAATACGATTACACCATCAACTCAATTAACACAATATGATTACACCATCAACTCAATTAACACAATATGATTACACCATCAAATCAATTAACACAATATGATTACACCATCAACTCAATTAACACAATATGATTACACCATCAACTCAATTAACACAATACGATTACACCATCAGCTGTTTAGGGTTTAGATAAGCACCAGGTTCACAGGTGCTTGATATTGTTTTATGTTACAGTAAAATAATCAATTTTATTGATCCTATTTTCTGTGTAATATAAATGTAATATAAATAATCCATTATATTGACCCTATTTCCGGTGTAATATACAGTTTTTTTTTATTCGCTTTGGTACTATTTTCACAAGTAAGGTGTACATTTTCAAAACTCTTAGTACAAAGATCCAAACTGATCACACTTGTAACGCAGCTAGTCATTCTTTCAAAACCTGATTAAATGCTTTCAGTCCACATAATCATTGTTTCAAACACAAGATTATTGTAATATGTGATGGGTACATTTGGTTTAATCACCGAAACACAACAGTATGATCTTCTTTCAGTTTAGTACTTTTAACATTCAGTTCATCTAACAGCAAACAATGCAACATACAAGTTTCAAATGGGCCTTAGAAGTGCTGAAATTAATATGCTACAGTACTATACTGTAAAAGAAAGATTACACAGTTTCACATTAGGCGATACACACTAAACATTACATTACTTACATTTACATAATCTATAATTTCCAAAATATCCAACCTATGTGTAATCAGGTGAAGGATCAATGAAGACATCCTCTACAATCATTTGGGCAAATTAGTTTTTACGTATTTTTCAGATATAATTGTAACATAGGCATAATTTCTATTACGTATGTCACTAAATGAGAACAAAATATAACATTTAGTGCACACATTACATTGCATGTAATTTGGATCAAGCCTGTATTGAGCATTTGGCCATAGATTCTCATCCACATCTCATTTCAGTGAAATCAATTAGCAATAACGAGTATTCATCATGTGTGGTTAATTTATACGTTTGTACAAAAACACATTTTATGTAGTTCTCAAAATCGATACTGTTTATTGCTGAAACTAAAATATATAGGTTTACCAAATGGTTCAGTGATTAACCATTAAGATCAGTTGGATTAAGTGTTGGTCAAATGTATTTATGCAAATGAGATGAGAAGCTTATCAAAAGTATTGTGAGCATTGCATTGTGAAAGACAATAACTTCATAGGAAAGGTATTACTTTGATTTTGTGCATTGTACTTTGTCAATTGAAATTGTGATTACATGTTTGAAAAAATTGACTTTTTGATGATCTGCTTTGAGTTTTGTACTAACAGTTGTGAGGTTTTACCACATACTTTTGAAAATAGTACCAAAGCGAATAAAAAAAACTGTAAATGTAATAATACATTTTATTGACCCTATTTCCTGTGTAATATAAATGTAATATAAATAATCCATTATATTGACCCTATTTCCGGTGTAATATAAATGTAATATAAATAATACATTTTATTGACCCTATTTCCTGTGTAATATAAATGTAATATAAATAATACATTAGATTGACCCTGTATGCTTTTTAATATAAATGTAATATAAATATTACATTTTCTTGACCCTATATCCTGTGTAATATAAATGTAATATAAATAATACATTTTATTGACCCTGTATCATGTGTAATATAAATGTAATATAAATAATCAATTTTATTGACCCTATATCCTGTTTAATATAAATGTAATATAAATAATAACTTGTATTCACCCTGTATCATGTGTAATATAAATGTAATATAAATAATAACTTGTATTGACCCTGTATCATGTGTAATATAAATGTAATATAAATAATAACTTGTATTGACCCCGTATCATGTGTAATATAAATGTAATATAAATAATAACTTGTATTGACCTTATTTCCTGTGTAATATAAATGTAATATAAATAATAACTTTTATTGACCCTATTTCCTGTGTAATACAAATGTAATATAAATAATAACTTGTATTGACCCTGTATCATGTGTAATATAAATGTAATATAAATAATAACTTGTATTGACCCTGTATCGTGTGTAATATAAATGTAATATAAATAATAACTTGTATTGACCCTGTATCGTGTGTAATATAAATGTAATATAAGCAATAACTTGTATTGACCCTATTTCCTGTGTAATATAAATGTAATATAAATAATAACTTTTATTGACCCTGTATCGTGTGTAATATAAATGTAATGTAAATAATAACTTGTATTGACCCTGTATCGTGTGTAATATAAATGTAATATAAATAATGACTTGTATTGACCCTGTATCATGTGTAATATAAATGTAATATAAATAATGACTTGTATTGACCCTGTATCGTGTGTAATATAAATGTAATATAAATAATAACTTGTATTGACCCTGTATCGTGTGTAATATAAATGTAATATAAATAATAACTTGTATTGACCCTGTATCGTGTGTAATATAAATGTAATATAAATAATGACTTGTATTGACCTTGCCCTTGGTGTCATGTTCCAGCAGAAGGGAAACAACCTGGTTGTGACCCTGCTGAAGAGCTATAGCCAGAGGGGTGAAACCGTCCTATAGAGGAGGAGAGGAAAGGAGAGATGACGAAGTGGAGGAGGTGAAGGAGAAGTGGAGAGGGGAAGAGAAAGTGAGAAGGGAAGGAGAAGGGGAGAGGGGATGAGAAAGTGAGAAAGGAAGGAGAAGGGGAGAGGGGAAGAGAAAGTGAGAAGGGAAGGAGAAGGGGAGAGGGGAAGAGAAAGTGAGAAGGGAAGGAGAAGGGGAGAGGGGATGAGAAAGTGAGAAGGGAAGGAGAAGTGGAGAGGGGAGAAAGTGAGAAGGGAAGGAGAAGGGGAGAGGGGAAGAGAAAGTGAAAGGGAAGGAGAAGGGGAGAGGGGAAGAGAAAGTGAGAAGGGAAGGAGAAGGGGAGAGGGGAAGAGAAAGTGAGAAGGGAAGGAGAAGGGGAGAGGGGAAGAGAAAGTGAGAAGGGAAGGAGAAGGGGAGAGGGGAAGAGTAAGTGAGAAGGGAAGGAGAAGGGGAGAGGGGAAGAGAAGTGAGAAGGGAAGGAGAAGGGGAGAGGGGAAGAGAAAGTGAGAAGGGAAGGAGAAGGGGAGAGGGGAAGAGAAAGTGAGAAGGGAAGGAGAAGGGGGAGGGGGAAGAGAAAGTGAGAAGGGAAGGAGAAGGGGAGAGGGGAAGAGAAAGTGAGAAGGGAAGGAGAAGGGGAGAGGGGAAGAGAAAGTGAGAAGGGAAGGAGAAGGGAGAGGGGAAGAGAAAGTGAGAAGGGAAGGAGAAGGGGAGAGGGGAAGAGAAAGTGAGAAGGGAAGGAGAAGGGGAGAGGGGAAGAGAAAGTGAGAAGGGAAGGAGAAGGGGAGAGGGGAAGAGAAAGTGAGAAGGGAAGGAGAAGGGGAGAGGGGAAGAGAAAGTGAGAAGGGAAGGAGAAGGGGAGAGGGGAAGAGAAAGTGAGAAGGGAAGGAGAAGGGGAGAGGGGAAGAGAAAGTGAGAAGGGAAGGAGAAGGGGAGAGGGGAAGAGAAAGTGAGAAGGGAAGGAGAATGGGAGAGGGGAAGAGAAAGTGAGAAGGGAAGGAGAAGGGGAGTGGGGAAGAGAAAGTGAGAAGGGAAGGAGAAGGGAGAGGGAAGAGAAAGTGAGAAGGGAAGGAGAAGGGGAGAGGGAAGGGAAGGGAAGGAGAAGGGGAGTGGGGAAGAGAAAGTGAGAAGGGAAGGAGAAGGGGAGAGGGGAAGAGAAAGTGAGAAGGGAAGGAGAATGGGAGAGGGGAAGAGAAAGTGAGAAGGGAAGGAGAATGGGAGAGGGGAAGAGAAAGTGAGAAGGGAAGGAGAAGGGGAGAGGGGAAGAGCAGCCAACAGGTAATGAGAGGAGAGAGGATGTTTAATGCAGTTGATATAGCAATATATAATGAAATATAGAATAACATATATTAGTACTATAGTAATATAATAGTATGGATTCAAACCAACATGCAAAAACCTACAAACTCAACTTTCACACAAATAGTGAAATAATACAGTACACACACTAACAGAGAGAAAGAGAGAGAGAAAGGCAGACAGAGAGACAGACAAAGAGGCTGACAAACAGACCTCTGTAGCAGTGCTCTGATTCCCTCCAGTCTCCAGCAGGAACCTGACCACCTCCAGGTGGTTCTCCTGGGCAGCCATGTAAAGAGGAGTGAAGCCATTCTGAGGAATGCAGAATATAACACAGTTATTGATGCTGCAACATAATCCTGTCACATATTCACATTTACAACCCAGAGGATCTTCTAGTTCAGGAAAACACATTATGATAAAACACTAAAGGTTTGTGGGCGGCCAGAGTGTCAGACCTGTGATTGGGCATTAACGTCTGCCCCCCTCTTTAGCAGCAGCCTGGCTACTTCCTTTTGACCAGCTAGTGCGGCGATGTGGAGGGCCGTGTTTCCTTTCTGCAGGAAGAGGAGCGTTACCACAGGGGCACTGTGTGTGTGTGCTTAGTAACAGTCACAGTACTTGATTAGTAGTCACATTACCTTAGTAACAGTCACATTACCGTAGTAACAGTCACAGAACCTTAGTAACAGTCACAGTACCGTAGTAACAGTCACAATACCATAGTAACAGTCACAGTACCTTAGTAAAAGTCACAGTACCGTAGTAACAGTCACAATACCATAGTAACAGTCACAGTACCTTAGTAACAGTCACAGTACCTTAGTAACAGTCACAGTACCTTAGTAAAAGTCACAGTACCGTAGTAACAGCCACAGTACCTTAGTAACAGTCACAGTACCTTAGTAAAAGTCACAGTACCGTAGTAACAGCCACAGTACCTTAGTAACAGTCACAGTACCTTAGTAACAGTCACAGTACCTTAGTAACAGTCACAGTACCTTAGTAAAAGTAACAGTACCTTAGTAGCAGCATCCACGACAGATCCTCTCTCCAGCAGTTCCTCCACCAGATCCTCATGGCCCTCCTTAGCAGCTAGATGCAGCGCATTCAGACCATTCTACAACAGGGAAATACAGGCCTGGAATCAGTTTACACCGAAGAACTAAGACATTCAGACTATTCGACAACAGGGAAATACAGGCCTGGTATATGTTTAGACACTGAGAAGAACTAAAAGCCTTTCTATATACACTTAATGACCTAAAGACACCGTCACACAACTGTACACACACGCAAACACACACACGCATATACACACACACCTCTCTGACACGGTGTGAATTACATCATTCATCCAATCAGAACAGGTTTCAATCACATTTCAGATATTACACATTACCATTACATATCCACAGGACTCAATCCTCTTTACAAGCGTAACCATGGGTGACCGGGACAAACCCATCTCAGGGTTCATATCTCCACCTGTTCATTTAACCAAATCATCGGTCTGGAAACCCAGACGAGCGGAGAGGGCTGATCCCTTTTATACAAGCACATGACCCATTAGGCCAGCTGGGACTTATCAGGAGAGATGACACCCTATTCCCTATATAGTACACTACTATAACCAGAGTCCTATGGAGAGATGACTCCCTATTCCCTATATAGTACACTACTATAACCAGAGTCCTATGGAGAGATGACACCCTATTCCCTATATAGTACACTACTATAACCAGAGCCCTATGGAGAGATGACTCCCTATTCCCTATATAGTACACTACTATAACCAGAGCCCTATGGAGAGATGACACCCTATTCCCTATATAGTACACTACTATAACCAGAGCCCTATGGAGAGATGGCACCCTATTCCCTATATAGTACACTACTATAACCAGAGCCCTATGGAGAGATGACTCCCTATTCCCTATATAGTACACTACTATAACCAGAGCCCTATGGAGAGATGACACCCTATTCCCTATACAGTACACTACTATAACCAGAGCCCTATGGAGAGATGACTCCCTATTCCCTATATAGTACACTACTATAACCAGAGTCCTATTGAGAGATGACACCCTATTCCCTATATAGTACACTACTATAACCAGAGTCCTATGGAGAGATGACACCCTATTCCCTATATAGTACACTACTATAACCAGAGCCCTATGGAGAGATGACTCCCTATTCCCTATATAGTACACTACTATAACCAGAGTCCTATGGACAGATGACACCCTATTCCCTATATAGTACACTACTATAACCAGAGCCCTATGGAGAGATGACACCCTATTCCCTATATAGTACACTACTATAACCAGAGTCCTATGGAGAGATGACACCCTATTCCCTATATAGTACACTACTATAACCAGAGCCCTATGGAGAGATGACACCCTATTCCCTATATAGTACACTACTATAACCAGAGTCCTATGGAGAGATGACACACTATTCCCTATATAGTACACTACTATAACCAGAGTCCTATGGAGAGATGACACCCTATTCCCTATATAGTACACTACTATAACCAGAGTCCTATGGAGAGATGACACCCTATTCCCTATATAGTACACTACTATAACCAGAGCCCTATGGAGAGATGACACCCTATTCCCTATATAGTACACTACTATAACCAGAGTCCTATGGAGAGATGACACCCTATTCCCTATATAGTACACTACTCTAACCAGATGAAGTATGAATGAAGAAAGGGCAGAAGGGGGGAAGGGCACCATATGAACATATGAAAGCAGATTAAAGAGTAATATCACTCTATGGGGATTACCAGGAGAGAGATTTACACAGCCAGGAGAGGTGTGCCTTTTATTAAAGAGTTCACACAACACACATACACATGCAAACACACACACACACACAGGCACACACACACACACACACAGACAGACCCCTACCCAGTGTCCCTCAGACCCCTACCCAGTGTCCCTCAGACCCCTACCCAGTATCCATCAGACCCCCCTACCCAGTGTCCCTCAGACCCCTACCCAGTGTCCATCAGACCCCCCTACCCAGTGTCCCTCAGACCACTACCCAGTGTCCATCAGACCCCTACCCAGTGTCCATCAGACCCCCCTACCCAGTGTCCCTCAGACCCCTACCCAGTGTCCATCAGACCCCTACCCAGTGTCCCTCAGACCCCTACCCAGTGTTCCTCAGACCCCCCTACCCAGTGTCCCTCAGACCCCTACCCAGTATCCATCAGACCCCTACCCAGTGTCCCTCAGACCCCTACCCAGTGTCCATCAGACCCCCCCACCTGATATAATATTGTGGAGTCAGCCTCACCTGGTTACAGGTACTGATGTCCACTCCATCCTTCAGGAACCCTAAAACCTTGTCCAGGTTGCCAGCCCGGGCCGCACGCAGGAAACTGGTGTTACTGTCCGACTGGAGAGGAAATAAGAAGACTGTTAGATAACTGAAGCACTCATCACAGATAGACATAGAGATAGATACATATAGATATACAGATATACAGATAAATAGAGATATAGAGATATATAGATACATAGAAATAGATAGATATATTTTTAGAGATAGAAATTCATAGAATAGATAGAACAGGTGTCCGTGCTCCAAACTAGGGATCTGACTGACTGGGCAGACGTTCCTGGTCCCCAACCAACCGGCCAATCGTAACTGGTCCCCAACCAACCGGCCAATCGTAACTGGTCCCCAACCAACCGGCCAATCGTAACTGGTCCCCAACCAACCGGCCAATCGCAACTGGTCCCCAACCAACCGGCCAATCATAACTGGTCCCCAACCAACCGGCCAATCGCAACTGGTCCCCAACCAACCGGCCAATCGTAATTGGTCCCCAACCAACCAGCCAATCGCAACTGGTCCCCAACCAACCGGCCAATCGTAACTGGTCCCCAACCAACCGGCCAATCGTAACTGGTCCCCAACCAACCGGCCAATCGTAACTGGTCCCCAACCAACCGACCAATCGTAACTGGTCCCCAACCAACCGGCCAATCGTAACTGGTCCCCAACCAACCAAACGGCCAATCGTAATAAGCCTAAGCCCTCATTCTAAATGGTTGACTGTGATAAAGAGTGTGTGTGTGTGTCTAAATATCAAACAGCAGACACACAGACTACAGCAAGGAAACAGCTGAACCTTTCTATAACTCTCACACCCTACACACCCTCAGACACACACACACACCCTCAAACACACACACACACACGCACACACACAGTGTAACACTAGATCCAGAACAACTGGCCCAAACGGTTCTGAATCCCATAATGGTATGGTTCACAACAGGAATTTCTCTTCAGGGAGTCAACCTAATGCTATCACTGCAACCATCATTTATCAGCTGCGTTTCTCAAAAAAATGTCCTATTGATTTTATTTGCAAGTCTCATTTGGTCTGATTTGCTAGTGTGCCATCGGTAATATCACCTCAAAATACAATTAAGGATAAACAATACAAACAATTAACAAAATACAATACAATTCTCAATATAAAAATCGAACATGATGCGAAGGCAGATCGACCCAACTCAGTATTTTGCAAAAGGTGTCTTTAAAACTATCCAACTCTGGGATCTAGTATTGAATCCAGACGATCTATATGTCAACAGTGATGTTAAGTATACTGGAACCCTGTGGAGAAAGGCTTTGTAAACAAACATAAGAGTAATGGAGGGATCTACGCACTTTTAAAGAGGTCCAGACAACTTTATGGTATAAAATGCAGTGATGAGTATTATAACTGTCTAAAGTAATAAAACGCAGGGCACTATAATAGACAGAGTCAAGCAACTCTTAATCTTTTTAACAAGCTCACTAGAATGTTTCTTAAATGAAAGGTCGCTGACAATCCAAATCCCAAGGTATTTATGTGAAGGGAAACCGTTCAATTATAGACCTATCCAAAGAGTGAAGCTGAAAGTCCAGTGTGGTCATCTGATGAGATTAAAAAAAACATGTGCTACCTGCACATTATTAAAGCAGACTGGCCAGAGCAGCATTGATTGTTGGAGCACAAGCATGTAGAACAGTATGGTCAGCATGAAGGTGAAATGTCCAACTAGTTACAGATTGACCAATAGCATTAATGTATATAGTAAAAAGAACAGGTCCTAGGATGTATCCCTGAGGAACTCCTCTGTTTACATCAAGACATCTGACCAATTCCATCCAGCACAATAGCTGGTGTTCTGTTGGTAAGATTTATGAAACCAAGAACATACAGCAGGACTAAGGCCTATGACAATTTCTTCAACATGATACCATGGTCAACTGTATACTATTATTAGCAGAATCAAGCAACTTCAGATCAGAAGCAGATGCACTTTGGTATATTGAATCACCATAGTTCAGCATGGTCATGAACTCATCAGATCAAGTTGATTTACACGCAGGAACACACATTATTTCTTCTCCATTCCTTCGTCTACGTTTCCATTATTATTCATCACTTCTACTCTTCCTCCACCCATCCTTCTCTACGTCCCTCCTTCCATTCCTTTCTTTCTCCATCCTCACTTCAGTCCTCCCCCATCTCTCTCCCTCAGTCTCTCCTCACTTCCTCAACACCAGCTCCCCATCTCTCTTGCTTACCGGTGACTCTAGTTGACCGTCAAGATGAGAACCCTGCTCGTTGTCATGGTGCTCGTTGTCATGGTGCTCGTTGTCATGGTGAGGTTTTAGGTCCAAGTCGCTCCCGGTGGTCTTCAGACCACTACTACACATGGCTGCGTTGCCCATGGCGACCCACCAGTGCCCCACCAGCACATTAACAGCCTCCACACAGATACAGTATCCAACCAGTACACCACTATATCCCCACCACTACCCCACCAGTGCCCCACTATATCCCCACCACTACCCCACCAGTGCCTCAATATATCCCCACCACTATCCCACCAGTACCCCACTATATACCCACCACTACCCCACCAGTACCACACTATATCCCCACCACTACCCCACCAGTGCCCCACCAGCACATTAACAGCCTCCACACAGATACAGTATCCAACCAGTACACCACTATATCCCCACCACTACCCCACCAGTACCACACTATATCCCCACCACTACCCCACCAGTACCCCACTATATCCCCACTACTACCCCACCAGTGCCTCAATATATCCCCACCACTATCCCACCAGTACCCCACTATATACCCACCACCACTACCCCACCAGTACCACACTATATCCCCACCACTACCCCACCAGTGCCTCACCAGCTCATTTACAGCCTCCACACAGATACAGTGTCCCACCAGTACCCCACTATATCCCCACCACTACCCCACCAGTGCCCCACCAGCACATTTACAGCCTCCACACAGATACAGTATCCAACCAGTACACCACTATATCCCCACCACTACCCCCCAGTACCCCACTATATCCCCACCACTACCCCACCAGTACCACACTATATCCCCACCACTACCCCACCAGTACACCACTATATCCCCACCACTACCCCACCAGTGCCCCACCAGCACAATAACAGCCTCCACACAGATACAGCTAAACCCACCACTAGCCTACATCCCATACAGGACCAACACCCAGCTGGTTCACCTCCTATATCTCTGTCCCATCTCAAATCCCAGGTTCCTTTTCCACCCTGCTAAACCCCTACAGACTCTCTCTCTCTGTCGAAATGTGCTTTTCTTTTTGGATGTATAGATCCAACCCCTTGCCGCCCCACCCAGACCAATCTGAATCTCCCAAACCCCCCCTCTCTCTTCCTCCCTCCCTACCTCCCTCCCCCCTCTTTCTCCCACTTAATCCTCCTCCGTCTCCAGTTATTATTAATTAGGGGAGTAATTAGGAAATTAACATTAACCAAATCTTTTTTAGAGAAAACAAATTGAAATGTTAACATCCCCCACGTGTGTG